>JAWWLV010000005.1:7980264-8045195 GCA_035041135.1 Platyrinchus mystaceus
GAAGTCCCTTCAGCAGCCTGGTAGCTCCATTTGTTCATCAGTCACCACAGCAAGTGGTGACTTTCCCAGTCTTCCCAGGGCTGTCAGGAAGCCACTTTTACAGCCAACTGGGCCCGAGTCTCACACTGCTGGATCCACTCCGAGTTTTGCCAGAGCAAGAACCCTGCCACACAACTGTAATGACTATATTTCATCGTGCAAACTTGGGTAGTTTTGATCGTTCTCAATACAGTGAGGAACTTTCCGATTTTTTAAAGTGTTCCCAGTCTGAGACGTGATGGGAAAGCCATGACACAGATCAGCTCTACTGTGTGCACAGCACAGTCAGAAGGGTGATGAAGATGCCCAGGGGTGGCCAATGTCCTGTAGGGGGAACGGGCTACATCTGGCACCCTGATCCACATCCCTGCCCTGAACGGATCCAGAGGCAGGAGCTCCTGCATGCGGCGGTGACACGCACTGTCAGCCTGCCCTCTGCTCTAAAATATGGGACACCGGGGAGGTGCGATTGGAGGTGCTGAAGCACCTGCTGAAACTACTTCCAGAGAGAGCTGCAGACCCTCAGGGATCCCGGTGTGCTCCTGTCACCGAGAACCACCTCAGATCTTGTTGCTGAGGCTTTTTAGTCCAAGCGGGAGCTGCATCGCTAACGGTGCGTGTTTGGACACTGACAGAAGTTTCCGTCCTTCCATCCTCCTGCGAGGCTGAGGAGGCGGGGGACGCCCCTGAGGTGGGCGAGGGCAGCTGAGGTCCGGGTGACGGTGCAGCCCGCGCCATGCAGGGGCCACGTCCTTGGCCCGCCCTCCACACCGGGCTCGGAGGGGCCGGGGAAGGCGGCGTCTGCCAGGACTTGTCGCCTCACGCCGGGAGCCGCGCGGGTGAGCGCGGCCGGGGAGGGCTGAGCGGGGGAATCCCCCGGGCAGCCGGCTGCCCTCGGTGCTGGCCAAGACACAGCCCTGCCCAAGCGACTCCGCCGCGTTTACTGAGTTCGGGGACTGTGTCGGAACTCGGCGATGTTGGGTGTTTAACGCGCGGGTCGCGCCGCGCAGGTGCCGCCGCTGCCCCTGAGGAGCGGCGCTGGGCCGCCATCGCCCCCTGGCGGCGGCCGCGGGCGGCGCGGGCGGCCCGGGGCGGCTGCGCGGAACTTTCCGCCCGAGCGCCGGTCCGGCCCGCGGAGCGCGGAGCGCCGGGAGCCGCCGGCCCGCACAGCACCGCCCGCCCTCCCCGCCGCGCCGCCGGAGCCCCTCCGGGCCGCCGGATTGAAATTGAAAAGAAAAAAAAAAATTCTTGTTTTTAAACTTTTTTTTTTTATAAATTATTTATTTATTTTCTGGCTGTTTCCCCCCCCCCCTTCCCCTGCCCGCTCCCCGCTCTCCTCCCAACCTCCTCCCGAAGCGGCGGGGCGGGAAGGAGCGTCTCCGGTCTGCAACACCAAAGCATGGCGGAGGCTGGCGATGAGAACCGTCCTCCTCAAAGCATCCAGCGCCTCTGACAAGCCCGGAGTCAGAGGGGGTGGGGGTGGGAAAGGGCGGGAGGGGGGAGAGCATGGGAGGGAGGGGGCGGCCAGTCCTTCCCCCTGCACTTGTCAGATGCAGATGGGACTGGCAAAGTTTGTTTGAATAAAAAAAAAAAAAAAAAAAGGGCTTAAAAAAAAAAAGGGGGAAGAGCAGGAGGAGGGGGAGGGAAAAAAAAAAAAAAAAAAGATCCTAGAAATCCAAAAAGGCTCATCTGGGAAGGAGAGAGAGGAGAGCGAGAGGAAGCGGGATGCAACTCAACCTGACGCTGATCTGCTTCGTCTTCGGGGGGTTCCTGCCCGACGCCGCGGCCCGGCGGGAGCAGATGGACACGGGGCAGTGCGACCTGCCCCGCTCGGTGAGCCGGGCCGGGCCGGGCCGGGCCGGGGGCGCGCCCGTCCGGCGGGGGATGCGCGGGTGCGCGGGTGCGCGCGGGGGCGCGGGCGGGGCGGGGGGCGCGCAGAGGGGACCCCCCCCCCCTTCCCCCCATCTTCCCCCGCAGGTGTGTCGGCGCTGCCCCGCTCGGGGCCCCGCGCCGCCAGCGCGGCCGGAGGGATGAGGAGGGACCGGGCCGGGGGAGGGCGGCGGGTCACGGCGGGGCTCAGCCCCACGCGGGCCTCCGGGTGCCCGTGGGCTTTGCTTCGCTGGGGCTTGTGCAACGAGCGACACACGGGGGAGCGGGATCCCCGCTCCTCCTGCCCCTGAGGGCAGCTCCGCGGGTGGCATCGCTGTCTCCTGCCCATCCATCTCTGACCAGCCCCGCTGTCCTTCCCGCAGCAAGGAGAGCTCAACTCCTTCCTCTGGACCATTCGCCGCGACCCCCCCGCCTATCTCTTCGGCACCATCCACGTGCCCTACACGCGAGTTTGGGACTTCATCCCCGACAACTCCAAGGCCGCCTTCCACGCCAGCTCCAGCGTCTACTTCGAGCTGGACCTCACGGACCCCTACACCATCTCTGGGCTGGCCAGCTGCCAGATGCTGCCCCACGGAGAGAACCTGCAGGACGTGCTGCCCCGGGAGCTGTACCGCCGCCTCAAGCGCCACCTGGACTACATCAAGCTGATGCTGCCCCACTGGATGACCCCGGACCAGCGAGGCAAAGGGCTCTACGCCGACTACCTCTTCAACGCCATCGCAGGGAACTGGGAGCGCAAGAGGCCCGTCTGGGTGATGCTCATGGTGAACTCCTTGACGGAGACGGACATCCGCTCCAGAGGGGTGCCGGTGCTCGATCTCTACCTCGCCCAGGAGGCTGAGAGGATGAAGAAGAAGACAGGAGCTGTGGAGCGGGTGGAGGAGCAGTGTCACCCGCTGAATGGGCTCAACTTCTCCCAGGTAAGGAGGCTTCTGGGCCTCGTGTCTTATTTCGGGATGTGGCGGCCGTTCTCCTTGCACTTCTGTCAGTTGATGGGGGTGAACCCCAAGCCTGTTGCAGCAGGGTGGTCACTCACGGGCCTCAGCAGCCTTTGTGTTGGGCTGCCTGCTGTCCATCATGCCGATCCGTGCTGCCTGCGGAAAACCCACGATGTGCGCAGTGTGTGTATCGTGTATAATTTGAGAGGCAAATGTCTGGGGTGTAAATGTGTGTGCCTGCTGGCTTGCCACTTGTGAGGGAAACTTCCGTGTCTCCAGTCCTGTCCTGGAGCTGGGTGAAAAGGGCTTTTTTTTTGTTTGTTTGTTTTGAAGTAAAGCAGCTCTGTGGTACTTGTCAGGAAGAGGATGAAGCATGAACAATGAAAATAGAAATTTCGACATTGTTCAAAATGATTTAAGTACATGCAAACTGTCTTTCCAGTGGTCACTCTGGGTCAAAACAAAGTGGCTCACGTTGCCCTCATGTACTGGGGGAAATTAGGTGTGTAATATGCATGGGTTTTTTTCATTTTAGAGCAGGTAAAGTTCAACAAAAAGAAAGGGACGTAGGTTAAGAAACAAAAGTTATTGGTGTAACGGGACTCTGGAATTCTTTCAGTGGATTTAGCTTTAAAAAACCAAATACTAAGCCATGAGATCTATTTCATTTCAGTGGATTAATCAGGAACACAGTAACAGCTATTGACTTTGCTTTGTGGAACTGTTTATGTGAAATCAGATTTACTAGAAATTGAGGAAATGAATGTGTGTGGAAGAAAACAAATAATCCAGGGGTGATTTAAGATGGTGTCAGTTACTGCTGTGATATTTCGTTTTCAACTTGCTTTTCATCATTAGTTTGGGATCAACCTATTTCCAGGCTTATCTTACTGTCCTAGTTAGACCAAAAAAATTCTTGGTGATGTGGGAATAAGGATTAAAGGAGTGATCTTTGGTGTGATTAAAATGTCCTTAGAGTGCCTTCACCCCTTGCTCTCCTGAAGTCTAGTGGGAACTATTTTAAGGGGAAAAAGTCTGGCTTTCACTAGCATTTGATTCATCCAATATTTCAATAAAGCGTCGAACTCTGCATATGGCCTTCAGAGGAGAAGATTGGTTACATACTCTTTTGGAGGAATTTTCTTGCTTATCAAGAAAAATAATTAAAAGAAAGTCCCTCAGGACTTTTGCATTAATTAACACACAACCAAAACAAGGAATTCGTTTTTCCCTCTTCTGTGTGAAAGGTTTAAGTGCCTATCCTCTCTGTTGAACCCTTTCTTTAAGATGAGGTAAAAATAATTAGCCATTCCAGACATCTAATAGTGTTTGGTTGTAATTGGGTCAAAAATGGCAGTTAGAATCAAGCACACGAAAACACTTGGTTAAAAATGTACCACTTGGAAGCCTTTTAAATGTGAATCATATTACATTTTTTTCTTTTTGGAGAGAGAGGGAGTGAGTGACAAAGAAAGAAAAAGGGACAGAGTACAAAACTCACTGCTGCTTTTACCATAATTGTTTTTCTCGCCAAGTTTTAAATAGAAACAAAATATTTCCCTTCGTTTTGCCATAGTAATAATCTAAGAAAGAACAGCAAAGGTATTACTGCTATTGGCAAGTAAAGGACAACCATTTATTCAAAACATTTGTGCTGATTAAAAAAATTCACTACGTTTTAATTGTTCAAGAGAATTGACAATATTGCTAAAATAGATCAGTGTTCAGGAGGATTTTTCCTAGATCGAAACTTTTTCTGGGAACAAGGCCACGAGAACAACAGGAGACAAAATTAAACGAAACAAACCAGATATTTATTTTCTTGCTTCCTCTAGGTTTCATGCATCCTGACACCTGGCTAGTTGTTTAACAATAGTAATTTGTAATGTTATCACATCGTCTGGCAGTCCTACTGCTTGGTGTATTACTGTGCTAATTTGGTGGAGTGGATTACTATTGCGAGGTTACACCTCCCAATTTCAGGTTTTGTAGCCGTCCTTAAGCAACACGTAATTAAAACACAATGAAGTGGAAATCAGAAATTGAGCAGCTTTTGTCTCATAGGGTGTTTGCACAGTTTGATGAGAACATCTGTGATAAATTACAGTCCCAAATCTGCTAAGGGCATCAGCAGTTTCTTACCTGTTTTCAGCATTACTGTTACGGGAATACTGCACATTATTTCTGCATTCAGAATTCAGGTTTTAAAACTGTGCTTCGCTGAATCATGTCAATGCTTTTGTTTCCCACGTCCCCAAAGTCCAGTATTTTTGCCCTAAGCAAATTAAAAAAAAAAAAAAAAGCAAAAAAAAAGGCTTTTCCCCCCCTATTTCTTCCCCTCAAAGGCAGCTTTGTGCTACTGCAAATATTTAATCTGACTACATGCACCAAATCTGTTAATCTGATACTGTGAGGAGGAGGAAATCTAGGAGTGGTCCCGGTGAGGAACTTGGTTTTGATCTGCTCTGAAAGAAAGTGGATACACTTGCATTTTTGACCAGGAACAATCTTTGAAACGTGCATTGCCTGGCTTTGAAATGTTGATTGTCTTAGCTGGATAAAAAGATAAAGGTGGCTCATATAATTAGCTGCTTCCTGGAGAGCCAGCTCTTGCAGGTAGAGCAGGACACATTGTTTTCTAGTGTATACCCCGAAACTTTGTGGTTTGATGCTTTGCTCCCTCTGAAATCTCTGCAGCGTTTCCTGACAGCCTTCCAGACAAGCATCACTCACACTGCCTTGCTGACCAGCCACTCTCCTGCTTGGATCCTTGAGGGAGTGTTATCCCACCCCCAGGGACTCTGGCAGTGGCTGCTCACACAGTCTGGGCCTGGGGAATGGTATAACTGGTGTCAAGGTGTCTGAATCCCAGCAGAAGGCTGTGTTGGGAGCCTGGCAGCAGGGAAATTCACATCAGGTGTGGGTCAGGTTGAAATTTCACCTGCTGCTTGAAGCTTCAGGGTTTTCATGGAAGGTGGGACAGAAAGAGCTGAGGAACGCAAAGAAGAGGAAGCAGACAACTCTGCCTGACAGCACTGATGGTTATTTATAGAGTGGCCAGAAAAAGGCAAAATCAGGTTGGCCAGGAGTGTGAACTAGTGAGGGGCAGATGCCATTCAGGGCCTTCTCTTGGAGTCCTGGCAGAAGCACTGCAGCCAGTGCCATGACTGGCTGTGAGGACTTGTCCGTGTGTCTGCTGAGGGCCAGCTGGGTACAGGACTAAACTTTTCCTCCTCTTTGGGACCATCCTGTGGGTCTGTGATGGGAAGCTCTCCCCAGGCTGACATACTGTTGTTGGAGTAAAGGAGAATGGTGACAGTGACTCCTGCAGCTGCTCAGGTCTGTGGAATCCACCCTGATGGCCAGGGCTGTGGTGGGGCTCCCACCACCTCTCAGTGAATGCCCTTGGGCAGCAGTGTGTCCCCACTAAAGGTCTGTGTGGTCAGCAAGGGGAAGGTCTTACTCGTCTACTCAAACCACTGTTCTCTGGGGAGGCAGGTGTCAGCTCTTGCTTGTGTTTGATCCTGTTTATCAGCAGCATCTGCAGCCTCAGACAGTGTTCATATTCCTTCCTCCAGGTTAGAAGTCCCCCTCATATCCCATCCCAAGCTTGCTTTCCTTGGGGACTGTCTGCATTCAGCTCATGCCAGATGCCCTGAATCCCAAGGTTCATAAGGGGGATTTTGTGTCAGGGCCCAAATTCATCCCAGCCTGTTGTGGGGGAAGCTGTCAGGCTGGTGAGGAGCTGCCAGCACCCACTTTTGTCCCCCTTGACTGTTTGGGGCTTGCGAGGCCCTGACTCCAATCTGCTCTGGCTGGTATAATTTCCAACTGCAGGGGGAGATGTTAAATATCAAACCGGTGTTGATTGGATCAGAGACGGCCTCAAATAAAGAAACCTCAGACTGTGCCAGATTAAACTTCACACTTCACCATTCTCCCCCTTTCATTTCTTTGCCGCCTCATTCTCTGCACAAATAAACCTCGTCTCCCCCGCTTTCTACCAATGAGACAGCATTCATGAGGCAGGAATGACTTTGTTAACAAAATCAGTCTTCATTTCCCAGGTCCTGCTGTTCCATCAAACCCTGGGACATGGCAGCTTTGATTACTCTGGTGATAGGATTAGAGGGGAAACAAGTGCTGGTTAATAAAAGGCCAATGGGTGGTCCATCATGTTTGGTCACTGACAGATCTGCAGCCTCGAAGCTGGACCTTCAGCTGGCAAACAGTAATATACACAGTAATATATAGACAGGGCCACGTCCTGGACTCTCTATTCAATCTCCCCTTCCCCTTGAAAAATTAAACATTTCTGTGATCACAAAGCTGGATTCTCTGAGCTGACAGGATGGGTATAACTGACTTCAAGGGAGATTTTGCCTGTTTATACTAAGGAAAGATCCAGGCTCAAAGTTTTCCGAACTGAATTAAGGGGCTCAGTTTCAGAGCTGGTTGACTTTTGATAGTGTGTGTAGTTTATATGAGGGAGTATTACTCTTTTTTTTTTTTTAGTGTTTTTTTTAATAAAAGTGCTTTTTGCTTAGTAGAAATGGTACCCTTTTGCTTTTAAAAAAATTCAGGCTTTCTGAAGAGAGCAGGAGTCATCAGAAATAGCTTAGCATCATCTGTTTTGATTGCTGAATGTTGTTGACAGAAATGTTGTTAAAAGGTTTGATTATACACAGTTGTACATAGTGCACATAGTTTTCAGTTTGTTGGCTTTTCTTTAACTATCACTCCCTTCATCCTCCTGCACCTCAGGGTAAAAAAATTACCCCAGCAAAATTAACCTTGGGGTAGAAATTCATACAGAAGAAATAGAAATCCTTCCATTTAACTCACTTTGTATACTTGTGGAGCTGCTCTACGTCTTCACCAGGGGAACTGTTGAGGGTGAAACTGTGCAGGTATTAAAACTACAGTAGTCCCAGTAACACCTGAAAGGATCAGCAGCTGACATTTTATAGCTGTAACTGACTGTATGTGTTGCTCTTTACAGCCGGTTACTCTGTGCTTCTTCCCAACAGCCCCCTTGGAAGGCCCACCCTGGCATTTGATGCCTGTTAAGAAAACAGCCAGTCAGTTAATGATGGCTCAAGGGGCAGCTGGCAATTCGTCTATTGTATTTATTGTGTATATAACTGCCAGAAGTATTTGTTCAACAGGTTAGGTGTGAGCCCTTCCTTTCCCTCTGATCCTTCACACCTCCCTTGGTAAGATCCATGCCCAAGACAGGTGTACCTGCCTTCCACGAGCAGATCTGGGGGATTCTGCTCATTGATCAGTTTGCAAAATTATGGGTGCTGCTTGTGACTGGCATTAGGCAGTGATTGCGTCTTTATAAGGTGGGTTTTGAAAGGAAAAAAATCCCCATTCTGATATTAAAGGGAATCCTCACTGTATCTGAGGCAGCTTAAGATTAGCAGTGTATAGAAGTCACATAGCAGATTTGTGCCCTTTTTCCTGCGGTGTGGTGAGAGGGGAGTGTCTCTTTGTCTCCGGCAATGCCTGGTCGTGGCAGTAGGGGAGCCCTGGCACTGCTGTGGTGTGAGAGGCACAGGGAGCACCCTGGCATGCACTTTGCTCCCTGGAGGAGATGCACTTCCTGAGATGTGCTTTGGGAAGGGGATCAGTAGAGGGAACAGATGAGCCAAATTCATCCCCTACTGAAACACTGATGCTGCTTTCAAATCCCTGTAGGATCTCCTCTAGGACAGTTTGCCACCTCTGAGCTGTTCACCCAGTAGGTGCAAAATCCCCTCTTTGGTAAATGATTTTCCACAGTGGTGATTTTCTTTCAGTTTGTTATTTGCTGTCAGTTTCTGATGCTGTTGCAGCAGGCCCGGAGTGCTTTGCTTATAAACAGAACGAACCATTGACCTTAAAAACCTCAACTCCAAGTATAGTGCAACGTACAGTCCTCAGAAAGTCTTTAACAGCCTCCCCTCAGCTCCCTAGTGAGTAGCAATCCATGTTATAGAGCCAGCCCACATCATTCAGGCAAGTCAGAGGTTCCTGTACTGAAAAGACCAGAAATGATCTTAAGCAAGGGCACTCCTTCACCTTGCACTCCTGTGGAGATGGTGATCGGTGGCAGGGCTCCTGGCAAAGCATATTTGGGAACTTCAGAGGGACATACTGTAAAATAACAGGTTTTCCCTCTGCGAGGCTTTACACTGCAAACCCTTATTAATCTCTTCACTGTCATTAGGAGTTGATGACACAGGTAAAAGGCAGAAGAAATCACAGTGTTACTGCTTGAGCCATGTGAAATTGGTGTGATTTCTTTCATCTTTTGGCCCTGTTAGGGAGGTTCCCTGCCTGCTTGGATGAGGGACTGTAAACTGACTTCCCCAGAGCACAGTGTTTAGTATAGCACAAAAATGGGGATTTTCAGCAACGACTGGTGTTTTGGAAACTTCATTTTTTTTTTTTAACTTTCAAGGGTTGGTGTTAGAAGAGTCCTGTTTTGCAGGGAAAGAAACATATCTGCCTTGTGTCCACACACTTTTCCAAATCCTTCTTTCAAGCAGACAAGCAATACAGATGCTAGATGCCACTAGACCTAAAATCTGCAGAAAGCACTGGGGGTTGATCATAAAACATCAATATCTTTGTGAAGCTCTCAAATTATTTCTAGGTTGCAGTCACTAAGACATTTTTTCTGAACACGGCAACAATTTGCGAACCTAATACTCTTTCTGTAACCCAAAAAGCATTACAGTTTCCAGCTCTCTTGAGACACCAGAAATTAAACTGGTGCCCGCAGAGCTTAAAACTGCAGATATCAGTGTTTGAACTTAATACCTCAGTTCTTGGACTGGAATTGGAACAAGGCTATACTCTCTGCAGAGTGGGAACAGACGTGCAACTAAACTGTAGGACTGGTTGTATCCTTCACAACAGCTTGTAGTTGTGGTGTCTCGTCATGTCCATGGATTTGCTTTTTCTGGTGCTCAAGAGAACAGTATAGCTACCTTGTTTATTGTTATTGTTTATTGGTTCTAATTGTCATTTAAAGGCACAGAGAAGGAAAAGTAAGATGGTCAATACCTATCAGAAGCTCAAGCAGGAATTTACACAGATGTCTGCTGCTTTTATCACTAGTTATTCCCACAGCAGCCCTTCCCGTTTGGATTTCTAATATTTTAGAGCTTCTGCTGCAAGTCATTTCAGGACTTCTAGCACAATATAAATGAAAGTTTCTAAAAACTGTAAATTAAAACCATGTGTTCAGCATCTTGGAATAGATGTTGTATGACTTGAGTAGGCTCATTAGCAAAAGTATTTTTAGTTTGAATGAGATCAAAGACCCAAGATTTTCCACTCTGAGGATCATTTAGCATAGTCCTGGACACCCCATTTCTCATCATACATTGACTCCCATAGACCAGTTATGCCTGAAGAAATCATCATCCCTGAAATATTGTAATTAGATTTAGTATCAGTGAACCACTGCTGATCACCTCTGTCCAGGCACTGCAACAACACTGAGGGTTGAAGAGTCTTACAGATGTCAAAAGCAAGTTTTATTACTTCTTCAAAATCAAGATTACACCCCATGCCGGTGGGTAGCAGTGTTAGAAGTGAAAATCCAAGTCCTGTATGTTGTACTCATTCCAGAGTGTTCCTTGAAGCCAGGGATAACACTGAACCATTCCCAGAAACGCCAATTGGCAAATAGAGAAAGGATGTAGAAAAAGAAAAAGAAACTTTTCTGATTTCTTCTTCTCCTAGGCTCAGTTAACATGGAAGTTAGGAAACCTTTCACTCAAATTCCAGTCCAGAGGTTCTTCATGCTTAGGTATCACTGCAAAATCAGAGTTTACTGAGATGGGCATGGAGAAAATCTAGGAATTCAGTCATAGCCAATGTTTTAGCTCTATCAGCACAATTAAGGGAATAATAATAAATGCTTTATGTTTTCCCCAGATTTAATTAAACTTGCCGCTTCTACCCTAACTCTTGCATTGTGGCACCTGTTGGGGGATACAGATACCCCCAATACATAACATAGAAAAGAAGCTGCCTTCCTACAGCAAAGCAATATTCATCAGACTCCTTTTGTGAGCCAGGGAATGAGAAAAAGGAAACAAATCTCCGAGTTATTTTCTAACCTCTTTCCATTTTAATATAAGTCAAGTTACGAGGAGCACAGGAAAAGTATTTCTTTAAAGTAGGCGATTCTGTGTCTTGAAAGTATCCCCTCAATACTTTAGAGACTGTACTAAATCCAAGGTCTCCATTAGGCTCCCTCACTTTTGTTAACAGTCACAATGAAGACTGATTATTCTCTGTACTCTTTCTGCCACTGCACAAATTCAGCTCTCCTTTGATTTCTTGCAGCCTTTTCCTATTACAGGTGACAGCATAATAGTGATGGGGAATATTTATTTAAATGTGAGACCAAATGCTCACAGTACAGGAGTTTGCAGAGGCAGCAGAGGGGGAGAGGGCAAAAAGGTGATTTGAGAAACATGTCCAAATTTTTGAAGGGCTTTGTATTTCAGGCATGTGATTGATTTGCAGTTTTAGAAATGATTGTTGAGATAAATGTTATTCCAGCAGTGAAGTGTGATGGGATGTCCCAGTGTGTCCCTTTGGTTTTAAAGCTCTGGTAAAATCACCATAACACTATAATGAAAATGCAGAGCCTTAGACCATGTGAGGAGCTGGTCCTGACGTACTGGGGGTCAAATGGGATGCTGACTTGTAGTTTGCTTTCACGCTAAGGTAATTCTTTGGTTTGGGGATGTCATAGGAGCAGGAGAGGTGCAAGTATGCTAAAGGGCCTCAAAATTATTGTTTTTATAAGAGTTAAGTATACAGAAAGCCCTTCTTTTTCATAATGAATTAATACAGGAAAAAGCTAGAAAGAACATTCTCAAGAAAGCTCATTATTTGCTTGCTGGAGAAGATAACACACGTAATTGTATGGTTCTAATACAAAGTTGTGGCCAGAGCAATTCCAACATAGCTTTCAAGCAGTTGGGATGCTCTATTGGTAGACACTTACAAGCAAACTGAAGTTTGGTTCTTTCAGCGTTTCTCCTTTCCTTTTATGGAATACCAGTGAGAAAATACCTCATCAGTCCATGAGACCAGGTTATACCATCCTGAAATAATCCAGGTCTCTTGGTGGCGAGCTGAAGTTCAGAGGCTGAAGGCAGCAGGCATTTGCAGGCATGAAACAGTTTGACTTCATGGGTTGGCTCATTGCTGGCTGCAGACTGGCACTGACTGGCTTTTTACCCAGCTAATTGTGTGAGGCCAGAGAGGATTTTCTTTATTAACTTGAGTGGTTTGGCTGTGAAATGGGAAATACTGTACAGTATATAATTCTTCAAGCTCACTTTCAAAGGCAATTTTGTTGAAGCTGGGTATCCAGAGAGACCCGAGCCTTTAACACATAGTCACCTGAAACACGCTCTAGAAACTTCATACTTTAAGGTCAGCATTTACACTGGTTTGTGTTCCAGTAATGGAATAGTGCTTGCTTTTAAAAAATATATCTAAATGTATAAAGGTGTGGTTTTTTTCTGAGAATTAAACTGACTGCTTTGAGCACTTACTGTGAATTAATTATGGCTGGATAAACTTGGAAGGGATGTACCGTGTAGAGACGTCAGCAAATTATGTCTCTGAAGTTGAAAGAAAGCATAGTTGATGTGCTTGTACATTCTCAAACCTGGAAGTATTAGTTGTAGAGAATCACTTGTTGTAGTACCCTTTTCTATCTTGGGAAGTACAAAGAGCTACAATCTCCCAAAAGGTGTCGTATTTTGGATGGTTTTGTCCTTACTGACAAAGAGATCCCAGTGGCAGATATTCCTAGGAATGCAAAACACAAACACCAAACCCACACAAGATCCCTTATCATGCTCTCTCCATGGTTGTTGCTGATTCATTTGAATTACACTGGAAAGATTTATCTCTTATTAATGGAGCGCTCTTCATTTTTTAAAATTGAGTTGTTGTGCAACACATCAAATAACAATGTCATAACACATCGTAAATCAGTTTGTTCACTGAAGGATTCCACATGAGTTAATCTAACATCCTGGACACAGTTCATGAGCAGTTAATTTTAGCAGTTCCCTTTGATATATATCAGTTAAGGCAAAGCAACTCCAGCCATTACGGTGTAGAGTCAAAACTGGTTAACGGCAAAGCAAGTACAGACAAAGATTGTTCACAGATAAAGCCTTTGGCAGATCATTCAAGGGATCTTTGCTTTATATATAGAACAATTGTAGCTCTAATACCAGCAGTGCAGACACTCTGGGACAAAGAGAAAACACACACACACACACACACCAAACCACAGAATAAAACCACACACACCACTTGGTACTTGCATCTAACAAGAAAGTCAAGCTAAAGTTCACCAACCCTGACATAGTTACCAGAGAACTCCATGGCAGGCAGTGAGATGGGAAGAAACACCCCCAAAAAAGCATTCAGGAATTATTCCCATTGTCAGTGGGAGAAACTGAGAACGTTTGATTTGAAACACAAAGTCATCTGGCAGCCTGCCAAATGCCATTTATCTCAAGGTCAGGCAACATAAATAACCCCAAGGGTTACCTCCAAAGTGGAGGAGCAGGAGGTAGCTAAGCAAGGATAGAGGAAGGGATTCCTCTCTCTTCCCTGTGGATGTTGGGCGTGGTACTGTCGAGGTTTCAAGGCCTGACACTCCTAACAAGTCTAGTGCATTAAAAGGCAGTAAAAACACACCAAGAGCAGGGACTACAGCTGAATGTGTATATATACACACACCAGTGGGAGAATCCCAGAAGACTTAGAACCCATTTTTCTGTTCTCTGGGGCAAAGCTCAATGTAGTTGCTATTAAAACAAATTAAACAAGTATGCAGTCCTTGAACCTGGAATCCAAAACTGTATCTCTGTACCTCTTGAAACTGGGCAAGGCGTCTTTCCTACTGGTTTATGTAGAAAGGAGTCTCTGGTAGCCAAATAATTAATTAAGAGAATTAGGAAGGAAAAAAAAAAAAAGTGAGTCCATATTCTTGTAATTTATTTGTGATTTTGGTAGGCTTAAAAACCAGACTGAGTAGATTTACTTGTGGTTTCATGTTGAATTTTTATGCCAGGAAAGAAAGTGAACTCAATAAGTCAGAAGGAGAGTTTCAAATTAAAAGTGTTTTGATTCAACCAGCACCACTTGAGATCACTATGAGAGTCCTGTACATCTGTATGGTCTGAGCATCATTCCTTCCAAATAGAAAGGGAGCACCTGGATAAGGAACCCTGATCCTTTATATTGGGCGATTTTATATCTGTAAACCTTACATAACATATTGGAAACTGAGGCATGACCTCAGAGATGGAAATATCCCAAATATGTTATTACATCTGGGACTAAGACTGTGGTTTTTCCGTCTATAAATTTCTCTTATCCCTTTCAACTTACATAGTACTCTTAGAAAAAGAAATATTTGTGTGTGGAGGGGCTAGACTCAATGAGATAGTGATGTGAAGGGGACATCTGTAGAAGCCCAGGCTGATTGTGAACTCCAGAACTTAAAGTTCTTCAGACAAGGGATTATGGGACACCTCCCTTGATGAATAGAGCAGCTCCACCCATCTTTGCACACTAGTTTAGTCCCTGGTGGAACTGATTTTCTCAAATGCAAATGATCTTGAAAAATGGCAGAGAGCATAGACTTGCATCATTAGCAGTGAACCAAAGGCTTTTGTGTTGCAACAACTTTTGTTGAGGGATTATTGTGTTGAAAATCCACTGATTTTGGCAAAAGCTGAAGAACTCAGCAGTTCCACTTTGCATGTCCTGCCATCATTCAACAGGCAGACCCTGTTGTTAGACATTGCAGTAGGGCAGCCAGTTGGCTTCTCCCAACCTCCTTAGGTTTCCAGATGTCATAACAAAATGAGAGAGAGAGACTTAGCCATCTTCCATGTGTTTACGCTGGAGCTGCTAGGCAGAGACCAAGCCACAACACTGCACAGCTTTTCAAAAAGGACTTAATAGGCCTCTTTGTAAACAGATCTAAATATTTGCTCCAGTGACATTTATCGCATCACACGTCTGGCGCGAGTGTTTTGTCCTTGTTTTGCTTGCGTGTTTGGATTCTCTTATAAACATTAATGAAGTGCTTGAATACAAATGAATAATCCTCCCCCCTTCTTCCCACCCTGGAGGGGAGGGGAATGGGAGGGCATGAAGTAATAATAGTTCAACCTTCAACCCGTAATTGCTCTGTACGTTTTGATGACAGCTTTCTTTCTCACATGCTTTAAAAGACTTTATTCAGCGTGCACATCCATGCAGAGGGCATTGCACCTTTCTTCAAAGGCAGCTGCAGCTGGAGTTGGAGTGGGGGACACTTAGCACGCAGCAGTTTGTCATTAGATGTTGGAGTAGTTGTAGCAAGTTGTTTTGCTGCTGGGTTCCCAACAGTCTGGCAGAATTGTGCCCTTTCTCCAAGACTTTCAGCAGGAGGTGTATTTAGTATATTCTTTCCGAGGGGGGTCTGCTTTTGAGCTGGACAGAATAATGGGCCTGAAGCACCTCAAATCTAACTCCATATGGCTGTTTACCTACATCTTGCTGGAGAACTGGGGTCATTCAATAGGTATTTTCCACTTACCTACAGCTTGAGTATGACTGGAGACAACATGCTTCCATATAGGCCCTTCTGATCTCTCAGGGGCCCTAGAAAGTGGTTGTTTTGGTCTTGCTTGTCACCAAAGGAGGGGGAGGGTATGTGTAAGGAAAGACTGACTGAATTTTGTGTCCATAGGTGGTTTCTGTGGGCACACCCTTTAGAAGATTATTCTGTTGTCTAGGGTATGAGGCCATAAACCAGTGTATTAAATGCCTGTTCCCTGATCATAAGAGGGGTGATGTTGTGAAGCAGATCGAGGCATCATCTCTTAACCTGCTCCAGATTCAGAAAACATTGAGTATCTCGTTCCTGTGTGGGAACAGTTATATTGCTGCTCCTTTCTCCCTGTGCAGTTCAATATGTCACAATATCTTCCATGCACAATAAATTACCGTCATCTCCTGCCAGGTGGGACAATGCTTTGCTCAAGACCTTTCTAAGCATCTTCAGTTTCTGCAGCTGGGCTTGTAGAAGTAGTGGTTTGGCTTGCTTGGAAGCCAGTAATAAAAGAAATTTCCTTTTAGCCAAAAGGGTCTCTTCAGGAAACTCCCTGAACTCATGCAACTAAGCTCTCAGTTCTTTGTTAAGAGCAAAACTGCTGCATTTAAGCTGTGGGACATAAAAGAAGTGATCAATGCCTAGAAAGTAATCAGAAGTTCATTCTTCAAATGATCTTTAAGAAAAAAATCATCCTGTGTAAGACATCTGTGGGTCTGCTGTCTGCAATAGTAGTAAGTGCAAAGGATTTATTTCCCAATAGTCAGGCTTTGGGAGGTCAAAATTAATACCCAGGAGGAAAAAAATGCACGTGTTTCCTTCATCTGAGTGATTAGGTATCAAATGGGTTAAAAATTAATACTGTCTTTGGTTCAGCTTGTATATGAAACTATTCAGTCTGCACATACTTGAGTACTATTAGAAAGTGCCTGTCAACTCCATTAATTATCAAATTGCTTATTCAGTCTATACATTCCTTGCATAAATCCATATCAACTCTGCCTCTTGTAACAGTGTTTGTTTATACGAGCCGGAACTCTCCATCCTGAGCAGTCTGAAACGCTTCTCGAAAGAATTTCCTCATCTGCACCTACAGGGACCCAGACTAACAGCTAGGGAGAGGATGCTCTGTGGGATGCTTTTTTTGGTGGGGAGCTGGGAGAAACAAAACTGTCTGGAAAGGTGTTTGTTCTCTTGTCACTTCTGTCCGTGGTTCAAGTAGAAGAGACTAAAATCAGTTCTCAGCAGCTGTGAAGCGCACACTGGAAAAACAAAAAGCTGGGAGAAAAGAATAGAAAGAAGAATTTGCTGATATTTTTGTCATCCTCTGACTGATGTGCCAACACTAATGGAGGCTTCTTTTTTTTTTTCCCCCGCTAATTTATAGTC
Organism: Platyrinchus mystaceus; assembly: GCA_035041135.1. NCBI lineage: Eukaryota > Metazoa > Chordata > Aves > Passeriformes > Tyrannidae > Platyrinchus > Platyrinchus mystaceus. Next base: position 7,997,173 of record JAWWLV010000005.1, read on the forward strand.
CAGTGCATTCCTGCATCCCCGTCGCTCAAGCATTCTGCCTTTTGCTCGTTTGCTGGAACACAAACATGGAAGTGTATTTGGAACTCGCTTGAGCCTTAAAAAAACAAAATTAAGGCAAGCTGCCAGATCAGAATCTAATACACAACATATGTTTACAGGGTTATAGTCTCTTGCCATGCTGGCTTTCGCAGCACTCCAGTGTGAAGTAGAGTAAATGCCTTCCAAGACCTTTTATCATTCATCGTGCTTATCAAGACCGTAAAAATACTGTTTTTATTTCAGCAAACATGCCTTTCTTCTTGTCTGAAGCCCTTTGAATTCCCTGCCACATTTGGGATCAATGGAAGAGTATGTCCTTGGTCTTCACAAGAGCTTGTCTGCCTCAGGGTTGACTGGGTTCATCATCCAGTTTGGCAAGCAGCCCTGAACAGGACCCCTGGTTTGAGAGGGGAGCAGTGTTGGCCTCCATGAGCCTTGTGCATTTGTGGTTTAATTCATGGCACTTGAAGAAGAGCAAAGGGTTGTCCAAGCATAACACACAGAGGATTGAAGTGAACGAGGTAATTTATGCTGACTTGGGTTACCTCAGCTTGTACAAGTGCAAGAGGTGCCATTGATTCTCAGTTGTTTGCTTCAAACTTTAGCCCTCGCTTGGGAGCCTTCTGCATTTGGTGTGACCAGTGAGCCCCACCAAGGCTCTGTGGCTCCTTTTGGGCTGTTACCTGTGCCTTACACAGTGCTGGTGTCTACTCATCCCACAGTGCCTCCAGTCCACCTGCGGCACGGCAGGAGCCTTGTGACTGGAGTCTGCTGCAGTGGGGAGCTGCAAGCTCAAGGCAAGGACTTGAGTGACAATTGAAGATGTAGGTGTGGGATGCAAGGCAGAGGGAATAGAAAACAGGGACAGTCATACCAGACTCCTGTCACCTCCTGTGGCTGCTCTGCAGCTGGATGTAGCCCTGCAATATGCAGAGTACAGAAGAGACTTGAAGTGTCTAAAAATGTTGTGGGATGAGACAAAGACTTGGTGGGTATATGAGGCTCTGAAATAGCAGTAGCCCATGACTTTGCTTCTCCTGCCCGTTTTCCATGTGTAGGATATACCTTACATGATCCATGAGGCATGCTAGGCCAGCTGGATCCCATGAGCTCTACATGCATTACTCCAGGCTTATCAAGGGCTGTGCTTGCAAGTGAGCTCTATTAGCAGGAGGCAAGACTTGTTTGGAGCCTCAGAGACAATCCTGACGTGGCTCTTTGTGTTTCAGTTCTCTGTGTGCAAGATGGGCAAGATATTAGAGCTATTTATTTTTGGAAAATGCCTTTTTTTTAAACAGAAACAGTGTTCATGTAATTTTTTTCTGTTTGAGGGAAAAAGTATTCCTTGAAATGTCTCAATTTCAAATTTAAAGTGAAAACCCAGGAGTCTCATCATCAGAAGAACAATCTGGTGACTGACTCAAATGGACATTTTTGTGTTGTTAGTTCATAATAAGACATTAAACATAGGCTGAATTCTTAACTTTTTTGTTGAGATACAATTGTTCCCTGCTGAACTGTGGAAAGCAACAGAGATTGAAATCTTGTAGCAGGTTTGGATGAATATATTAACAGAGGAGAAAGTCCTTAGGTGCCTCCTTGGTGGGAGCTCTTATACAGCTCCAGGATTCCTGACTGGTTTGAAATAGGGTGACCTTACCTCTATAGAATGTGTTCTTTACAGACACCAGGAAAGTTATAGTGCTTACAGCTTACGAGTTATTCTTGCCCATAGGAAACTTAATGTGTAATTTCATCTGATTTCCAGTGGGTCAGATCTCTGCTCACATTAGTAGTGTCATGCTGTGCACAGCTACTGTTCTTGAAGCAGATTTGAATGATCATGGGAGGCAGAACATGGCAGTTTCACCTCAACATTTCATCCAGGAGGTCCCTCTTAAATTGTCGTAGCTTGAAGTTCATTTCAGAAATAAAAGGAAGCCACATAGGCTGTAGTGTAAACACAGATCTTGCACCTCTTGTAGCTCCAGAACTTCATTCTTCGTAGCTCAGATGTCCCAGATCTCATCTTTACCCTTTGATCACAGACAACCTGCTTACCCTTTCACTTGAAGAGACAAAATGAAGAGGTAATCATGGTTTGCACCTTGAGGGTTCATCTTTTCCGTTGTTCTAAGAGTGTCTTCTTTCTATCTCTAAGGAGATTAACTGCCTTTTGGGTCAAAAGTTTAGCCTCCTGCTTGTAATTGTTGTTTGGCTTTGCTGTTTTGTTCTAAAGCAATTTCTGTATCTGTTCCCCATCCTGTTTCAGTGATACCTATTTCTGTTTGACTGGGAAGTGCAGAGTAAGGTTTAAGAGAGTTAGCCAGTAAAGTCCATGTTGGCTAATTCCATGGGCACAGTGACTATCAGGACAATGCCCTCCCTGACATAGGTTCAGTTTCCTGTATTTCAGCAGTATTCTGGGTCCTAAGCACTTGCTCCGTGCAGAAAGCATTTGCTGTGTGCTTTGCTGCTGCCCAAATGCAGATGTAGGTTTTGGATTATGAGATTTCAAGTTCTGAGAATCAGCATGGGTTTTAATGCTCTTGATGACATAGCCAAATAGTGTTGTTATGATAAAATTCAAAATTCATCTCTGAAGCACCTCTTTCTAGCGTTGCCTCATGCATTCTCAACTAGCAACGTATTCCTTTGTCTAAGTGACTTCCACTGTTGGAGCTTTTTCCTAACATATTTAAGGTTTTCCTTTACTGCTTCCAGATGTAGTCCCTTGTTTTACCATTCTTTGACTCTGTAAATATATTTTCTTTGGTAAGAGTACTGCTCACTTACTTGATAGACAAGATAATGCTCTCTCTTTTTAAAGAGTCATTTATTAAAATAAAAGTTTTACAACTGCAGACAAACAAACAGGCTTCTTGCAGGGATTGTATTTCAGTTTTGTCTTGTCAGTTAACCACGACTTTCACCCTTTGTGGGACAGTTCGTAGAGACACCTCGTGGCTGTCAGGAGCTCTACAGAGCCCACCACCGTCATGTCAAATTGATTTACACTAAGCCCCAACATCCAAACTCGTTTGTGAAAGAGTTACGAGGGAGGCTGCCAACCTGCTAATTAAAAACTAGAAATATTTTCGAGTTCTCCTCTGATGGAAACAATTAGGCAAATCTGCTCTAAAGTGGAATTACCCCCCAAACCCAACAGCAACATGTTGTCTGCCTGAGTGTAATTAAAACGATCGAAGGAAATTTTCTATTTCAAGATAAAAAAGTTGTTGGTTAGTTCCTAGATTCCCAGTTTACACTCCACGCTGTAGTAGAAAAGCAGGCGGCTCAGACTGCATGGATGCAGTTTGTCTCTGGGATTCTTAGTTTCTCAGTCAAAACCACACCAGTCAGTGTCAGGAAAAAAAAAAGCAAGACCCATTCCCTTCAAACACACAAGTCCAGAGGGAATTAGACAGTAAGCTTATGCAAAAGAAAGCCAGACTGACTTCTTTAGGTTTCAGGTCATCCATTAATGTAGATAATTTAAACAAGTGAGTCCTGCTGAGATTGCTTACCAGGCAGTAAGTCTTTCTAATGGCAAGTGAGCAAGACCTCAAATCCACTATCTCCCTGAACTGGCAAAGTGTGCAGCTTTTCTTGTGTTTGATGCAGACTCTTCCATGAAAATGGTATTTTAAAGAACAGAAGCCCTTAGAGGAATAGAGTATATAATCAAGCAGTTTTAGTGGATGTAATTGCTCTAGACCCAGCTGAATAGAGGCCTTGTGATTTCATAAGTCTTATGTGTTTAGATCCAATTATTCAAAATTATATCATATAAAAATCAAATCACAATTTTATATACATACATACAAATCAAAAGGATGGGGAGGGAAATGGAAGTAGTAAAGATCTATTTGTCATTTGTGTTACCTCTCCTTTTCTTAGTGAAAACTGAATCATGCAAAAATGTCGGAAACCATCTTTCCATAACAAAAGGAGAATGTTGTCCTATTTGCATAAGGCTCAAAGAGGCTTTGCCTGAAATAAGTCAGAAGTTCCAAAGAGTCCCTCAAATTCAGGGGTTAGTTCCTCCTTAGCTGGAGGAAGGAGGTAAAACAGTAGCAAGAAGCACAGAGTTATGGAAAGTATGAATTCAGAGTGTTGTGCTCTTAATGATAAATCCCCATCTTCATGAACATATAAACATGCAAGCAGTAAAAACTGTCTGTCTGCTTTGCTGATTTTCAAAGCATCTCAACTGAGTAGGAGAGTCTCATTACAGAAGATGACAACTCCAAGTCAGTACTGGGACTTCATAAGGATTTTTGGCCTTAATCAGAACCTCAAACCACCTAGAAAGGGTGAATTATGAGTTCATGTTGAGTATCATGCTTGAGCTGAGACTGTTTTTAGGTGTCCTTCCACATGTTTTCCTCAAATGTCCATGCAGTCTCCTTGCACTGGGCTGCATGTCCAGCTACTGCTTCTTTCTATTCTGTGGCAAACCTACACTATGTAGGGGAACATTCAGGTCTTCCAAGCGTTAAGGCTTAAAAAAAAAAAGTCACCATGTTTACTTCAACTTTCCCTTTCTAAATTGCTTTGACAGCCCTGTGCTTTTCTAACTTGTTTTGGGGAATATCCAGTCTGCCATTGGAATTATTTGAATTGTACAGAAAGAAAGGAGGGCCTGTTTCCCTCCAAATTCCATATATTGTGTCGCTGGAGCTTTTCATGTTCCATAAACAATGCTCTCTTTTTCTAACCCTCTCCCCCTCCTGCCCATAGCCTGACTTTCTATAATTTTCTTGACATGGACAACTCAGCATTTTTGTGAAAGGCTATGACTGATTTTCTGCAGCTTTGCAAACAGGAGCTTGCTAGTGATTTCAAGAGGATCAGGTAGTTTGATGCAAGCGAGACTGGGTCGGGTCTCTGGGACTTCAAACACGTCTCAGCAGTGCATCTAGTTGTGAATGATTGTTTTCCCTTAAAGCATTCATGATCTCCAATTGGCAAGTCTCGTCTCATAACTAAGGAGACGCTTGGAAAAAAGTTGGTATTTTTAAATGTCTTCTTAATCCCTGTAGGACTCTAGCCACATACAAGCAAGTGGCTTCATTTTTCCACACACTACTCTTTTTTTAGTTAATAATTCAGTTATTATGTGAGTGAAATCTCAGGAGGTACTCAGAGTTGCAGGCACTGTGCCGTTTAAGTTCATTTCAAGCTTCCTATGAGTCTTTTAATATTTGAATGGTGTTTCATGGTCTGTTCTTTGGCGACTCGTGGAGCTGGATCCCGGGAGAAAGATCACAGCCTAGATAAGCAGCCCTGGTAGATATTGCAAAAGCAGTAGTGCTTCTGTAGCACTTCAGTGGCTCGATGCCTCAGTGTATTTTTGTTTCTTTCTTTACCAGGAAGATGGACAATTTCCAATCTCAACGACCACGCATGGGAAAGATGAATAAGCAGTATTTGGGAATGGTGTCTGATTGGTCACACCCTTGTCTGGCTGTGCTTGCTGGTGCGTTTTGCATAGCATTTCTGGAATACTTTTCTGTTGAAGTGAAAGGGTTGTTGCAGCATTTGATTTCAACCTTCTAAAGGCTTTAAAAGAAGTGCCAAGCCCCTATAGTCTGGAAGCAGCAACACTGATCGTGTGCCATGTCACGGAGAGGAAAAAAATCCTTTTCAATGTTTGCACTGAACTTGAGTGTCACTTTAAAGCTCCAGGTTGCTCTTAAACTGCCTTGCAGCCCGACAGCTCTGCGGTGGACCGAGGAGGTCTTGGGTTAATGTCATCTAATGCATCCTAATGGGTAGTCTAATTGCAACTGCCATTCCAGCTGTCCCTTGTGTGTTTAACTCATGTAAATGAAAAACACAGCTTTCCAATTTACTCTTCGGCTTGAAATATTATATTCTCCTTAAGTAATGTGTTTTAATTGCAGAAGCAAGATATGATATATATATATATGGAAAGAGTGGGTGAGAGCATGAAGGTTGTATATAAATAGCAGGGCTTCTTAGCTGTTTCTTTTCTTCAAGAGTGACCTGTCTTCTTTCATCTGGCTGCTGACTAAACAGACACCAAGCAGGCCCCAGCTTACCCAGAGGGGTAAGACAGCAGGTTGAAATGTGTGGTCATCTATGCCAACTCCCATCTGCTCCAAGATGTCCAGATAGACACAGCACTCTGAAGCATGCACATGCCCACTTGATGTCAATCTGGAGCGACTCTCTCTCTGATTTATGCTGGCAGAGAAGATCAAAACCCAGCTTAAAAATTAGGTGACAGAGATTTAAAAAAAAAAAAAAAGAGAGAAGTCAGCAGACACTTGGAGGCTGGGAAAGGCTGCCAAACAAGCATTCCTGCCCTTGCTTATGATTCTCCCCCACATACAACTGGCTGTGTACATCTGGGAGCAGCCAGCATAGTGATCTATTCATAAAGGGCCAAATTCAGGAGCCGACCTGTAAGGCTTGAGTACACTGACTACACATGGGGAAGGTGGAGTGAGGGCTCAGAGGGGCTTCTTGGAGTTGTACAGGACAAAAATCTCCTTCTTTCCAGCTAGCTGAAAAGCAGGCACAGCAGAGGGAAAGAATGGTGTAGTGCTTAGGGCTTTAACCTGGGGCTTGGGACAGCAAGAATCAATTCTCTAGTCAGTCAGAGACTGTAATTTCTATGATCTGCAGCTGCCTGGGTTCCTGTGAGGGACTTGTCACTGCTTAGAGCTCCTGCAGGGATGCTCTAATTCAGATAGTCATTAGAGGCATAAGGCAGAGAATAGCCAACACTGCAGGGCGATGATTTGGTCTTCCCTGCACTTGACTGGTTGACCTGTGACATGTCCTGTCCCACCAGGTCATGTATGGAGATATTCATGGAGTGCATGAACTGCTCTCTTCTAATGATGATGCTGTTTCTTTATGGCTTTATGGGGGACTTCATTGAGACCCAGTTGTTGCTTGATGTAAAGCCTCCGAGTTGGGCAGGACAGAAGTTGTGAAGGAAACAATATTCCTCAAAATGGGCAGCCAGCTGATCCAGCTGTTCCTTTCAGGACAAGGGTTTGTGTGTTCTCATTATGGGTTGCATGCTCTTAGCCTCACCTCGTCCATCTCACACCATGGGGGAAGAGCTTGCAATGCCACATATTTCTGCATCTCTTCTCAAGTCTGGGTATAAACTCCCATGTGTAATCCACAGCATTGGATTACCCAAATAAAAATCCAAGGCAGAAAGTTATTACATAGAGAGGAGGAGATTTGAGTTACACTCCGTTTCATATATGCAGGAATGATGTGTGGCTTCTGGAATTATGTCTGTCTGGGGTTTTTAAGCTCCTGTGTTAGAAATGGAGAGGTATAGGTAATACTATTGCACTAATGGTTCGAGACAGAGGAGAGATATTTATCAATAGTTTGTTAACCCGAATAAACTGTGAATATGCACGTGTAGGCAGGAGAAGGTATTGGTGGATTCTGCTTTTAAGAGTTTAGGTCATCACAGGTATGTGAGTAAAAGTATAATCTTGACTCAAGGTTTGCTTATGATACATTTAAGAAATAGCCTGCAAGGTGGATTTGTGGCAACCCTAGGTGCGTTGCTTCAAATATACAGGTTCTGTCAACATTCCTTCTTTCATATTCCTAAGGTATGTCAGGCTCTGCCAGGTTTTAGCTTTGGATGATATGAAATTCAGAAGTCAGTTACTAACAGTTACAGCTTGGTTGCATATGTACACACAGAAACACACATGCTGAGGGAAACTAGAAAAACAAAGATCTACAAAAGAAGCTCTTCATCTTGTGCTTTGTTTTCCTCCTCCTGCGTGTGAGCACAGCTGGGAATCGTGCTCGGCTGGGTGTCAGCGAGGGGCAGGAGGTTCATCCAAAGCCTTCTGCTGAAAGCGAGCTTGGGGTTCAGAGGTGGCTCAGTGTGAGGAGCAGAGCTGGACTGACCTCACACCATGAGAAAACGAGGCTCAGAAAGAGATTTGGCTAAGAAAAAAAATGGTAGAAGAAAAGAAGCTAAAGAAAGCTTTGTCTGAGAGGGGGGTATGTCAGTGCTTTATTTTCCACTGATCATTAGAAGATTAACTGCCGGTCATGTTCCCAGTTAGGCACTCCCAGAGCTTTTTTGATCCTGGGCAACAGGTTTATTTGCCTAATTTATTGTTGCTCTTGGAATTTTAAACTCAAATATAAATTAAAGGCTTTTGTTCTGTACAATTTAAAAGCATGTCTGGGATGGGGAACCCAATATTTGGCTTGGCTTTGTGTTCTGAGATGTATTTCAAGAGCTTCTGGGCATTACCAGGTTGAGTCTGGGGTTGATGTTTGTTTTCTGAATTATGTTGGTGCTTGATGTTTCTGCATTAAGAGGAGAGGTCACTGCCAGCTGTTAAGCACTGAGGAAGAGCAGTGGTTGTAAGGAGCCTGTTAGGCAAGCCAGTTGTTGGGGAGTGTAGCTTCTAAAACAGGACAAAGTTAGAAGCTGTTTTGTTATCAGAGACAACTACTGGAACCATTAGGAATAATGCTCCGGTTTGGAAAGAAGACTTCCAAAGAGGTGGAGAGTACACAAAACCTAATGAGTTACAGCTAAAAGATCTGCTGATTATCCTCTAAGACAACTCAGAATATATATGCATCCAAGAAACTGAGAATCTTTCTGTAAGCTTAATAAATGTGTGGGGAATGTGAACAAGCTGGCCCTCAGAACAAGCTAAGATTAAAATATCTCTAGAAGAAAAAACTACAATCCATGCTGAGGGAAGAGAAAGAATAATAAAAAGTGTTCCTCAAACCTTATAAAAATGAGTTTCTGCTGATTTGAGGTTCAGTGCAAAATGGCAGTGAGCTTGGTTAAATAAGTTTGATTTTTGTGACAGAACCTTGGGGTTTTTTCAGACATCCCAACACTGAAACAAGGATGACCTTGCTTCCTATGTAACAGTCTTGCATGGAGGTATCCTGGGTCAGCTGGAACAAGTGTTGGCTTGGGACTGCACCATTTCAGCAGTGGTTCATCTTTGTCCTTTGTGTGCTGGCTGAACCAGGGCAAGTCACTTCAGCTCTTCCAGGTTTTATTTACTCAGGTACACTCTGAATTGTGACGGGTGGTAGTTATAGCCCCACTATGTGGGGAGACTGTGGGCAAGGAGATCACATCTTCAAATCTCTCCCATCCAGATCACATCTTCAAATCTCTTCCATCCAGAAGTGTCTTTGCAGTGCAGTGCCTGCCAAACTTGCTAAGCTCTTGAGGGTACCGTGCCTCTTCTCTCTTGGAAAATTGTCAAAATATCCTATCCCTCAAAAAAGATACATTTGGGATGTCAATAATTGGAATATATTGTTCTTGGCCCACAGGGAGTCTGACACAGCAGCTCTACCTTAAGTACAGCGATCAGCCTGCAAAAGCCAACAAAATCCCACAGACCAAGTGATAACAACTGTTTCACTTCCTTAAATCTCCCAGTAATCTGAGGGATGAGTGAGCTTCGTAGCTGAGAATTGCTCTTAAGTACAGTTTACTGGGGTTTGTTTTTTAATACCCACATTTATTACAATGTTTTTTTCAGAGAAGTCTTTTCACAAGATTTGCCAAAGAACACAAAGGTTTGTCGTAACGGATCAAATCACTTATCCTTATAAATCCAGTGCCCTATATCTGCCAGTGATGACTTGTCTCAGCTTGAGAATCAGCTTGTGTAGTACAGCTGGGTTCAGGCATGGCTGTACTTGGGGGCTGAAAGCCTCCATCCTTCCATCTCCCTCGTGCTGACAGTGGTGTCCTGGTGTTAGCATCCCCTTCTTGGTATTGTCAAGGCTGCACTGCCTCTGGTTGGGAAAGGCTCAGAGGAGGCAGGGAGGCTCCAGAGAAGTATGGAGGCAGCTTTGTACTCAAAAGCTGTCCTGTGGCCAGGTAGGCAGGACTGGTCTTTCCTCTCCCTGTGTAGTGCTTGAAACTTTGAGAGAATTTGATGTGGAGTTTTTTTCTTACAGTGGGTCCAGTTGCTTTGGAGGTTGGAGTGACAGGAAGGAAAAGACCAAAATCTGAAATGTGATGTGTGGATCACAACCATGCATAGCGACTGCCAACAATAATAGGATGGGTCTTGTTCTTTGGGTAATCTACACTCAAAACAGAGGCTGACTCAGAACTTCATCAGTGATCAAAGGCTTTGATCTCTATTTCCATGTGTGTTGGTGTCACAGATGCTTCCTGCACTTTCCAGAGATGACGTTGCAGCAACTAAAAGGAGGTGTCACACGTAGGCTGAAGGGGCACCTTATGCTGCTGTTTCTAAGGCTGCAGAAAGCCTGAGAGGCCTTTCTTTGCCAGGATTAGACATTTGGCATATTTTCCATGCATGTTACAGAGCCTTGCCATTGTAGAAAATTAAGATTCCTATTGGAGCAAGGCACTGTCTAAATTCGTCTGTCCTGGGACAGTTAGCTCTGTGCAGGCCAGTGGGTGAAAAACTGTTCTCAGGGAAGAAATCCAGCTGTTCTCTGCCCTGAATAAGCCACCTAACCTTGGGACAGTTGTGCTTGGTTTCCCTTTTCACCCTGTCAGGCTTTAACCATGTGCCACAAGACAGTTGCCTGTTGAAGGAAGGGGCTTGGCTTGCCATCATGGGGAGATGTGGGAGAAGAGGAAGAATTGAAAACCCTCATGTTTTGGATAGGAAAAAATATCCCAGTTGTGATCTACTGTTGCATGCATAGGTCAGGGAAGGATTACCCTGTGGTTAAGGAAGAGGATTGTATCAAGGGACAAGTTCTGTTCCCAGCTCAGCCACAGACTTCCTTTCAGACCCTAACACTTAATTCTTTGTGACTTTGTTTACTCACCTGTCTGATGGGAATAATACCGCCTACATCAGAGGCAAGTTGTGCTACTCTCTGTTGATGCACGTGGTGTTAGTTAGGAACATTAAAATGCTTTGTGATCCGTGGATTTAAAAAAAAATGCAGTGTAAATGATCAGGGCTGTTACTTGAGATTTTAGTTCCAGACACTGTGGCACAAATCAAAATATCTCCTTTTATTTCTTACTGTAGAGCGTTATAAAACATCCAGTGGGCATAAGGTTGCACATCAGAAAGCAAGTGTAAGTTTTGGACAGTTCGCCTAAAATCTAATTTCATATTTAAGCTTTATATGTTCTAGTTCCTTTAGATATTTTTCATGTTACTTTTACTGGCAAAATGCTCCTCTGAGTTTGTTAGTGTTAAGAGTTTGTTAGTGTTAGATATCCATTGTCCAGTATCATTTGCTGCAGTGTTTGATATTTCAAGTTTTAGATTACATCTCCCTAAGCTTTAGAGCACTAAACTATTTCTGTGCTCATTACTCAGCTGAAATTTGAAAGGAGCTTCAGATGTTTTTTGAATTAAAAGTCTGTTTTTGTTACAGGCTTCACTGGCTCACTGAAAAGTCCTTTAAAGAAGACACCAAATAGGAGCGTGGAAGCCTCAATTCACTAATCCTTTCTGATCTCAAGCTGTCTGACACCTAAGGAATATGATTTTATTCAGGAGACTTCCCATTGTATAAAAGTTATAAGGTTTATATAATGTATAAAAGCATATAAAGAAACCCTTCAGACAGGTTGTCTGAGATCACTAGCAAGGCTGTAGCTTCCAGAAGGGCCACCAATTTAAACAGCCTCACAGGTTTCTAGTGGAGAGCAAGCCCCTTGCCCCCAACAGCAGTAGAGTATTAAGTTGCAGCTCCATCAGCCAAAGCTCTTCATCAAGCCCCATCTTACTGGTAGGAAGAGCTTTATCGTGTGATCAGACGACAGAGATGCCAAGCAGGCAGGCCAGCCTTCCTCCCAGGGCCACCACAAGGGCACCTGTGATGGCTGGACAAGCCCAGAGCTGGGGAAAAAGAGTCATGGTCCAGCTGAGGTTGTATTTAGCCTATGTGAGTCCAGCAGCCCTGACAAAACTAGGCTGAGGCAAGTCCTGTGACGCCTCACTAGTGTGTTGGAGAAGAGTCAGGTAGGCAGTGATTACTAGGGAAGCCACGGGTGCTGTTGTCTCCCTCTCTGCCGGGATGTGGCCACAGCAGCAGACATCCCCTCTTCACCTATTCAATGCTGGCACAGCTCCTAAGCCTAGGAGTTAATATCCTGCAAGGTGCCTTTCACTTGGGAAAGAAACAAAGGGGCCTTAATGTGCTGAACATATTGGGGAAAAGAAACAACTCTACAGGTTTGTGTAGAGAAACTCAAGACCAAGGATCAAGTCCCTTTCTCACCCCATTATTTCCCTTTTGGAAGAAAGCACATGGAGAATGCTGGAAAGTAAGGATCTGTGACTCAGTGTAAGAGGCAGCCTTGTATTCCAAGAACAGGGGAAGTAGAGCAACCATGTCACTCGGGCAGGGAAAGCCTTGAACATCCCTGTTTATTCCACGTTGGTAACAAGCTGCTTGTTTGCCACAGAAAAGCCCAGTTCCATTTGGTTTGACATCAAGGCAAGTGACAACCTCAGCAAGCTTCATCTGCATCTGGGTTCCCCCCAGCCTTCATCCAGCTTTAATCTTAAAGCCCAGTAGGGAAGGAGCTTTGTATCTAGTGTTAAGTGTAGGGCGAAGAAGGAGCCAAAGGGAGAGCTCCACAGACAGTCTCTTCTCCATGATGAAAGACTGTGACGTCTTTTTCACATCCTGGTCTAAAAACTAGACTTCTTTTTAGTATTTTACAAATCCTTACTCTAGACTAGGACATTTATTTTTCATTCTTTTTTTATCATATATTTTCCTGGATGTGAAACCAGTATTTCTGGGTTGATGTGTTGCCCCTTCCCGTTTTCTTTAGCCAGCTTTCGGGTCTATAAGCAGGACTCACAGCACCTTCCACTTCAGCAGGAGTCCTTTTCTTGTCCTCACCAGGATATTCCTGGAATTTCTTACCCCTGTTATCTGTTGTCCATGCAAAATTAGTCAAAGCTACTTGCGCACTGCCCTTGTATATGAGACACTTCCTCAGGAGTGGAGACAGGAAAACGGGGGAGGCATTGGAGGTGGTGAGAGGGAGCAGGGGGTCCATCCCTGTGGTGCACGTCTGGACGCAGAGGGAAGAGGTGAGGGAAGGGGGGAGGCACAGTTTATTGTGCTAAAGGGAAACAGAGAGGACATTCTGCCGGTGCTTATTGACACAAGGCTCGGCGGTGACTCGGGGCTTCCCCGCCGGCTGTGAGTGACGGGCAGAACAGGCCGTCGCCTTGTTCACTGGGATCTTGTGCAGACAGACTTCTTGTGGAGGGATGGATCCTCCCTGGGGAGCTGGCGAGAGGACAGAAATACAGGATCCTTTGGCTGACAGTCTGCCTTCAGGGGACAGAGATTTTAGAAAGGATGCAACTGGTAAATGAGGAGCATCTTCCCCAAGGAGCAACCTCTGAATTCTCCTCAAAACCAACCGCTCTGGTGCTCAAAAGTAAGAGTTATTTCTGTCTGGGCTGTGCATGTGGGACACATCCAGCCTCAAGCTCGTGTCCATGACCAGTGTTAGGGTCGAGGCTGTCTGCTCTTTGCTGATGCTGCTCCTGGTTAGCAGTGACAGGAGTGGATTTACAAGCAGAGTAGCTCAGGCACAAGGCAGAAAGTGGCTCATCCACAATGTGCTGGTTTGGTCTGTGAGCTGATCCCACACAGGCTGAGCCTGGTCAGGAGACCTGAACCTAAGCCATGGATGCAGCATGTCCTTGATGCATGCTGTGCCCTGGAAATACAGCCAGAGAGTGCTGTTGTTCATTTAATTGTAATTTAGGTGAGGATTTGTATTTTTTTTTCTCAGAAAAGCCCCCAGAAGAACCCTGTGTGCCCTGGCAATTTATCTTCCCCATCGTGAACAATAAACATGCTGTTACAGATTGAGGAAGGGTTATGAAAATCTTACTGTGGTTGGCTTAGGCAGAGAAATCAAAGCACTACAGGAGTCAGTTCTTGCATTTTCATATGAATTTCCCTCAAGTAAATGGCTTTTGCTGAACAGTTGGAAGACCAACCTGGACTGTTCTGGCTCTAGATGCACATATATCTTGACAGGAAGAAGGGAAAAGAGGGAGCATTTACATCTGAAGGATCAGGCATAAAATATGTAGTGAGGTGGAGAAGGATAGGGAGGTAAAGAAATCAAGATAAAAAGGAAAAAATGTTGGAAAAAGCCCTTGCTGTGGCACTTGCTGGTGTTCAGGACTATATTAATTACTGTTGAAGGAAGTGCTGGGGGATGCAGGTGAATGGGATGTAGGTCAGCTGGAATTTGCAGGAAAGGCTTTGCCATTAAGATTGCCACTCTCCTGGCTTGGCAGGGATATTTGGAGTTGTGAGGACCTCTGGTTACAGATCTTTGTGTATGAGAATGTTTCTACATTTGGCTCAAAGGACATTAATCAACAAATCCAGTCCCTTGTTTATCACAGGTCATGGAGAATGACAGCTCATTATTCCAGTGGAGAAACCCGTAGTGGTTGGGTGGCTGAAGCATATTATCCAGAGACTTGGCCAGTCTTGATTTTGAAGAGAGAACAAGATGAACCACCTTTTGTCTTGGGAACTGAATTGTTAATTTTAACCTCCTTTCCAGATTTGCACCTATGATGCTTGTTTGCGTTTTGGAGGCATTAGAAGCTACGGGGTGGCTTCTTAAGGGAACCTCAGGGAGGCAAAGGCGGGATGAGAGCAGCTGATGGCAGGGGGAGTTTTCTTGAAGGTGGAAAAATACAGGCATCTGACTTTCAAGGAGGAATGTCCCTTTGCTAGAGGTAAACTCGGGTGCTGCCATCCCTGTGAACTCCAGCTGTGTGAATTAGGACCAATAAATACGCTGCTCTGCCAAGGTCTGGGCTAACTGAGGGAATGCTCAGTGTTGTTTGCTGACCTTGAGGGAACACAAGTCCATTTAAAGAAGCACAGTGCAGTAGGTATTTGAGATCTGGGGTAACTGAGGTTTTGCTGTAACCTACTTGGAGCCCCTAAGTGTGCTAAAATGTCACCCTGAAGCCACAGACATGTGGAGAAAACCCCATTGTATCAAAGTTGCGGTTGGACAGGACAGTCAGTGAAGGTCAGCAGAATACAAGGCAAATATTGTGTATGGGGAAAAAACCCCATGTTTTCTGGCAGCGTGAAACCGAGAGGAGGGTGTTTGTTTATGGGAGAGAGCCATTTGCAAACAGGGAAAGGCTGCCAGTGACAGGAGGAGCTTTTCTGATGCATAACAGGTGCTCCTCAGACCTGAGCAAAGAAAGCAGCAACTGGGAGGATGTTTTCATCTGCACATTGTGAACTAGCAGAAGACAAACAAGTGTCTAGGTCTGTAGGAAGTAGCAGGAAAACAGATTAGTGCACTGAAATAAGCCAAAGGTTTGAGCCATGGGATGTGGGGTATTTATCCGGGGCGTCCAGGGGTCACGCGGTGGGAACACATGTGCAGGGAGGTGTGTAATGCACACAGACCTGATCTTGAGCCAAAAAAAAGATGCAGAGCAAGGAAGTTTAGGTGATCTTCTCTGGGTGTGAACATCAGAGTCATGACTCTTCTGTGTCTTATCCACCAAACAGATTTTGGCTAGTTATGGGTGCTTTATGCTGCCTTGCTCCACAACTGTTTTTTCCCCTTGTATAGGGAATATCAGTATTTCTAAGTAACTTCCATAATAAGAGCAGGAAATCAGAAGACTTGCCAAGGAGGTGGGAGATGCAGTGAATTGAAAATTTCAGGAGAGTTTTGAGTTAGAAAAGTTACACTCAGTGTATTCAACCTAAGTAGAACACTTAGATTTGACAGGATAACATTATTCTTCTACAGACAACAATTCCTAATGAAACATGGCAGTGTGCTGGGACTAGCAGATTTGGAACTATTTGAGTTCCAGTGCTGTGGATAGGAAAAATAAATTAGGGGGGGAAAAAAGGCAATTTGGAAATGTATGTTTTTCCTGCTTACTTACACTAGGTGAGAGTTTGGCTCAGACAGCAGGTCATGTCTGGTCTTATGGGGGTTTAAGGACTGAGACTCTCAGAGTAGTGGACATTTTTGAATTGAGGCCACTTGTAGCCTAAACCTTGAATCCAGTAGTGCTTTGCAGCTGCAGATAAGGATGAGGTCATATACAGATTGTGGTCTCCACAATACATCATTACCAGGATAATCACATCTGCAAGGAGAACTCTTAGCATCATGCATTATTGAATTAGATCAGGTACTTGTATTTCTGAAATAAGTCCAAGACTGTGTAATTTGCTTGCTTATTAGTTTCCAGGGTGAAGCTGCCAAGAGACCATTACCAGGAGTTACATGAATTGACAGGGAAGGCTCAGAGAACAGTTTGAACCCTGTGATGGACAGGCATAGATTTTGCAGTCAGTGGGCTATCAGTGTAGTTAAAAATGATGATCTACAGACATCCCATTTCTGGTATATTTGCTATATCTTTCTCTTTCCTTAATGGCCTGATTTCCAAATGTGGCTATCTTGAATACTGACATTAAGGATCAAATCCAACTGGTTTAATTGGATGCTGTTCATTTAAGACAAACAGTCTCGGTCCTGAGAGGATTCCGTGTTCTAAAATTCCCGCTCAGCTTCTTGGTGTCACTGGGGTATGTCTTGTTCCAGGCAAACTCACTTTGTCACTCTGCTTAATAGATGCAGCTCTTCTGCCTGCATTCACCCTGCCAGACACTGTATAGGCGTATTGGCTCCACTGTGAGCTTCAGGCAACACGGGATGGCTTTTGGCATGGTACACCCAGCTGTAGACTCACAGCCAGCATTTGTTTTGGAGCTGGCTCATTTTTAGACAATTTGAAACATAAAGGAAGTGCAAGACCATGTCTGCTGGCAGATTCCATCTGGACATACCCAGAGACAATTTTATTTTTTATACCATGACACTGCAGCCTGAAAAGTAGGGTTTGGGATTTATTCTTTACACCAGGCATGCAAAGGGTAGCAGACCAGAGCAAGGAGACTGCAAATTGGATGACCAAGCTGAGGCAGTTGAAGTAAAACCTGCCAGAAATGGCCAGATGTACTGACTGTTTCAGCTGTAATTGACAACTTGAATCCTTTTAAAAGAAGTCTTGAATTTTTTTTTTAATGGCACTTCACGGCAATTCTTTCAAATGAGAACTTCTGAGGTATCCTAAAGGGAGCACTTCAAAATGGCTAGACTCTTTTCAGGAAAGTAGTCCTAAAAGCCATCCCACGGGCCCTAAATAAGTGGCTGGAGCTGCACAAACACATAGTTTTATAATCCACAAAGAGCTTTCTGGTCCAGCCTTTGCATAACTGATGAGCTTTACTCAGGAGTTTAGCTCATCGCTTCTTTTTTGAGATTTAGCAGAGTGTTTGGAAGGACTTCAGTCTTGATTTGAAAGACTTTGCTAGAAGGAGGATGTACCCCTGTTCCAGCGACAGCAGTGACGCATTTGATCTCCTCTGCTTCCTTCTCCTGGCAAGTTGCAGTTGTGACATTTGGTCCATCACCAGAGTCTCAAACTGTAGGTTTTTGGGATCTGCTTTGTGGCCTGGGGGAGGGGTGGCATATGGAACAAATGTTCTGCGTTGGATTGCTCCCCTGGGCTTCAGTGCAGGCTCAGCACACTAGCAGATCTAGACAAGGGAACATGGTATTTCTAAATTTTGAGATTCAAAAAACGATTATAGTCTGTTTTCCCACTGTAATGTTCAAGAATTCTTGAAACAAAAATAAGTTCCTGTCTCTGCCACTTACCCGGAGCCTTAGAGATGCAATCAACCCAGCAGTCATCCCCTCGCCAGAAATAAAAATATCCATCGTGGGGTTTTATTTCCTTCTTCTGGAGACCTGGGATAAGCAACACATGATTTGGTGCTGCTGACATCTGGCAGCATCGTTCCTATTTACTGTAAACACGAGTCATCGCCCATGGAGTGTTTTATTGCTTGTGGTTTCCATCTTGTTGTATGCAGCAATTATGCACATGGCGCAATCTTTCCATGTCAATAAAAATGTTTCATTCTCAGCGAGGAGCACAAGAATGAACCCGGCAATTCTTAGGGGCTACTGTGCTGAGTTAAATGGGATGTGATGGGGAGGGGAGCGGCAGGGGGTCGCTGCAGAGGGCAGGGTGGCTTTCAGGGTCACCTGGTGGGACTCGGGGACAGTGGTCAGAAAGTTGGTGTGAGCGTTCACTTCTCCAGCCTGCGGCTGAGAAAAGGCCTCACAGCTTTTGTTTGCTTTGTTGGCAAAACGTTGTGCAGCAGGATGCCTTGGGAGTGCTGCTGGAGACTTTCCTTCCTGCTAATTTCTGTTTCTGTCTTTATTTTTTTTTTCTGGTTATCCAGGAGTTTGGAGATGTTTTCAGTAAAGGATTCATGAGAGAATCTTCAAAGGGGACCACAGCCAGGGCAAAATCATAAGCATGACTGGAAAAGTAGTGTTTTAAATTAGTGTGAAAGCTTGGGGGAAGTCACTTAGGCCTAAATCCACAAGTTGATTTAAGCCTCTTATTGCTGCTTAGGTGCCCTGCGTTCCCTTTGGAGTTAGACATCTAAAGGTCTCTATGATAAAGCACTTCCCACTTCACTGTTCCCTCAGCTTATTGGAAAACGGAGTACAACATTTGCCTACTTTGGTGGGAGCAGGAGTGCGTTTGTCTGGGGCTCCAGACAGCGGGGCTGGTCTTGGCAAGTCATCCAACCTTTCTCTGCAGTCGCTGGGGAGGGACAGGCCCTTCTGGTGGGTGACTCATCTCCACAGAAGATAGATGCCTGAGATACGGGGCATGAATCGCTCCCTGGAGGTGCCAGCCTCTCTCCACTGGCTGTCAGTGGAGCTCAGCCAAAGAGTTTAGACTAGGCGCCTGAGTTTTAGGCAGCTCATGGTATGGGAGGTGAATTCCACCCCCAGGAACTTTGGGTGGAATTTAGGCTGTCTGAAAATGACAGTTGTGCAAGCAATAATGAACAGTCTGTATAGTTCCATGTCTGGAATCTCCTTATAAAACAGGGGCATGCAAATCAATTAGATAAAAATCTGAACATTTCTGAATCTCCTGCCCAAACTTGAACAGAATCTGCTTTTGGATTTGATGAAAATCCCCTTCACTCTCCAACCTATATATAAGTCTTTTTCCACCACACAAGCAACCTTCTCCTTGTTTCACATGGGGATGACGATGCAGTAGCCTTGGGATGCTCTCAGAGTGACCCATCTCTGGACACTCCTGACTTCACCGGGGTGGTTGTGAGTCAGTGCTGGGAATCTTTTGGGAAGGGCCCAAAGATGTGGCATGATTCCTGGCTCAGTGCTGCTGATCGAAGTGCTCCAGATAAGCTAAGATGTAGATAAGCACCACAACTCCCAAGAGCTTATCCAAACCAAACCTTTCAACATTTATCCACCCTGACTGTACATGACTTTGCCCTTAGCAACGGAGATTACACCCACTTTTTTCTTCACTACTGTCAGCAGAGGAGCAAGAACCTACTTGAAGACAAGTAAAACACCTTAGGCTTTTAGGTTCCCACACCTTTCTTCCTTCTTTTTCAGAAACTGGTCTGATTATGTATTCATTTCTCTTTGTAGTCACTACCTGAGAAACCACAAATACAGGTAGGGGTGCTGGGCAGCTCCTTGTGAAGGGAAATGCTCCCTGACTCTACCAGAATGGGCCAGTGTATATGGCTCTCACTGTCATCACCTGCCCTTTTCTAATGCACTTTGGTTCTATTAGCTGCCTACAAAGGGCAGGCTTTTATTTATCTGTTATTTATTGTTTCCATCTAAATTAAAATGTTTTGTTGGTCCTGTTTTTGCCCCCCCCTTTCTTTTGAATCCCTGGAGAGAACAGATGTCACCCCATCCATTGCTCCCTTTGGTGTCATAAAATCACTCAGGTGCCTCGTGTCTGTGTCTTGCCCGTGCACTCAGGATAAAAACAGTGTTTGACTTAGGAAAAATCCCCAAGAGTGACAGAAGGCATTCTTTTCCTTCCTTTTTTGTGTGTTTGCTAAGCAACATGGGGTATGGGCCACTCTGACCAGCAGGCATTATCACCTAACAAACTACCTGTTCTTACAGGGATTGGGGTTTCTTCTTTCAGCCTGTAGTGCATTGTATTTTTTTTTTTTTGGTGGCTTTTGGTTTTTCAAATTAGAGATTTTAAGTTGTTATAGATTATGTGGAAGTGTTTTGCGGCTTGTGGTGTGTCAAGTTATGTAGAGTCAAGTTTGGTGGACCTGTCTGAATAAATGTTGTTACACATTGATTGCGAGGGGCTGCACGTGATGAACCAGGAGATTTGTGTTCCCAGGGATTCTCCGTTCATTTGGACACATACAGGTAAATGTTACTGCACTTTCTTTCAAAAACTGCCTTAATCTTTATATTTATGGGGAATTCAAACTGTCCAGAGGTGCTAACTCACCAGGCAGCCTCAGACATTCATGTTCTCTCATTCCTTATTCATAGATCAAGTAACTCGTTGGCAACATTATAAGAAGCTTCAGTTCTTACCTGGAAGGTCACCTCTGAAAAGAAGCCTTTCTTTTCCCACGTATCTTTCCCCTCAGCCTTTCCGTTAGGGAGAACTGGGCCAAGAACACGTTTTTTTTTTTTTTGCACAGCAAACTGAAATAAAAGTATTTATACTCATAGAAAAATATAGTTTTATTTATTAAGAAGTAAAAAAAATGTTGATGTGTTCTGTGTATCCATTATATTGTAAATACTAAAAGGCTTCCATTCTACATCCTCCTCCTACCTTTTTTTTTACAGTAAATATTTTGATTTTAACCCCTTTTTTGATGGATTGGACAATACTGATGCAAACAATTAATTTTAATCCCGTGAAGTGTTACTTTTTTACAAGCCCTCCACTTTTCATCAGGCAGAATCACAGAATCATTCAGGTTTGAAAAGACCTCTAAGATCATCCAGTCCAGCCATTAATCCTGCACTTCCAAGTCCACCACAACACATGTCCCTAAATGCCACATTTACATGTCCTTTAAATACCTCCAGGGATGATGACTCCACCACATTTCCCTTGGCAGCCTGTTCCAGTGCCTGACCACCCTTTCAGGAAAGACATTTTTCCTAATATCCAGTTTTGTTTAAAAACGTTTCAATTATCCTTACTGTCAGAACTCCAGGCACAGATGCTAATGGATATAAATTGTGGCATGAATGTGTATGCACAGCAGCTTATTTCTTGGAATCCTTTGAATGGGCATCAGATGGAAAAATATTGGAGCAGTAGTGATGTGACCTGCATTTGACCACAGTACCTAGAACCAGTGGGTCTGTATCCTATGAGTTATTCAAGTTTGGCTGTGTTTACTTTTAAAACATTGAAACAGTTTTCTGAGTAAATGAAAACTCTCACTGGCACAACGTGCTGAAATACACATGAATATTGGAGTCTTGGACATACACCTTAAAAGTAATTATGCAATTGTATTTTGTTTTGCTTTTCCTCCGAAATAAGACCAGGCACACCCAGAGAAGTTAGAGAGGGAAGGTACAAAGGACATTGGTAATGTCGGTATAAAAAACTTGGTTAGTTTTATGTGGGGTCTAGGATTGGCTTGGAGGCACACTAGTTGAACTTGTTGCTCAAAGCAAGGCTCACTTCAAAGTCTGATCTGGTTGCTCTGGTTCTGTTGAAGTTTGGAAATCTCTAAGGAGAGATTTGACAAAGACCTCTCTGGACCCCTGTTCCAGTGCTGGACCACTCTCCTTGTGAACAATTTTGTTTCATGATATCCAGTTGCAACCTACCTTATGCTGTTTGTGTCTATTGCCTTTTGTATTTCTTTCCAGACACCTCTGAAAGGAGCTCAATTCCATCTCCTCTGTAACTCCTTTCTAGACAGTGGTTAGCTCTCTCCCTTTGCCTTTGCTCCTGAGTACTCAACTAAGAAATATTTAAAAAAAACACCCTCAAAAACAACTTATTAAACCGTGCTGGCAGTTTTATCAGTAATTTCCAGGAGAGCAGAGTTAACCCAATAGTAAATCCTTTCATGAGTCCTTTCCTTCATGTTTTTAGTGCACTTTCCAAACCAAAGCAAGATTAAATGCTCCCTAATACTCATTCTAACCAAACAGAAGTTTGACCTCTAAGGGCAATATTTGCAAAACAAAGCTGTCTGACCAGAGGTGTGAGGTGTTGGTAAATGTTAGTGGTCAGCTGCTGTGCAGACATTGGCCACAGCTCTCTCCTGGACAGTTTTGGTTTCAGGAAACTTGCTTGACTCGCTGTCTTAAAAATGACAACAGAATGGCAGCCTTTGGTGGTCAGCCTTCTTCTGTGGACAAACTTACAGAAACCAAACACATGTGGTGGGTCTGTGTGTGGAAAATACTTATGGTATTCAGGAAATTGTGAGATTGCCTCAGTGAAGGGAACCTCACCAGCCCAGCCAGACACTTGCACAGATGTGGGAGGTTGGTGGGTGGGGACATTTACCTGCTTGGCATGTGGCACTGCAGTATGTCTGCACTTTTACGTGTGTGTTTTCTCCATGCAGACTTCACCTGTCTGCCCAGCGTGCTCAGGAGCAGTTCCTCTGCTGGTAGATGTGCCTGCAAGCCCCAAGGAAACCAGCTGGGAATTGCCCTAATGTTTTCCATTGTCTTTCCAATGGGGTGAGAGCAACTGTTTCCTAGGTATAACATGATGAGCATTGAGGAATGCTGAGATGCTCAGAAAAGCTAAAAATGGCTTCCACAAGTGCAGCTGGATGGTGGTCAGAAGGATCTATTTTTACTTGACTTGTGTTTGCAGAGAGGCATCCATGCACGACTTTCTGTTGTTCCTGGAGTCTTTCAAGCATATGGTAAATAGAGTTTAAATGGGTTGGAACCTATTGCTTCAGGAAATGTTGTTACAAATTGTTTTTCCACTGCAGTGCATTGAGGGTTTTTCATGTGTTCTGAAATCCAAGTGGTCTTCAGAAGGGAGTGGCCAAGACTTTTTGAGGTGACCTGAAACCCATTAGGCTTGCAGAGAAAGTGGTAGAAACAACACAAAACATATCACAGTGTAGAAAAGCAGGGGCTGTTACTCACAATGCTGTGAAACCATGTTTCTCTAACTAGATTAGTTTACATCTTGTGGTATATAAAGACATAAAAATTACTTAGATTGCAATAAGCCATGTTTTTCTAACTAAATAGATTGAATTACGTTTTGTGGCAGGGGGGAAAATGTTGATTAAGAGACTGGCTTTTCTTTTTTTTTTTATTCCCACTTGCCAGTCTGTATTTCTGATGCCTATGTTGTTTTGTGATAATCTTTGGCTATAGCTGTCTTTGGGGCATCTTCTCCTTTGGCTAGCTCTTCTTCTTAGGTGCTTATGAACAGAAATTGCCCATAAACATCTATGGAAAAGGCACATTTTCCTTTAGTGATCACTTTTCATCCATGACAACTGTTCTCTACCACTCCTGAACCTTGGCCTCACAGGATCCTTTCTATTATGTAGGGCATCTCTTGACCATGAGATCCTTTTCCCTCCACATGAAGTGTTCTTATCTGTTTTTCCTGGAAAAGTTTTGATTTGACCAATACTTTCACTCTGTGCACCCTTTATGATGTCAAGGTCTCATCAAGCCTTCCTCCCATTTAAAAAAAAACCCACTAATGTATATGGGCAGAGATCCAAGGGTTCCAGTGTGTTTTCCATTTATGCCAGCTGGCAGATCACATTTAGTGAGTGAAAACATGAGAAACTGAGCTGAATACCCAGCACAGCAAACTGTCATAGGTAGGACTATTATGATGGAAAAGAGGGATGGATTTGTTGCATTTGGGAGACATACAGAGAACTTGAACAACAAGATTGTCCTACTTCATGGAGAACCTTTAAATCCACAGTGCTGGGGGAGGATTTGAAGGATGATTTTAAGGCATCAAACTGGGATTTAAAATTTTTTTGGTAAAAAATTGTATCTCCTTCTTCTGCTTGACTAAGATACCCTTTGGCTTTTGTGGCATCACACCTGTGGCGTGGGTTTGGAGGACAGCAGTCAGTGGACTGTTGGAGAATTATAGTTTTGATTAGGATGATACTCTCTGTTAACTGAGCACTATAGAAATCCCTGCTTTTTCCCTCAAATTTGATGATACTGCCTGTGACAGGATACTGGATCTAGAGGCACCACCGTTGTGATGTATCTGTCAGTTCCTGCATTTCCACAGGTTAGGAAAAAAACCACAGTCCTCTCCTACAGTGTATGCAGACTAAGAAATAATTACCTTCTGGCAAATTGTGGTACCTTCAAATTGTTCTTTGTAGCTTGCTGAAATTCCCTCTTCTGGGAGTCAGCTTCATATAGACAAGGTATGCACTGCACATCAGCATCTGTGGAACACAGTTGGGTGGGTAGAGATGAGTCAAAATAATGAACCTCGGAAAAGTGGGTCCTCAGCTTGTATCCAAAATGAAGAGCAGGCAGAGAAAACCTGGCACAGCAAGGTATCTCTGTGTGGATGAAGTAATTAAACAAAACAGAAGAATGTATCTACCTTGAAAGCCTGTGAGAGTCAAATCCAAAGCAGATGGAAGGCATTTAGAAGAAACTCAGGCTGGCTGAATTGCATTCAGGCAGATAAAAGACTTTGCTAAAGAATATATCTTCCACTTAACACAGAGAGGAAGTCCTACAACTCATGTGGGCTTCAAGTGATGACATCTGGTTCAAGTATCATGGTCCTCTTCTGAGGAAACTGCACAAAGGCTTGTCACCACCCCAGTGAAACATTCAGAGGCTGCAGCAGGGCTGAGTCTGTTCTCTTGAAGCAGAAAGCAGAGCCAAGTGCTCTACTGACAACAGACGGACAGAGCTGATTTTTTTCTGTAAGGAAAACAGGTCGTAATTAGAAGCCTTGAACCCCTCACCCATAAAGGATTTGTCCTCACATCACATAGATATGGGGCAGGTATTTCAATTTACTGAAATACATCTGTCGTCTCTGAGTTCCATGAAGGAAGAATTGGCCTTGGATGTCTTTCTATCCGCGTTTCTTGGTGTGAAACTGCCTCCTTCATAAACACATGCAGCAAAATAAACCACATCTATGAGGAAATATTTTTTCTTTTATGCATTGCTTTTGTGAGACTGTAAATAGTATGTGCCCTCTTGTTAGAGTCAAAGATTAACTCTTCTGAGTGTGTGAACCACTTTTGGGTTCACTGTGATTACCAGCAAGTCTCCTCGTTAACACAGCAAAGTTTGTGACAGTTAAAAGATGCTTGTGGATAACCACTTCCAGATTTGTAGTGGCACCTGCTGGTGTTGAAATTTGAGCCAAAATGTGACAAACACCACAGTGTAGAATTGCAGTATGTGAGTCACAAGAAGAACCCATTGAAAAATCTCATCTCTCAAAGATAAAATGAACCCTCAAATTGTGTGTAATTAAGCCTCTTCCCCCATTATTCCTGACCCTAATTACTAAGGAAGAAATTTTAAGAATTTTTAAGGCAGTTGAGGGTGTGTATTAGTCACCCAAAAATAAATAGCGAAATTAATTAAAATAAAATGATTCAATATAAATTATTCTCCCAGCTACATTCATAATGATGTGAGAAATATTCCAAATACTATTAGAAAAGCACTCCCTCCGCCCCTAGTATTTCTGGCACCTCTAGAAACAGCAAGTGCTGAAACTCCCACGTGAGGGATGTTTCCTGTGAGCTGTACTGCCAGATTGTACCTGTATTTTTGGATAAGTATTTGAACATTTGCCTGCTTATGGAAAAAGAGCCTGAAGCCTGAACTTTTCTGAGGGTGGCTGTTACCAGGTGGATCCCCCATTTCTGTGCTGGGGCCAGCCACAAGGAGTTAATTGGAAGCAGTAAGAAGCGATGCCTAGAAAAGGTGACACGTGAGCTAAGGCAGTTCCTCAGGATGTGGCCCTGGAGAACTGTGATGGGATAGTCACCAACCCTGCTTAACTCCTGGAGATCTGAAGAGCCATTGCATTGATTTTGCCTCTGGCTTTTTTAAGGGCAGTGACTTCTTCCTGTCCCGCTGGGCTCTCAGCTCCTCAACATGGCCCATCACATCAAGTCCTTCTACTTGCTCATAGTAAAAACCAAACATGCCTCCTCCTGCTGTCCAAAAAAATCAACCCTATTTTCCCCCCCAGTTACTGTCAGGGTCTCCTAAGGTGCTCTGAGTGAGTGTGTCTGTCTGTCTGTTACACATGTGTTTAATTCACATATTTTCTACTGGAAGGGATGTGAAAGTGTGAGTTTAGAATTTGAAACAGAACGTTTGGGGTTATAAAAATTTAGCTTGGCTCAGAAAGACTGTGTGTAAGCAGAGACTTAATTGACTTCTGCTGCCTCTGATGGGTCTCTGCCAGTCATTCAGGCTCGATCGACGGGCTGTCACGTAATTTCTGTACTGGGGCAGTTGGACTGAGAGTTCCACAGACTGGGCATTTATTTTAGGCATCCCAAAGGAATCCTGCAGGACCAGCTCCCACATCTGTAGCCTCCCTTGGGACATTCTTTGTGAGAAATACATTCACCTGCTCTGCCTTTGTGACTTTGTTGCTGGTGTTAAATCTGCAGCTGTTGCCTTGCCTTGCCTCTTTTTCCTTTTGCTGCTGTGTCTTGAAATCTCCTTTCTGAAACTGCTAAATAAACACTTTACAGCAGTGGTAGGAAGTTCCTAAAGAGTGAGCCTACCAAGAGCTGTAGAAGAAGAGGTTTGCAGTACTGCTGGAGGTGGAAAACAGTGCTTGGTAACTTCACGTTGATTTAAACAACAAAAAGGAATCCAGCAGAAAAGCCTGATGAGTAATCTCTGTTCAATTCCTCTGGGAAGTTTTATAATAGCCCAGTATTGTTTAGCAATACCTTTCCAGAGTCCTTTTCTACTTAAGGGGGTTTTCATGTCCTCAAGCTCCTCAGACCTTGTGGTCCTGCATTAGTACTGTCCAACTCCTAAATCCCTCCCAGCAGTAAGAGTAGTAGTTTCAAGCCAAGCTTGAGGTCTGGGCTGGGCTGGGTATCTGGACAGGAATCCCTTCAAGGTTACTGAAGCAGTTTTGCCATTCACTGAAACATAGTGTTCATTGAAAAACAATGTTCCACCAAAACACTGAAGGGGAAGTTTTATTCTCTTTTCATTTGTTTAAGACCAGGGATTTGGCTTGGGAATTTCGTTTATTGAAATATCGAAGGAAAGTCTGTCTGGCCCCATCTCTGTAGTATCTGAACTCCTTGCAAGTGTTTGAGGGTGGGGTTGCAAACTCAAGTCTTCTCAGGCCCTTTCTAGTTTCTCACCCTAAAAGTGGCATGGCAGTGTTTTTTACTGCATTTTCACTGGCATAATGGGGTGTGGATTCACCCAGTGGTAACTCACACACTGTAGTTACGTGCAGTGAACAACCAGCAGTGTGTTGCAGCAGTGTAACTCCCTGAGATCAGACACGGGTGCTCGGACAGCTGAACTCACCATCTCATGGGGGAAGATGGCAAACAGCCTGGCCTCAGGTTAAGGGTTTTCAGAGATATGTAGTCGCTGTTAAAAGTCTCGGAGTTTTTCATTACTGATTTTGTCACAGCAACTTTTTCACAATTTATGAGTTTTTAGTGAGAAATACCCCTTTTCATTGAAACACTTTGTGAAAATACATTGCCTAGTTCCTTCTTGGCTCATCTGTGTTTGTTCCATTTAATTTAATGTGTAATTTAATGATCACAAGATTGCTAGATGGCTAAGATAAGTGGAATGTGATTTTTTTTTTTTTAAGCTACTAGAGGAGTTTGTTACTCAACTTCTGTGAAATTAATGAGAAAAATGTGGACTTTGAAAAGCACAAACACCATTTTCCCTGCACTTAATTTTGATACTTGGTGGAAGAGAGATGTAGCCTTGATTTACTTCTACTGGAAGGGTGCTTGTGTTGCACAAAGGGTGCTTGTGTTGCTTCTTGTCCAAAATTAGACAAGAATATCCAAAACAACTGTAGGAAAAGAAAAATCTTGTTAATCAGGAAATGAGGAGACATTCACTTTTCATTTCACTAGTTAATAACGATATTTTAGGTGCATTCCAGCAGGGAAATCCTCTCTTGCAAACGTGAATTCAGGTGAGGTTCCTCAGGGTCCCATGAACCTCTCAGCAAACCTGAGTCCATTTGGATGCTTGAATGCTGGAATGAGCTTGACCTGCAGATGGCCTGGAATGAGTTAATGTTTCCAGCTGGAAACCATGCGAAGTGTGATGGTTTCATATGGCTAGATATGACCCTAATCCCAGCAGGATTGCTGAGGCTGAAGTCAGCAGCTGAAGATGTGAATGTTTCCTCCAAACCACCTTCCAGTGCTTCCTGAAGCTCATCCATCATTGTTTAGGCATAACAACTCTTAATGGAGTAAATTAGTGACCTTAATGAAGAACAGAGATTTAGTTTGATATCATTTGATACAATTTCAGTTGGTACAAGTCAGTTTGATTTATTTGACAGAGTTAACCTCCCTTGGAGGGTGCAGTGATAAATCAGAAGAATGGGTGATCCCATGTGTAGAGTTCCCCAGCTCAGGATTCTGGTGAGAATGGGTAGACCTGACATGCCTGTGGTGCATGTCAGTAAGTGTGGATTTA
Source organism: Platyrinchus mystaceus (assembly GCA_035041135.1). NCBI lineage: Eukaryota > Metazoa > Chordata > Aves > Passeriformes > Tyrannidae > Platyrinchus > Platyrinchus mystaceus. The sequence goes on from JAWWLV010000005.1 coordinate 8,025,821, forward strand.
TACTGTGTTGGGTCACTGGATCCCTTCTGGTCCTGTGCATAATATTCATTGGATTATCTGAACTGTCTGTGAATGGAACAAAAGCCCATCTGCATCTCCAAGAGGAGACAGTGCTCAAAGTGTGACAGATCACTGAGGTAAGTGAAGCTGCAGGTGGCAAACATGCAGTGTAATGGCAGCAGGGCTAAGGCTATGTGGGAGCCAGCATAGGAAATGTGGGCTAAAAGCAACAGTCATCAGGAAATGAATCTGGAAATTATTGTTGAAACAGCCCAGGGCAAAGCTGCAGAACAGAAATGCCTGCTGACCTCCTAGGGTAAATTGTAAGAGCTGGAATGAGTAAGTAGAAGAAAGTACATAGTCTGGATATCAGAAACTTGTATTTGCTCTGCCTCATAATGAACAGAGAAGGGGACATCTGATTAAAATAGAAAGGTGATGAAAGAAATGCTAATAAAAGAGTAATTTTTCACAGAGTATGTAATTAAAAAGGGGAGCTCATGGCTTCAGGAGAGCTCATTGAGATCAGAAACTTAGCAGAAATTAAAAATAAACAAACACTGAACTACAAAACTTGTGATATTTCCATGGATAACAAGAATATCCAGTTTTGTCAACAGTTCTGCTTCACTACATAAATTCACCTCTGACTCGTCAGGGTTAATATTAATACTCCATTCCTCTGAGAAGGATACTTGAACTTACTGCTCGCAGCTTTCTCTGGAAATGTTGGCATCACCAGGAGTCAGGCACAGAACAGGGGACTGTGCTGACTTCTGATGTGCTGCAGTATCCCCAGGTGGTGTTTTTAAGGCGTCTGGCTCTCGGTCTGTCCTCGTCAGGAACATTGTTCCAACCGGGGACCACGGACAAACATTATTGCTTTTGGAAGCGGTTGTCTGGGATAATGAGGTGATAGACAGTCTCCATGAGGAATGCTTTAAGGATGTTAATCTCACCTAGTGAGGAGGGACTGCAGAACTGTGGCACATATCACGTAATTAAATAGCTCATTGCTACAGGATATTGTGGAGGCCAAGAGTACAGATGGATTTAAGAGGGGAGTAGACACGTTCATAGAAGGTAAGTCCGTGAGTAGCTCCTGGTCCTGGTGTGACCTCCAGTTCAGGCAGTCCTTGAAATGATGGTTTCCAGACACCAGGAGGACATGCCATGAAAAGTGACCATTTTCCATGTGGCATTTTCTTTCATTCGTTTTCCCTTTTAGCCAACATGGAAGACAGAATAGTTAACTAGACAGATGTAGACTCTGATTCTTCTTTTGGTTTTATCTTTATATACTTAAGAGAACTTAGAAATTCCTGAAGGGTAGATGACTCACGTTGGCAAGGGGTTCAGAAATCGGAGGATAGTCTGAAAACCCTGGGAAGCTAGATGGGAATAAGGCAGGCATATTATGCTCAGAGTGCTTAAGCATATGGAACAAGTTACTGGGGAATGGCAAGCAATGTAAAGACATTATACTAAGACTTTAAGATGATACTTTAAGGCGATACGTTCTAAGTTCACGGGACACCTCCATCTCTCTTTCGAGGAGGGGCTTGGGAAAAGAGCAGCCTTACGGAAAGGAGTAGGATTAAGAAGATTGCTGGGAAATGGCAGGCGAATCGTGCTGTTTGCCCTTTCCCTGTTCCTAAAATTTCTACCGTCCTCCTGAGAGGAAGAGAAAACAAACCGAGGAATGGTAATGCTCGGGGTTACACAATCAGGTCGGAGGCTGCTGACCTTGCCGCTAATGGTTTATGGGCAGCCACAGGCGTCCGCCACTGCCCCATGTTTTTGTTACACATGATCCAGCAGTTGCCAAGTGACTCGGTCCCAATATGCAGGAAATTACTTGAGAGCTATATTTAGCAAGATGAGCCCATATCTTGATTTGGCTGGAAGCTGAGGCAGATTGAATTAATCTAGGGGAAAGATGGAGTGCGTGGGGTCCCGGCAGAACGTTTTCCCCCAAGTTTCCTGGGGTCCAGTGACCACCCTGGGGTTTCTGTTGTGGGTCAGCCTGAGGGTTGTCAATGAAGGCTGAAGAAAAGGGGTCTATGGGTTCTTAGTGCGGGATGTTGCGATACAGCCCAAGGTATCTGGTCCCACCTGTGCTGCACAGCAAGGACAGCTGTGGTGTGAGTGAGTCCTCCTGAGGGATCACAGCGTGGGCTCCATCCCTCTGTGGTGGTCCTGAGGCTGCAGTCTCAGCCAGCTCCTCTCTCTAAAGCTGGACATGGTCCACCCGTCAAGCACAATGCTTCCCAGCACTCTCCCACCTCAGGCTCCCTCACAAGCTCCTTGGCTCTCACACAGCTCTGGTTTCCCAGCCTCTTTCCCACCAGAAACTGGAATAAGGAGGCAAGATGAAGGATCCTCCCCTGGGGGGTCGCCACTCAGAAGAAGACAGCCAAAAGTCACATTCTCCAAGATCAGCCTTTGTTCCTCCTTGTCCCACCTGGCAGTACATCAGGCCGGTCCTCTGTCCAGGGACAGGCTGTGGTGTTGGCTCAGCCCCAGGAGAGAAGAGACCCACAGGGCTTGAAATCTGCACGTGGAGGTTTTCTTGTTGTGTCCCCAACTCTCTGAAGCTGTGCAGGGAGGCTCTCCTTGTGGTTATCTGCCCTTCCTGCAGTTGTCTTATTGGAGATGTAGGGGGAATTGTTTGCAACAAGCCTGATTCACAGCCCACAAAATCAGATTGGTTTTGGATCAGACCCTGCAAAGGGTTTGTATTGTGTTTCAGCGCACAGGAACATAAAAGAGCAGAGTCTGGTTATTTGCTCAATAATTAGCAGCTTTGTCCCCTAAGGGGAGATGGATCAGTTCTGGGATGAGTCTGTAACCTAAGTGCTTGATTTTCCCCTGCAGCTACCGTGCAGGAGCCAGGTGTTGTGGGAAAGAGGGATTTTATCAGTGCTATGCACCATGAATGAGTATTTACTGTGCAGGAAGCTTTCAATGAGCTACACTGGTTACAGCCCATGTGAGGCAAGGAACGTGGTGTCTGGGCAAACGTAGAGCCCTGAGATTATATTTAACATAGTAAGGTGTTTTGCATAGCCTAAATACACAGTGGAAGTGTGACAGGAAAGAAATGACATAATAAATATTCACTGAGACACCTCCCAGAGGAAAATGCTAAGAGAAAACTTTTAGCTTAAAGAAATGTCTCCGTTTATTTGCCATCCTTTCATGTTTTCGTTAGAGAGTGAACTTGCTGATCTAAGAACCAAAAAACAGTGTCCTGCAAATGGAATGGTCCACCCAGAAGGTGGGCAGTGAGGTTGCTGTGCCATGGCTATGGCTTCAGCAAAGGCCCCGAGGTCTTGCTCAACAGTCTTCACCATGAGGGATGACTGTGTTCCTGTCACTGGAGCCAGGCCTTTGGGAAGGAGGACAGTGTGAGGTTCCTCATGGTCAGCAGCTTCTCCCAGTTTGAGCAACTAAATGACAGTCTGTCTTTGCTGGAGTTCTGAGGTCCTGTGAGCTGTTCAGAGATAGTTGTCTTCATTCAGTGCAGTATTTAAGAATGTGCTGAGTTCAAAGGGAAACCCGTATTGGGTGCTTTTGTGAACCAGAGCTACACTGCCTACTTCTATTCTTACCAATTTAATTGACAAGTTTCTTTATAAATACTGTCCCAGCATTTGGGCTTCTGACATCTGCTCTTTCAAGTGGGCAATGCAATGACTGAGTAGAGCAGTTGCATGAATTTATGTCTTGTAGGGGATTGTAGTATTCAGTGCAGTCGAGACATTTCGAAAGCTGGCAGTGCTAGAACATGAATGGCTATTGGCATGGCTCTGATGCCAGCTCACAGAGAGCCAGGCCCATCTCCCATTGTCAAAAACATACCCTTGGTTTCAGCATTCATCACCATTTGTCTCTTGTAATTGCATTTTCCTGAGTACCAGAAATTAAATCAGCAGTGACAGAATATTTATGGCTCAGAAATATTCTGGATGATTTCTAGAGAAGCTGTTTCCAGTTTGGTTATTTATGTCCTTTTATCATGGATTTTATAGTGGGACTGGGGAACTTAAACAGCAGAAACCATATGAAACATGCTGAATGATTTCATCCTTGAGCCAAACATACATTTACTATAGGCAAAGAGATGCTGGTATGAGCACATGTGCAGTTTAGGGCATCCACCCTGTGGTCAGCCCTTTACCTCCTACCATCAGTCTGCAGAGAGGTGCAGGCTGGTTGCTGAGCTCACCTGGCACACTTTCTTCATGTGGAGGTTGCCATCATTCCCCGGAGAGAGGCTGGGGCTGATCTGGGACGAAAGGCTGGACTCACATGGGTGAACCGCTTTGATCTGCTCCCCGATGTCAGTCCCACTCATGTATGGGCGTTGCAGATGAAGCTGGTCAAGGGCTGTGATTGCTCTCCCACTGGGAGTACCATAGAGCTGGGCTTTTCCTCACTAGTCGCAGTGTAAACTGAAATGTCTAAATTTTCAGTGGAAAAAGAATGGGAAGAATGCATTCAGGAAATTGAGAAGTGAACTTGTCAGGTCTGTTTCCGTGACATCAAATTGTTTAAGACTGACTCTCCTCTTGCAGTGTCCCACTCTCTTTTTGTCTATAAGACAGTTATAATAAAGCACTTTGGCTTTGCTGAAATCAAAGATTTTGATAATTTTCCTTGCTAGAAATTTTGCCAATATCAGCATACTTCTGTGAAATGTTCTTATATCAGTATTTTCTCATATAAAACTGTTCCTTATGCAAAACTGACTATTCTCAGTGATAAAATCTTTTTATAGTTCCTATCCTGGTCTCAGCTTTAGCCTCCCTTTGATACTGTAAATTTTTATCACATGCTATACATAAATAGTAATCATGTGCAGAAGGAGCCTTGATCTCACCGGGGTGTGTCACGATTTAGCCGCGATGATGACGTATTGCCAGTTGAACTGATGACCCTGTTACTGATTGCCATTTTGCACATGGCTTAGACAGGGTCAGAAATATGAGTGGCCAGTCTTCCTGCAGGATCCCCAAATTTTCTGCATGTCCACAAGCCACAGGACGTGCTGCATACCTGAGGGAGCTGAGGGAAGGAGTGGCTGCTGGGCTGGCTCAGCAGCAGGCAGAGGCAGTCCCAGGTGCCCTGGGATCCCACCATGGCTTGTACGTGGTGGCCCTTGCTGCCAGGCTGCATCCTTTAAGCATCCATTGCATGTTTTGAGCAGCCCTCATCCTTAAAGGCTTTTGGGAGGTGTGTGTTAGGGGCTGTCTGTGGTTCAGGACCTCAGGCAGGGTACAGCTGTGAAGACTGATCGTGGCTTCTTTCTGCTCCCATCTGTAAAGTCCAAAATAAATCACAGCATCAGTGCTGACAATCCTTTTCAGATTTTCTTCTGGATGGCTGTTATGGCTAGAGCTGACTTTCAAAAGGCCCAAATTGCTCTTTTCGAGATACTGTAACGAAATCTCGTGCAGCCAACAGTGCACATAAAATGAAAAATAAAAAGGAGGACCTTTGCCTGCCTTTAATAGTCTGAGTGTTTCCTCAGGCATTGCAGGCAGCCTACCCTTCCTGTTGGGAAGGCTGGCTGCAGCAAGGGAGATAACAGCCTATCTTTTTATTGGATGCTACAGACCATAGGTGGACAGCCCAGTTCAAAGTGCAGGTCACGGAGCTCCTATAAATTGCTCCTGACATTCCCGATAAAACCCGTGCTCTCCCTTCCTCCCCACGTCTTCTTTGAGCAAGGGGAAAGGGCTGCTAGTAAAGATACTATTTTTCCACTTCAGTCAATACTTTGATGTTTAAAGCTGTTTAACATTCATTAAAACTGCTCTTCAAATGTAATTGCAAGAATTACAATTCTGTTTTTACGACTGTCTGTAAGCATTATTGGACAGGCAGTTAAAACCATCTCCATGATGGAGAAATGGTACATCCAGCACAGGGCTCTCCCCGCCAGAGAAGGGCAGGATCAGACCTGGAGTCCCTCTGCCCACAGACAGATGTCAGATGTGTGGGAGCAGATAGTTTGTTTCCTGGGAAAAGTAGTTTTTGAGTTAATAGACAGTGTTTGGAAATCTGTGCCGAGTGGTGACATCCCTGCCCTCTCCTCACACTCTCCACTCCTAGGCAAAGATCTGCTTTGATATTTTTGGAAAGAAACATTTAGATTTCTTATTTCAACATAAAATTAATTTTGAGATTTGTTGAGAAGTTGTATATACCTACTTGTCTTTAAAAGCGTTTTGTTTAAGGGATGGAAAATCTTTGAGGGATGAAGCGAGACACAAGTTTGAGAATTCTGAAACAAAAACTTTTACTTGACTATAGAAAATGTGAAGGAAAAACTGAAAGTCTTCCCAAGGCAACCTAAGGCAATATTTCTCATGGTTGCAGACAGTGAGTTAAAAAAAAAGTCAACTATTCACTCCCCTTGGGATTACTGCTGCAATTACAGATCTGTTCCCTGAAGAACATCTCTGAAGATCCTTTCATGTCTCACTATGACAACGCATCTGAACATTTGACAATGTTTAAAAGTTTTCATCAGAATGTGCTCACAGGGAAGTGTTAATAGCTCTGTTTTTTCAATGGGAAAATGATGAGAGACTGCTTTATCTCATATAATTTTAGTTATCTAAAAATTAAACATCTTGTCTAAGCTGCTTGTCTAAAGCCACATTGTAGTTGATTTTCTCCCACTGTTAGATCTTCTCATTGGGACTGTGGGATGTTGGCAGGGAGTCCATTTCTGCCTTTAGGAAATTTCTCAGCCATATTATCAGGGGAGGAAGAAAAGAAAAGAATTTATTCATTTCTTCTTTGGTAGTGTAGTGCTCCAAGTGTCTTCTGAGATGTGAATTTGGACTTCATGCTGCAGCTGTGAGAAACGCTGCTCCGCTGCCCCTCTGCTCTTAGTGGATGTGTGGTTAGTGAGGCTGGGGAGCCATGAGTGCTGGAAGGGAAGCCAACCAGTTACTGTCTTCATGAATCTGTGCCTGTGAGACATTTGCTAAAGAGACCAATAGGCCAGAGAGTCTCAGATGGACCTTCCCCTATGACTACACCTAAGAGAGAGGTTGCTTACAGATGCAAAAGCCTTGAAACATTTAAACTCAGCAATTAGAGCAGGTGACAAGATCTTTCAGGAGACTGTTTCCACCTGTGATGTTAAGCTCCACTGGGGTTTCTTTGCAGTCTGACTCCATGCTTCAAGGACTGTCATTCAGCTCCAAATGCACTCCAGGAGCTACAAAAGAGCCACTGTCCTCTGCTTAATCCGTGGATTGTATGTCTCTGTTGGTGCCTGGCTGAAGTATAGTACACACAGCCCTAATAGAGGCAATTAATGTCAATCAAATGATACCTCCTCCCACACAACATTTGAACTAATACAACCATCTTAATTGCCCGAGTTTCTTTACTTTCAAAAGTATGTTCTGCTTAATGATGCCTTTTCTAACACTCAAAGTCTGTTGTAGCTATGCTGTTTCTACCAAAAATAATTTTAAGCAACAATTCTCTTGCCCCCTGCTCCCTTTCAGACCTGTAACTTTTGCTCCCTTAATTCCCAAGCTGTGCACAGACCAGTTGGCTCCAGCCAGTACTAATTTCCTCAGCTGTCCTGGTGAAGCACTGGCATAAAGGCTCCAGCCTTTGACAGGGTGGTGTTGTTCTGGTTGTGTTAGTAAAGCTTCTGAGTTGTACAACAGGGTTTGGACACGCTCTTCTTAACTCAGGCAGACGTCCCGAGAAAGGCAGAATGAATTGGCACACAAGGAGAGTCACATTAAAGCTGAGACAAAATGTTTCTTTTTGAAGAGCTTTAGAATGGTCCCTAACGTAAAAGCTTTGCAGCTGCAGCAGCACAGAGCCGGAATAATTTCCATGTATTTGCTGCAGCAACACGTAGCCGGAACAATTTCCACGTATTGATGTGTGTGCGTGCTCACACGTGTGTGTATTTCCTTCCCAATCCGTTTGCACCAGTGCTGTGATAAGCAGCACAACGTCACCTGCTCTCAGGTCAACACTGATTTATTTGCCACTCAGGTGTGAAGAACGACCCCTTGGGTTATGTCAGCCTGAAGTGGGCCATCTGATTTTGATTCCAGCTCCCAACAATTAATGCCTTACACACAATTTCAGCACAATACCCAGCTTACGGCCTATTATGTTTATCATCAGACCATGAAGTATTAGTTACAACAAGCCAAAATATGTCAGATACCCCTGGCTTTCTCTGGCATCCTCGAGAGTCAGTTGAAAAGAAAATGTTTCTTCTATGAGCAGGAAACTGAAGCTTTGAAACCCTTGAATGCACATGGTCAGCCTGTGAAATCCAGCTTCGATTCTCCTTGCCAAAGTGGTCGTAATGGATTTCGGAAAGAAATCAGATTTCCGGCAATGATTTAGAAGAAGAATGGTATGTTCTGTGCGGTGGATGGAAACAGGCAGACATCTAGGTGTGTGATAGGAATGTGAGATAGGAATCACAAGGGAATTGATGAATTCTTTTACGGATGGGAGTGCACAAGTTTCCAGGCAAGACATAGGCTTACAGTATTCAGTGAAAAGGCTTAAATTTAGACATTAAGAAAAATTTATAGGGAGTGCATGCTGGCACCATAGGCCAGGTGGGATAGGGAGAGAGCATCATGGTGGGGAGAGCTGAGAAGAAGGATGTGGACTGCAACATCTTGGTCAAAACCCATGCCAGATGTTTATATTCTGACAAAGTGAATTTTCCTGGATATATACTTCTTATCCTACACTTGCCTTTGGAATTTCTGGGAACTCATGAACTAAAAAGTGCTGATTTATGGGTCTGCAAATTTTGTGCTCTCTGAACTTCTTATGTACATCGTTCTCTCTAAGCTACAACATTTTATTGCTGTTTTTTCCCATGTTTTGTACCAGGAAATGCAGAATTATCTTACAAGTTCTTACCCTGTGCTTGTACTGATAGTGTGTAAATGATCCTGTGGTTATAAGGGAAAATTTAAGGTGTGGGTAAGTCAGTTGGCACATTTATATGATTTTAGTGGAATAGATGGAAAGCAGGTGGGTGATGGGGTCCTGCAAGCTCATGGTGCAGAAACAGTCCATTGTGTCTCTTAAAGCAAGTCTGGAGAATCAGACACCTGTCCTTCCACTTGTCTGCTGGTCTGTCAGCGTGGTCCTGCTGTCTGTCATTAAAGGAGGTGGATGCTCCCAGGTGAAAGTGCTTACTGCACTCCTTGTGCGTTCGTGACTCTTGGATGAGATACTGTACCTACAAGAACTGTTTGCCTGAGTTTCCGTTTCATGTGGAGGAGCCCAAACATAACAGCTCTCACATAAAGATTTTAATCTCTCTGTATTTCAAAATATTAGTTAAGGAATTGCTTTGGTTTCTGGTTTCTGTTTGTTTGTTGGGGTTTTTTTCCGAAAGGAGGCTGAAGATGTAAATCCTTTGATGCATCCTGGTCTGGATAGAACGAGGTATACTTAAGCAGAGTGTATATTCACTTGATAAATGTGTGTTAGCATCTTCATGGGTAAGAAGGGAAAATAAAATTCTAAAATAACTGGCCCATTCAGTAAGAAAAGAAAGAGTGACTTGCCAGGGTTAAGTGTTTGTCTTGTCACTTGATGGAAGTGGAGGGAGATTTCTCAAATGATGTCATGATACTAAGAGTACTAAGAGTGATTTAATAACAGGTATTTTAGAAATAGTGTGGGCAATCCCAGCAGTGTGTGTAGAGCACAAAGCTCTCGTCACATCAAGAGGATGCTTCACAAGTGAAACGTTGGTGTGAGACATAAGGGTTTTTACCACCCAGCTGTACTCTTCATCTTATCCCATTGTTTTTTGTTCTGTCTGTAGGTATAAATAACCTTTTTGAGTAAGCAACTTCAATTTAGCAGCCTTCTGACTCTTAATTCAGCTTTATACATTTGTACACCTGGTAGCTGCAGAGGGATCTGCCAGTCTCCAGTTTGTCACTGAGAATGGAGACTGTTGTCTTTTGAAGAGATTATGGGCTATGCGTTGGGTAATAGGTCTCAAATGGGTCAAGACCATGAGAAAGTGCTCTTTTACTGATGCATTGATCACTAACACAGCACTACAGAAGTTCCAAATTCTCTCCTGTGGTTTTGTATTCCTGAAGTGCTCACCAATTCTTACAAGCTACAGAGAGGAACTCTACCCTGCTATATGAAAGCTCCTTGAGTCTGCAAGAGGATGGAAGAATTTTGAGGAACATGTTTTTCTGTCAGTCAAGCATTTTCAGAATTGACCAGTGCTTTTAGGTCGTATTTTGAGACTGTCTTGAGCAGTCCAGATATTCAAAGAGTACTACAGGCTTTCAGTATATATTGCTCATGAGATATTCAAGTTTTGTTGCTTTGTTGAGGTCAGAAAGACTGCAGTAAAAGCTGTGTGGTATTTGAAGTTTCAGTTAAATGAGTAGTGAAAATCAAGAAGGGAAGAGTGAGGAATTTGAACATCTGTCTGTATGGCTTCCATCATCATGAAGCACAAACTCTTCTCAGTACCTTTATGATTTCTCCTCAGCAATATTCATGGCAGTAGGGAAGTGTAATCCTCATTGTATACAAATAGGCACCATCTAATAATAAAATGATAGAATAATTTAGTTTGGAGGCATCTGAGGAGGTCAGCTACTCCATTTTACCACTCAAGTGACAGACAGCTTCAACACTGACGATAATGTTGTTCAGGTTACCGAGGAGTTATTTTGGCAAAACCAAGAATTAAAAAAGTTTCTTGTGTACTGATGAGGAGCCCCTCAATTACACCTTTAACCCATATTTTGTAAGTGGTTTAAAAAAAAGTATTTGAAAAACAGGCCAGTCTAGTGTAGTTTATGAGTTGGTAGCATCATCTATACATGGACAAAGGGTAGGACATGGTAGGACACCAAGTCAAAAGAGCAAGTTGTAGAAAGAGCCTATGAAAAAATGGGCATTTCACTCAGATTGCATTCAGGAAAAATAATTATGATGCACACTGAAGGTTTAAGAAAGGCACTCAAATGCTTTCATTTTATACAGCTGATTACCTAATGCAGTGCTCTAAAGTTCAGGCTTTTACTAGCTGACTGATATCTAAAGACGTTTTCTTCTTGTTTTCTCTGAAAACCCTGTTGAACTGACAAGAAATACATTGTCCATATGGGGTGAAGAATGGCATTTAAGTATCGTGTGTTGAAATCCCACTCACTTCTACACATTATGAGTCAAAGCTCTGCTTCCTGGATACAAAAGTAGTTGTGTTTCCAGCAGAAGGTTTACATAGTTTAGCATGAACTAAAAGCACCAGGGTATGAAGCTAGTCATGTATATAAACCATTAAACAATTTCAGTCCAAAGCTGCACAAAATGTCTATTAAATTTAACAGTACTATTAAAAAGCCACATTTAAGCTTTCTTTGTTTCTGGGAATGAGGCTTTGAATCATGGAAGAATCAGTTAAAAAATCCCCAACAATAAATAACCAAAACCTGGCCTTTGCTTGGTCTGTAATTTCATAGCAAAGATGAAACATCCAGGTCCAAAGCTTCCCAATTGGTCTTGATCCAATTCTGAGCTGACTTTTAAGTTTTCTGCAGTGTAAATGTTCCCTTTATGAAGTGGGCTATAGCCAGTGCCCATGGAAGCCTCTCCTAAGGAGGTGTTATTTTAATATATGAAGGGCAGTCATTTCATTCCATAAAGATAGCTTGTTCCATGGAGGAAATAAACATAACACTTGACAGATGCAGGGACGCTCCAAGATCCTCAGCTCCTGTGAGGGCAGGGGAAGGCCTATAAAGCTTTTCTGTGTTTCCTGCATTATGGTGCATGGGGCGTTAGATGTCTTCCCTGAAAACCAATTCTGTGGTATAACTGTAGCCACCTAATAATTTTATTTTACTTTTAAATACCATGTGTGAATGCCATAGAATGCAGGGAGAAGCATGGTATTATGTGGAAGGGTGCTGATAGCAAATGGAGAAGGGTCCCAAGGTAAGTACATAACCTTCTCTGTGTTCGGTTTTAGTGAACTTGCTGGGAACTGGCATCGGGCAAGGTGTGAGTGGTTTGAAACCAGCCTACACATGGCCAGTTTATGGGAATAGCATCTCTGTTTGCATAACAGAGTGCAGGCTAATGGACTTCTGCAACCCTTGTTTCACTCAGCAATTCATCTCACTATCTGTCCCAAACATGTAGGAGTCTGAGATCGTGGATTGCCAAAAAAAATTAATATTTTAAATTCCCTCGTGTTGAAGATGTTGTGTTCCCACCCTGTTGTCGGTGACTGCCCCTTTTCAAGATGGGCACAGTCTGTGTCTTTGATTGAATTCCTTTTGGATGTTGTGTGTGCTCTGGGCTAATCAACGACTATTTCTGGCGCAAGGTCTAGAGGCCAAAACGCTGTCTTAGCAGCTGGAGTGAAGAGTTCAGATGAAAGGGATGAGAAACCTCCTGCCTTATCTATTAATCCAATGCTGTGTTTGTTATCCAGAAATTATGGGGAGCTGGCTGCCAAGCTGAGGTGAAGCTTATCCAGAGTTATTCCAACCACATTTCTCAACGTCATGTTTGTTGTGCTTGGAAGGAACTGGATCGCTCTGTCGTCTCTCCCTCTCGCTCCCTCTTGCTGAGCATAGTAGCTATACTATATTCTTACTGGAGACCTGTGGCACTGAATGGTGAACCAAAGTTGCTTCGTTTTTCCCTCATTTGATGAATGAAGCCAGGGTTAAGGCGGGTGTTGGGAGTGGAAGTAAGGAGAGAAGGAAAAGTCACCTTGAGAAAACCCAGTTTTCCTTAATGAGTGAAAGATGTTGTGCTGAGAACAACACGTATTGCAGGAACTTTGTTGGCCAAAAGAAGGAAGAATGTTCTGTCTGTCTCACAGTGCATACAACCTTTCTTCTGAGTATACTGGAGAGAAGAAAACTGAAAGAAAGCTTTGGTAAATTCCCTCTCTGTCATTACAGTAACCTATATAATGCCATTCTGTCACCCAGCATCACTGCTGATTGAATGGATGCAAAAAGGAGAGGTTGTGCTGAAATCCACAGTGCTTTCTAAATAAGGCTAATAGTATAGGAAAACATAATTTAATTCCCAGGATAAAACCCCCCAGAAATGGAAGAATTTGCTTTTTCATGTACAACATAAAACTTATAATAATTTCATGATCAGTACACGCTGTTATTGGCACTACTTTAGCCTTGTAGTGACAGTTCTGTGATGAAACAATTAGTTATTTTTTAAGTTTTTTTTTCCCCCTCATGATTTGTCATATATAAAGCACCAGCCACAGTTCTTACTGGTAAAGGTTGTGGAAATGACCTCTCAGAACACTGCTGTATGATGTTGATCCACTAGTGTAAGGGAATTTCTCATGGAAGAAGTAAATACCACAAAATTAGTCATACAGCATTTCAACATTTCAATTAAGCTTCAGTTTCTTTTTCAAAAGCTTGCAGAAATGGCAGCATCTACTGTATATTTTTTCCTTGCAAATTTTTATTTCCTCTTTGGATTTTGCTTTTCAGAAGTTCATATTTTTATCTAAATTAGTTCAAGCTGTCACAAAGCATTTTGGACTTTTTTTTTCCCCAAGAAAACAATGCTTAATTCACTGCTTTGCATTTTTCTTATAGATGTTGCTTGTGTTTATTGCATTATTTATTTCAGCGGCAGCCAGTAGACGATACTATCGCAAAGGAGTTTTGTCGTGATGAAGGACCTTTTTTGGGGTTGGTAAAAATCTTGGGGGAAGCCAACCAGTGTGATTTGGCAACTCCATTCCTTTTGCTTTTGTCCTCCTTGGACCAGAAGGGTTTCTTACTCACTGCTTCCAGTGAGACTTCTTGTGGGGTAAAATGCTATATAACATATGACAATCTATCTGGCTCTTCCTGTGCAAAGAGATATTCAAAGCCCACTTCTCCTGGGACTAAGAAAATTAGAGAATCTGCTAAATAACAACTTGGAAATGCTTTTTCCTATATACACGGGGTTGTTTTGAATGGGGAGTGGAGTTTCCTGGACTAACTCCCATCTCAGTGGCAGGTTAGGTCCTACACAACCAAAATTGGTCAAGTCTCAGCCATCACAGCCTGGCCCCTTGGTTAGTCATTTAGAATTGTGAAAAGTAAGGACAAGGTGGCTGCAGGAAGTTCTGATTTTGTGCTGGTGGTGTATTTTGACCACTCTGTGTTTATGTTGCTCCAACATAAGCAACGACACAAGATGTAGGGCACGGTGAAGCAACGCCTGGGAATGTTGCCACTGATGTTTAATGGTGTTGGTCTCTAATCCTTTTCCAGCAAAGGCGAGATGAGGCATCAGCAAAATGGCCGCCCACACTGGGAGAGACACCAGGACCATTCACAGCTGCTGAGACAGTGAAACAGTATTTTGGGGAGGAAAAAAAAGAAAATAAGACCTCATTCCTTAATATACGGTCTTATAGGGAAAATATTTATCCAGCCATCTAAAGGCAGGAGTATTCGCTGCAGTTTTCCCTTCACTCAGAGACTGGACATTTTTTCTGACTGAAAAAGAAAAAAAAAGAAGTCAAAAAAAAAAAAAGTCCAATTTTGTGTATGTGAAGAAATCAAAGCATTGCCCTTGAAATGGGTTTTTCAGCTGTCCCCTGGGTATTCTGGGGTTAGTTTTCACCACGTGAGGTTCTGAAGTGCATACTCAAAGGTTCAAACACAGGAAAATTGGCTATCACTGCCAGCTCTGTTGGGTGGGGAGAAAGAAGTTCCTTTATAGAAAAAGGGGGGGGGGACGGACATGGAAAGACTCTTTTTCTTCTTCTTCTTCTTCTTCCAAGGGACTAAATGAGAATGAGCTGTAAGAAGTCTTGACTTTTATTATATCCTGTAATCAAATTTGAGCATCTTATTTGCTTCTTTTCTCCGAGACCACCCTGGCGGTAACAGTCCACACACACACACAATTTTGGTATGCATAAACTCATAAATTTCATAACAAAATATAGGAGCTGAGGTTGTAGGAGGACTGCAAGGCAGAAGGTGCTGAAATGTAAAGTCTGTGTGTGTTTGAAGGGATGTCATTTATTACATACTTCTGCCTTTAAAAAAAACAACAACCCTAACTGTTACCACACAGACTGTATAAATATATATTGCCTAATGCAGGATGGTGTGGTGTAAAGATTTTATTGGCATGCAGTAGCTTAGTTTGAGTAGCAAAGGCCTGAGCAAGCTCTGTATCACCTCAGATGTGTGCCAAGAAAACATGTCCTTGGCACGAGCAATGGGAACATCCCCGGTGACTCTGCATAGGTGCAAATCTAATGAGGATAATAACCCACATGCTCCAGGGCACCAACCCATTACTGGCTGCCTGGGATTAGGGAGGAATTTCTCCTTTGGTTGTGTTATTCTAAAGCCATTTATTCTGGGCTCCACACACTTCTCTCTAAAGCCTCTGCCACTGGCCACTGCAGGAAGAGGATGATGAATTTGATTGACTACCTGGAAGGGCCTGATCTGGGAACTCACTCGCTCTTCTGCGAATTCTGTAATGATACCTGTTTTATGTGGCTTGGAAAATGCTCTGCTGGGGCACTTTGTGCACATCTCTTTATAATGCCACCTCCTGTAAAGCTTCTTTCATAAGTGCATGGAATGATTTAGGTTGGCAGGGCACTCTGCAGATCAGTCCAACACTCCACTCCGGGCAGGGCTGACTTCAAAGTCGGTCAGGTTGTGCAAGGGGCTTGCCCAGTTCAGCTCTGAAAATCTGGAGGGGTAGAAGCTTTGCTGCTTCTCTGTCCATTCCTCTATGGGGAATTTCCAGCAACTTAGTGAGAGTGACACATCTGGGTACATCTTTCTCGAGCTGTAGAAAGGTGGAGTCTCTCTAGTCACAGTAATTTTTTCTTTCTCCTATAATCAAGGACAGAAATACCTGTCTCCTGGTGGAGTTTCTTTCATCCAGAAATGAGTGGCTGAGACCACCCTTGGTCTGAATCACTTCTGGCAAGGTCTGTCTTCCTCCAGTGAGCTTGGGAAGAACACAGATGTCCCCCTTACATTTAATACCTAAATACTCAGCAGCAATAGTTACCTGGAATGAGTCTCAGCCAAAACACAAAGTCATCCAAGGTGAAGGGAACAGTGAGTTTATGTAATACAGTGTTATGAGCTGACAATGAAAAAAAAAAGCCCCAAATCACTAGAGAAAGTAGTTCCTTTGATTTTTAGTGATGTAGAACTACTGTTCTGTGCAACAAGACCTTAAAGGCAGCAAGTTTCTCAATAGTTTTTTATCTAAAATCAGTGAAGATTTATCCTGTTGAAAAATGGCTTTGAATTTCAACAATTTCAGCTGATATTTGAACTTTGAAAGTTTGATGTGGTCTATCCTTAGTACACCTGATAGAAAATAATCAGACTGTTACTCTTTCTTTGGGAGAGAGAAATGCATTTCAAATAAGGTACTGTGAAAAAAAATATATCTGCATTTTAAGTGGCAAGGAAAAAACAGTGGGAGGAAAAACTAGGAAATTCCATCTGATAGAAAAGCAAGCAAAAAAATTACAAAAAAATTTAAAAGATTCTGGCAAAAACACGTTGGCAGCTCCTAAAAGTCCCCTGACTTCTAAACTTGCCTGAAAATCTGCTTCCCTGGAACTGGATCTGGAAAATCCTTGAACATGGTGCTCTCCAAACAGAAAACAAAACCACAGGTGCTGTCACTTGGAGAAAAGAGTCCCCAAGATTTTGGGATGAGATTATCCCAATACATTTTTCCAACAGATTTGTATTAATTTCTTTTTCTGCTTTATGAACAGAGGCTTAATGCTTGTCATGCAGTCTTTTATATCTCAAAAAGTTCCAGTGAATTTCTTGAGAATGAGTAAGTTTTTCTTTTCCAGCCTAAAGAGAAAAACAAAAATTCAAGGACAGTTGAAAAGTCGCTTTTTTTCCCATCTCAGAAACTTCCATGGCTTTCATTAGCAAATCCAACTGAAGTCCTTCCTGCAAGGCAAAGCCTTTGCACACCCTCTTATTTTTAGGATGCCAAGGGAATAAATGGAGTGATGGAATCTGGAAAGATCTCACTGCAATTTTGAAAAGTAACTTTCTCCTTCCTTTACCCCCATGTACTGCCACAGCAGGGGAAAATTATGGGAGTAAGAAAAATAAAGCCTCCACATTGTTAAACCTTGCTGCTCTGTCACATAAAATTTTCTATATTTTTCCATGAATTATGAAAAAAAAAAAAGGTTAAAAAAAAAAGCATTCATGTGTGTGTTGCCCAGTGTGCCAGACTAGTGTGGGCAACCCACACTAAGAGTACACAGAGCTGCTGCATTCCTCACTCTGCACACATGGGCAGCGCTGGATGGGAAGGGAGGGGAAGGAAAGGGAAGGAAAGCTCAGAGGAGCAGCAGCTTTGGCTTCCCCAGCCTGGGCACAGGCCAGCATAGCTGTGGCTGGTGCTCTGGAGGTGGGAGAGCCAGGACCCAGCCCTGGGGGATGCCTTCTGTCCCCAGAGCCAGAGAGAGAGCTCGAAAATGGCAAAACTAAACGCGCTTTTGGTTCCTTTTTCTATTGTGAGAAAGGGTCTGCTCCTGGAAAGTGGGGGAAAAAGTTTGCTTGTCTTCAAAATCCTGAAAAGGAAGATGGTTCAGGGAAAAGGGAAAAAAAAAAAGGGTAATGTTTCAATTTGGGTACATTTATATAATATCCCCTTTGGAGCTGTAGTTTGGTTAACCTCTGTGGGTCGAGCTCCCGGCTACAGAAACCTCTCCTCAGGCTCGCTGGCCAGAGAGCTTTATGAAACAACCACCACCCTGGTGCTTTGTGGAAGATTTAAGCAGGGAATTTAATCTCTGGAGAAAAAGGGAACAGAACACACCCAAGCAGTCATTGCACTGACTTTTTTTTTTTTAGTTTTTTGTTGTAAATTTTGCAGGAAGACATTTTCATTTCCAATTGACTCTGTGTGCAGTTAACCTTCTCTTCCTCTCATTGATCCCCAGGCCACTACAACTGTGTTTTCCCTGTTGTTCGAAGGGACATGACATACATGATTAAGGTCAATGGGGGCGTGTTGGTTTCTGATGGGAAGAGTCTTCCATCCTGTGCTTGCAAATCGTCCCTCACGTCTCCAGCTTATCCTGCAGGAACTGGCTCCTGCAGAGCCTCCCTTAATGCTGCTGGTGAACCCACTGGTGTGCAGTGTGTGTGCATGTCAACAAAACACCTACGTATGATCCTGTGAGAGGCAGCAGCCGGTTGGTGAATCTCACTCTCATTATGTGACGTGTCCCAGGTCACATTAGTGAGTGCCACGGGAGACCTGGGTTGTGTTTGCAGTCATTCCCCCGGTGGACTTTAGGGGTCCTTGGGTAAATCATCTCTCCTCTGCAGTGGGGAAAAAACCAACTTCCCTTCTAAGGGAGATCTACTGAGGAAAACATACTGTGACAGTTAGGAAGTGATAATAAAATAATTGTAGTAGAAGTTTAGGTTGGACCTCTCAAAGGGATAGGTCAGTTGGGGAGTGAATACCAAATTTTGACACTATGTGGTTTAAATATACAGCCCTGTGAGTTTTCAAGCTACTAATGAGTGGTGTTATCTTCTCAGCCTCTTTCCTCTGCCCTGTCTGTCAGTTGTCTGGGGCCTCTCATAGAGCAGCACACAGTGGTAATCTCTTTCAGATGCTCCCAGTATCTGTCTATATCTTGGCCAGATCACGAGTGAAAAGGGGATCATCAAAATCAGGATAAAACAACACAGCAGCCATCCAGAACGAAGTGATGGGAGTGTGTGGGTGAGAGAAGCTGAGTTTCTGCTGTTGCTGTTGTGGTTTGTTTTTAAACATAGAGGACACGTCACTGTTTCTCAGCTGTCATTTGCTAAGTCAAAGCGATCTGTGGCTCCAGAAAAGCTGTGACGTAAACAGAATAGAAAGGAAATATTCTGTCAATTGCTGAAACTGGCCACATGTTGCAATCAGATTGCAGGAATTAGAAAAACAAGAACAAGGAAACTTTGTGAATAGCATCAAAGGCAGTGTTGGCGCACACTTTGAAGAGCACAAGCGTGGCCCGTTGTTTGTTGATTTTCTCCCAGTTTATGTGCTTGAAGCCCTTGAGCTCGTGGGCATGTTAAGGTTGTGTTGACATTGGAAGGCAAAACACACGTCTCATGGGTGCAACGAGCCTGTTAGGCAGCTGGGATGTCAGAAATAGGTTTATAGGGACATCCTGAGTACCTGGAACCGTGACAAGGATACATCTGAAAAAAAAAAGAAAAGAAATAAAAGTGTAGTTTCAATGGATTGCACAGAATCAGAGCTGATATTCAGAGCCATATGGCTATTA
>JAWWLV010000005.1:8069902-8233796 GCA_035041135.1 Platyrinchus mystaceus
CCTGGCTACAGATATGCATGAGAGGGTTTAAAAAAAAGTGTTATTTTCATTTGCTTCAGCTTTATGACTCTTAAGCAGATGCTGAGATTCTCTAAGCATCTCTGAGTCTGGTTAGCTGCACAAACTATCACAGGGGTGATGGCAGATATAATGCTTGATTGCTTTTCTTTCTTGGAAAATCTTTATGTTTAAAATGCGTGGTAGTTCTTCCCCAGGAAGAACTTAGTCCCAAATTTGGTACTAGAATTTAATTTTTTTAGTACAGCTTTCCATGAGTTGAATTAGCTGGAATTAAAGCAAATAGTTTCTTATATTGCTCTCAGCACTGAAAATCAAATAATTTAGGTAAAGTTTTTTCATCTCCTGGGTGAATTTAACCAAGGACAGATTTATTTAAAACATGATTTTCAGAAGGCAAGATTTTCCTTGACTTCTGACAAAAATTCTGCTTGTAGAGTATTTTTAGAACTCAACATCTTATTAAGATGGGTCAGTCTAAGAAATAAAAATGTAAAATGATTTATTCTGAAACCTTTGTATTAAAATGTTTTAAATAATTTACTCTTCCCATTGAAACACTTCAGCAAATATTTTAATTTTATTTACTTTTTTAGATTTTAATAATTTTTGTTATTTATGTAATTTTAATAATTTAAATAAAGGTCCTGTAAATATATCCATACAACATGCACAGGCCATGTTCATAGTTTCTCAAACTTCTAAACAGCAGACAAAGAAGCACTAAATGGTTTCTAATTTACTATAAACTATATAAAAGCTTAGACTGATAGATTGCATTTGTGAAAACTTCTGTCAAGATGTTACTTGTCATTTTTCCTTAGAATGTCAAAATTCATTGAGTAGATTTGGGCAGGAGAAGACATAAATTAGACTTTAATAAAATCCATGTACCTCTCAAAGATCAGAGACTATGAAGTCGAAACCAACCATACTATCCACGTATTGTGTACACTTATTGCAGCTGAGGTGGTGCAAGCTGAGGTCTTTCCCCTCATGTAAGTGATCAAAGGCAAGGCATAAATAAGCTGAAATTATGACTGCCCAGCCCAATGAGATATTCTACCATTTGAAGTTGGCTGGAAAGGGACCTGAGTTTCTTCTCACAAGCTCTCAAGAGGAATTAGCAAGAAGATGACAAATCCATGTTATGGCTGGAAGGGACAACTTCAGCCTCTGTGAGAACAAGCAGTGGAATTTTATGGGTGATTGTAGAGCTGTGCAGGGCACCACCAGGTCCAGGATGTCAGAGTGAAGGACAGTGACATACTGGAGAAGGCAGTCCGGGAGCATGTAATGACAATAGCAGTCCTAGTCCTAAGTTTGTGAGAGGAAACAAGAAGATTACCTCAGAAAATAAATATTACTTAAGCTATTCACTTAAGAAAGGAAAGTGAATGCCTAGGCATCATGCCTAAATGTAAGAGATTTATCCTTCTCTTAGAACTGTGCTGATTCTGCCAGAAGTTCTGCATTACTGCATGATGTTCTCCTTTGGGACTGCACCACCATCTGGTTCAGCCTATTGTTCTGAGGGCTTCTAAGACCACGTTTGAGTGTCTGACCTGCAGTTACGTGTACAGTTATTTACATGGATACACACGTGCACGTGCTGTTTATGGAGAAGCGCTGAAGTTTATGACATGTCAGCAATGCCCTGCAGGCTGTAGTGAGTGTTCACAAGGCTTCCAACCCAAGGCACAATGGTTCCCCTTATAAACTAAATCCCCAGTCAATATATGTTTTATTACACTGTCGAAGAATGCATTTTGCTCTCCAAATCTGATTCACTTTCACTTACTGTCTGTTGAAACATCTCTTTTCTGTAATTCAGGGGGACTTACAAGACCCATGGCCAGCAGAAGGACTCTAATGAAATCCATCTTGGGTAGAGAGGGAGAGGCAGATGCTATGGTCTTTTTCCCAGTATACAGGCAGGAGTGGGTATAGCAGATCTGTACCTGAAACAAGCCACCATGGGAGCTGCAGGCCCTTGTGTGGGAAAACAGATTTGGTAGAGGTGAACTTGTCTGGAGCACTGAAAGGTGCTGAGAGGATGATGTGTGCTCGTGGGAATGGCACTGAGTCTCAAGATGAATCTCATCACTGTGTCAGGATCACACAGTGCTATCCTTGGTAATATATGTTAAAGCCAGGGAAGTCTGGAGTATTGAAGCCTCTCCAGGATAACTGCACATGTTCATAGTCAATGGAAATGGTGTAAAAACTCCTGAAGCCCAGGGGACAAACGAGTGCTGCTGGGACAGTATGGCTGCTGCTGGAGACAGATTTTGTTCTTACACACACAAGTGACTCTAATGAAGCTTCAACCCATCTTCCAATTGAGAGATCTTGGCCATACATAACCAAAGCACAGCAAAACCCCATCTATTTGATTAGCTTTCCCTGGGTCTCATTCTGTGGGCCTTACGGTTCACTGGTGCAGTGAGTCTGCAGGAGTTGAGAATGTTCAGCGCCTCTCTAAGCTGAGACTTTAGCCAGGAAATCCAAGGGACTTTTGTTTCCTGACGTGGGTGCTTTCAGCTACTCATACTTGCTCTTTAATTATTTGAAGCTTAACTGGAGTCAAGGAGTTGTTACTCCACAAGACAAAGTGCTGATGTTTGGATCTTGGCTGGGGACATAGTTGTTTATAAAGGATTTATCCCTCCGGGTACAGAGTTGTTGGGGTGGCCCTTTGGAGGTTTGGACAGTGTGTGCCCATATCCAGTGTATCCTTCAGACATTCAGGCAGACTTTTCGTTCAGCTTGAAATGAGTGGAATATGAATATCATCAAGAGCCAGGGTGTATGAACATCATCTCCAGCCAGGATGGGAGTGTGCTAATGATCTGTGTGTGCACGTGTGCTGCTGTCTGGGAAAGCATCGCTCCATCCCCAGCTGGCTGTGAGGGGAGTAACCACAGCGCTGCAGAGATCCTCTTAACGCTGTGGGCTGGGGCTTTACAAGCAAAATAAAACCCCAATGAAAACAAACAGCCCTCAGGCTAATGATCTGCTGCTCCTGTTTTGTGAATGGGGATGTGGGAGAAGGATGCTGGGGAAAGGCAGGGTGGATATGGAGCTGTTTAGCATGCTCAGTAGCTGGGGCTCTCTCTCCTACCATGGCTCAGTCAAGCACAACTTCAGGTTTCAACAGCTGGTTAGCCACATCCATTCCAGGGTTTATTTTACTATGTTTTATTTTTATTGTTATTGTTGTTTTGTAACCAGGAGGGCTGCAGTGGTTTCCAGTGTGCTACATCTCTGCAGACCTCATGAGTCTCTCCTATATGAAATGGGAAAGAAGGAAAAAGACATGTTTTAAACAAAAACAAAATAAATAAAAACAAAACTAGAGTGCTGGTATTTGCCGAGAAATGCTCCCCACAATGCTGAAGTTGCATAAGGGCCGGTCTTTGTTTCAATCAAAAATCTGCTTTTTGGGTTGAAACAAGGCCACCACTAACTAGTCCAGGCAAGAAATTTCCTAATGGTTTGAAGTGAATTTAGGATTTTGATGGAGCATTTGATTCAGGGTATGGTTCATGTAGCTGAAGAAACAGAAACACAGTCCCTCCACATCATCCAGTACATACACAAATGCCGCGGTGCAGACGCAGCCAGGCACCCTCGCCACACAGCTAATGGGTTTGAAGGGGAACCCTATTCCTCCGTGAGCAGGGGAAATGATGAAGTGACAGATAAAGGAACTCAAAGGGAATGACACCAGGTATTTTGTGGCATTTGGGATGAATTTTATGGTGAGACGGATTGATTACAGGCGCTGTTATTGGGCCATACAAATCCTCGATGGCAATGAACCAGCCCAGACTGAGTTTGGCTTAGACAGTGCATTATAGAATCCCCTGAAGTTTGCATGGACTGTGTTTTTCTATCTGATTCTTTTTCCCCTTTTAATTCCTTCATTTCCTTGGTCAGTTCCTGAAACATTCCCATTTTCCTCTTTTAACATTTGTCACCCTGAGAACCAGCTTGTGAGCGATGGGCAGCCTGTACCAGTGAGTGATGATTTTCCTGCTGTATTTCTGTGTCTCAGATCACCATTCTGACATTCCAGGAGAGAACCAGATGAAACTGCCAGAAAACACAAGTTCTATGTCACACACATTCATTGTTCAGCCTCAGTCTTCTCTAGCCGTGGGTCCATCCTGCACCCACCCTGCCCCATGAGCAAACCATGTCCCTCATTTACCCAGAGCTGCTTCCCAGAAATAGTGATGTTGCCACTGTCATGGTGTTAGTCCATAAGAACTGGTTCAGATCCCACCCAGCCATCACACAGGAGTTGGTGGTAAATATTCAGCGTGTAAGTGCAGTGACCTTTTCCCACGTGTTTCTGGCTGGTTGGGGGCAGAAAGGCATTTTGAGAACTTCCTGAGTTGGAGGCTACATCTGCAACAGATAGGTCTGACCACTCCCAATGGTACAAAATACTAGACAACTTCATCCTGAAGAGTCTCTGAGTAGCCCAGGTCGGCTTTCCCAGCAGCTGCTAGTCAAATCACACCACCTGAAAGCAATGAAACCCGAAAGGAAAGAATGGGGAGAGAGCAGAAAACCACTATCCACCACTTTCATAAGCACCTCACCTTTTCTTCCTGTAGCAATAGTTCTTTCTGTCCCAGGTAATTGAATTTGACACATTTTAGCCATGCTAACCTTTGCCTTTCAACACATCCCTCATATTGTGGTCAATTATTTTTTAGCAAGGCGAATACCATCTGCAGTTACGCTGCTGAAAATAAAATCACATGGGCCATCAGTTCCCCTGCTTCAGGCATAAGCTCACAAGGGGTGAGGTCAGGAAGGAATGACACAACTCATAGCAGATGGAGGCTTTGACACCTTCTCCTCCAGCATCTGGAAGCAGCAGCTGCTGGAAGCAGGATAATAACCCTACTGGACCAAATCCTACTGTGATCAAGAGCAAGTCTTCATGAGGCTTTTCCACTCCTGAATATTGTTCTTACCACTCTGTGTTTCTGCCTTGTCAAACTAAGCCTACATGACTGGCACTGATGATTTTCGTTCTTGGCCGTGCGGGTAGTTGCAGCAAGAGTTGGTCACACAGGAAATGTGTGGCACAGCCAGAAGTAAGAACCCAGCAGCCTTACCCAGTTGTAGGCAGAAGAGCCAAGCCCAGCTTTCTGTGTCACACACACACACACACACACACAAAGCTGTTTTAATGACAGCATCCCAGAGGGGTTTGCATGGGTAGCAGATGAATGATGCAGTGTGTGTCCCAGTGCACAGATTCCCTGGACCATGAAGCCAGAGACTGAGGATTTCCTGTTGCTTGTCATTTGCCCACACAAGTTGTGGATGGCCCATCCCTGGAAGTGCTCAAGGCCAGGTTGGATGGGGTTTTGAGCAACCTGGCCTAGTGGAAGGTGTCTCTGTCCATGGCAGACAGAGGATGATCTTTAAGGTCCCCTCCAACTCAAACCATTCTGTGATTTTATGATTCTAAGCTTTGTGAAAATTCCTGCCTCAGTTTCCCCACTCAGTATAAAGCTTGATGGTTTTTCCTTCCTGTTGCTCTGTAAATTGTGATCTCTAGTTGAAAACTCCTGAATATTGTTATGTTGGAACTTTCTTTAAGGGTGGCATAGTGCGATTTGCTTGGTTTATTGCAAGGAAGGAAACATGCCTTTTCCTCTCCCAACTTCATGTCCTGACAGGTTGTGCCATGGCCATTGTACCCTCAGCCACACCAGAGGCTTTTCCTCATGGATAAAGCCCGGTGGACTGATGAGGTTCTGCCTGGCTCTAATGACTGCCCTCGGATGACATTGGCAGATTTCCTTCCCTTAATCACGTAGAAGGGATTTGACAGTCTGTATTACAGATTTACAAGAACACAAGTTTGCAGGGAATTTTATGGATGAAATAAATCTCTTTAAAGGAATGCCAAGACTCTGGGACACTTGAGATTTGGGGTTTGAGTGTGTATGTATTTGTTTGTATATATTTATATGGTTTTCTGTTTCTGCATGTCTCCCTCTGTGGAATAGTAATGATCCTGCAGATTCCCTGCTCTCCTGACCACCATGAAATGTCGATACATTAAGCTGCCTGAGCAAGATGCTGGTGCCCTCCATCTTCTTCCTCTGGGGAGCCTGAACTTAATGGGGCAGCCAGCTGGTGTGCTGGTGCGAAGCCATTGCTTCCCCACGGAGAGAAGGTTACAGGCCTAACGAGCATCCAGCAGCAAAACGTGGATCTAAGAGCTTCTGGGTGGTAATATTAACACCTCAGTAATGGCTTAGAGGAAAGCCCTAAGTCCTCTTGGACCTGGCTTCTGCCTGGTCGGGAAACCGCGGAGCTCAGATGAACATTGTTCCAGCTGGAACGGAGCCTCTGAAATGCTCCGTCCTGGAGAGTGGGACAGGCAAAGGAGGGAAGTGAAAACAAACAGGGAAGGCAAGATGGAAATAACATAAGACTTGAAGAGAGGCATGAACCTCTTGCTCTCTGGATGCTGCTGAGCCATCCCTTTCACCTTGAGCTGTTCTCAGGAGGAAATGAGAGGGAATCCAAAGTTGTGCTTGTGTCTTCACAAAATTTCCCGAAGGGCATCTCTTCAGCTACAGACACAAAGACACACATTTCCAGATCCCTGTCTTGCACGCTTCACGTGTTCAGGGATGTCTTGCAGGGTTGTGCTGTCAGCATTTCAAGCAAAGTCAGTTAATATTCCTGTGCTTGCCAAGCAGTGTGTGGATATAGCTTGGAGAACACGTTTTTGTTTAAACAGCAAAACAAGCGAATAGGTTCCCCATTCCTTCCCTCCTCCCGTCTGCAATTCAAGTGGACTCCTAGTCCTCGGGTATTATTCCTGGCTGAGAGGGAAAGTTTATGAGTCCCTTGTTACTGCTCTTGGCAGCTTATCACACTGTTCCTGTAATTCTGCAGCACAGGACTGGCCAGGGAGCAAAGCGCAAAAGAGGATGGGAATTTGGGAGAACCAAGAAATGCTTCAGGTCAGGAGCAGTATACCATGAGGGGAGAAGGAAACATGTAGGTGTGGTGTACCAATAAACTCCTTCAAGCCTCCAGTTCATGCCCTGAGCTGGGGAGAGAGGCACAGAGCAGGGAGGAGACAGCAATCGCTTCATGGAGCATTTTAACTAGATAAAACTCTTTTAAACCTATTTCTGAGTATATCCATTTCCGAATCTGGAAGTTCCTGGAAAAAAAAAAAACCAAACAAAACAAGACAGGAGACATATTGTTCTCCCCTATACAGGACTTAAAGTGCTAGGCCTTAGGCATAGCCAAGGAAAGTCAGGTTTGACCTTGGTGAGGTCTTTTCTAGCAGCAAGGTGGGGATGGATTGGGCAAGACATGGAGCTTCCACCGGGACAGATTTTTCAGTGGAGATTAGGCAGGCGTCTGTCAAGAACTGGCTTATTTTCTGTAATTCCATATTAGATGTAAAGATACCTCTGCATTACAGATCCCAGGAGACTGAACTCTGTGCTGCCAACAGACATCATGGTGATGGCTCCCACAGCAGCAGTGGGCTGCTCAGGTGATACACACCTGGATAACCCCGAGGCACCGTTCTCTGCCATCCTGGAGGGTTTCTCTGGGGTGGGGTAGAGCGAGGTCACTGTATCCACACTGTGCATACCAGTCAGACATGGCTTTTCTTTGCCTAGGCTGCAGTGCTGATTTAGGCTGCTCAAACTCTCCTCTTCCACTGTTACAAGCTTCTGGTGCTTCTACAGAATCTCTAGAGCAAAAATAACCTCTAGACATTTTTGTGGCTGTGAATGGGGGAGGAAATTTTTCCTGATCCTGAACACACCCGAAGTCCTGTAACAGAAAGATTTGTTATATCCATTCCTTGCAAGCAGGGCCAGGATTAAGACAGAGTATGTCAGAGTGAGTCCAAATAACCCCATTTTCCTCCGCCCCATGAAATGTGAGGAGGAAGACATGGACACTCATTTCAGTTGCAATAGAGGCCATGATGATCATCCAGCCCTATGCATTGAAGTTGGCTTAAGATGTGCTTTCCTGAGAAGATATCTGCTCCTTGAATTTATTTTTTGACGTTAAATACACAAGACAGTAACTCCCTAACCATTCAGTTTAGCTGCACGTTTCATGAGTAATGCAGACTTGAGACATTTTCTCCCAAAGTGTTTGCCAGTGTAGTCTATGAGTCATCCTGTCTTTAACTGGCATAATTCAAAATCACTCCTGTGATTGCTACTGTGAGGAATCTGGCCTGACTTTGGTGCCTGTCATGTACATCAGGTTTGTACTTTGAATAACACAAATGGGAACAGAATTATGCAAGGCAGGGCAGTCACTAAATTTTGGAAGTGTTGCCAGCAGAGGTCTTAAAGCTTCAGCTCTCTACCACCCAGACCTCTCTTCTGTGTCTTTGGGAAGGATGCCTGACATCCCGAATGTCTGTTTTATAAGGGAGGTTTGCCTGGGAATAATACTGTGAACTTGTGTGGTTTTCATGGTAATTAATTTTAATACAAGCACCCCTGTGTATTTGCAGAGCTGTAAAAATATGGTCAGATCAAAAGCATTAGCTTTTGCCTTTGGATGAATGCTGAAGCCAGCACATGTTGGGTGTGCTCTGTGCAATATTTGCCCCTTGAATAAGACACATCATGAATATTGAGTAGTAAAAGTAACAGCTTCTCCCTTCCAAATTTTAGTCCCATGTATATGGAGTAATTTCAGTAGTGCTCATGAACCATCATGATTCGACATGAAGGGTTAATCCTCCCCCCCTCCCTCTTTCTGGTGGAAGCTTTACCTCCTGTTCCTTGTTCACCTTGCTGGGCAGGACTGTGACATACAGGACTGACTGGCAGCAGATCTCCATTACTGTGTCTGATATCCTGCTTTCTTAGGCCAACAGACTAATTATTTTTACATAATCACTATTAAAGGTATTAAAGGTCTTGCTATTAAGCATGTATGATATATAATTATACACTTAGGATAATAATGACAGTAATAACAGACACTATAACTTTACTTTCTCCCCTCCCACACCTGGGCGAGAGAAATGAGGCAGTTCCCAAATGAGAGAGGAGGGAAAGAATAGGGAAAGTCTCTCTCCCTCTTTCTCTGCAGACACCTCAGGCTGAGCTTGGATTTTCCAGCCTAAATCCCATTAAGCCCCTGATCCCTGTAGCAGCAATGACACTGTATCCCAGGGCAGTGGAATAGCAGCTGGGAGCTTCAGGCTCGGGGTATTAAATCAAAGCTTTCTCCCTGGCTGTAGGTAATCCAAATGGGCACCATTCCCTTTTGTTCACCAACAGGCCTGAGGGGGCTGACACTCAATTATTTTAGTGGACTAGGAGTACAAAAAGACTTTAAAGAGAACTAATAATAGGCATATTTAATAACACATCTGGAGACTATGTCATAAATTAAGAAACTGAATGCCTATGGAGTGGGCTCTTCACCATGTGAAAATTTCTCTGTTGCCTTTCTTCATCAGAGGATTGTTTATGCATTTGAAATAAAAATTAAAATGCTTCCTGCTAGGAGAGAGGAGTGCAGAAACCACAGGCATCCCAGTGACTTATCCTTCCCTTCTCTGCAGCAATGGGTGGTTGTCTCTTAAAACCTCAGATCTCACTTAGGGCTGGGAAGAGGACTTGAAGCCATCCCTGGAGAAGACACATCCATTCTACAGCCCACACTCAAGAGGTTGCTTGAGGGCATTTCCAAATGAAGAGCCAAATCCTGCATTACTGGAGCTCCATAAGAAGCTGGGGGCATTGTGCCTGGATCATCTGCTGTTCCTACCCATGGCAGTGTGCTTCACCTCCCAGATGAAGGTCACTCCAGCAGCCACATCACACATGACTATTTAGATTCAGGCCACTTGGGGAAGATAGATGATGTCAGGCTGAATTTGGAAATGTCTGAAGTTAATGCTTCAGGAAATTTAGTTGTTCCAAAGAGGAGGCTTAGACCCAGGGGGAGATCTCACCTTAGTATGGATGGGAGTGGGGTGGGACTGACATTTCAGGCTCCGTTGCGCTGGTAGCCAGTCTTGCAAAAATTTCTTGAGAACTGTGGTGGTGTTTCTGATGAAAGACTGGCATATTCCACGTCTCCAAAAATCTTTCCATCCCACAAGGTGCCGGTAGCCAACACCACTTCCCGACTCCTAATGGATCACTGGGTGGGAGGGATGTCTGTCCAGACAGCTATACTGCACGTGGGTGTATTTGATGTGCTGCCACCAAGTGCCTTCTGATCAGAAGCCAGCTGGGGATCTATGGAGTAGTTTTGGCTTTCTTTTCTAGTGCATCATTAACAAAAGGTCTGGCTATTGCTAGAGCTGGACCTTGCCTCGAGTTGGACGTGGGATAAAGTAAAAACACAGGTGATGTTGGTGGAAAGACAGAAGTTATTTCAGGACAGACTTCTCTTGGAGCAGCTTGTCTCTCTGAAGTGTGTAGTTGAGGGGGGAAAGAGCTGCTTGTCATCTGCTGGTGCAGCAAAGGCTTGGGCTTGAGTCTTGCTCAGGCTGCAGCCAGGCTGGCTGGAGATGACCCATGTGTAAGACAAAGGTAGAAATCCCCTCAGTGTCACAGCTCAGTTCAGCTTGGAAGGCATGTTCTTCTGCATGAGCCCTGCCCTGATGTCCTGCTTCCCCATGCCCAGCTGTGCTTCAGTGCAAATCCTGATGGCTTCAGTCAATGGACCTCCAGGGAAAGGGGAGGTGTTTCTGCTGGGGAGATCCCATCTTACGCTCAAGAAGATTCTTCCTTTTCTTTAGGAAGAGGCTAACAAGGCTGTGTAAAGAAGATGGGAGGTGTGGGAGAATGTTACCTGGGACAGGGCTGGCTGGGGCTCCGCAGAGGTGGTTTCTGGCTCTGACCAGGCATTGGCACATTGCCTTGACCTCCTGTGCCTCAGTTTCCCCATCTCTAAAGTAACCAGCTGGTATGTGCATGCTCACTGACACTGTGCTGGGGTCCCGCATTTCATGGCATTCAGGACCTCTCAGCTCCCCTGCAGTCCAAACCCTTGTTGACCTTGGGCAGCAGGGGCAAGGGGAGTGGATCTCATAAAGCTTGGTGTTAACTTACACTCCTTGGTTCAGCTGTCAGATGGACATCAGCAGCAAAACAGATGAATAAAGGCATGGATGGCAGTTCACCTCCATGGGAACAACTTTGGGCTAGGAGACAAAGCATGGAGAGGAGAGGGCACAGCAGAGGTGATGAGTGTTCCTACAGGTGGAGAGAAGAGGACATGTTTTTGCTGCTCTATTCTGCGCTGCCTGTCTTGGGGAGGGCAAACTGGTGCCCCTAGTGCCATTTTCAGCAGAACTGGCTTGTTTCTTTTCCATAACAGAGATAAACCATTGCAAAGCACACATTTTGCCAGGATGGCACCCTGTGTTCAGAGCAAGAACCATCTGTGCTGGAAGCACTTTCCTCATCCCTCAATGCTTCTGCTGTTGTCCTTAAGCACAGGTGACACCTGGGACTAGGCAGGGTGGCATCACTCAGAAGAGAAAGTCCTTTCTCCCTGAAATCTGATAATGTGTCACCAGCCTCACTCACAGAAAACCTTCAATATTGCCAGGTGACTGGAGACATCAGGCACAGGCCATCTACAGAGATAGAAAATGGAAATATAGGTGGTTAGGGGGTTTTATTTATTTTTTCCTATCCGTGTACTGTTTTTCTGAAGTGTCTGCTCTGCCCTGGGAGCACTGAGCAGTGTTCACAGCAGCCCTTTCTGGTTGCTGGTCTCTGAGCATCACGCTGAGCAAACACAGAAGTCACTGGCGGTGCTGGGCGACCCTCGCTCCGCTTGACCTGCCGGCTCGGGATCTCTGTGGTAAAAGTCTGCTATGTGTTAGCAACTGACTGTTCAAACACAGATGCTGCTTGTGTCAAGGAGGCTTTTTCTCAGAAAGTGCAGACAAATATTGATCCTCTATTGAGCCTGGAGAGCAGGCTGGAGCAGCGCAGTGATGTGTGATCGGAGCTGAAAGAGGTCCCACAGCACAGGAATTGAGGATAGTAAAGGGCCTCTTATTTGCTGATCAGGCAAAGCTTGACGTGTGTCTAATCCCCCTGGCCAATGTGGTCACGGGGGTTTAGCTTTAACCAAGTTCTAATTAAAAGTGTTTACAGATGAGCGCTTTATTTACCCAGCATTAATTATAAAGGGCTTTACTCTAGCGGGGAGCAAAGGAGTTTCCTGTCTGCTGTAGCAAAGCCCTTGCTGGGAGCTCGCTTTCCCCAGAAGGTCCATAATAAAGTTATTATAACATGAGTCTTTGTGATGAGATCCTGAGCAGATGGGGGCAGGAGAGCTGGGAGCATTTCCACCACACATGCACCCGCCCTCACAGGTTTAGGAATCCTCTGTTTCCATGTTTTCTGGCTGGACTGTTGCCAGTCACCACCCAAGGTCTTGTGGGTCCAGAAGTCATTAGTTTAAACCCTGATGTAATCAGGTATTAAGTTATACATATGTAAAATGAAAGCAGGAGGATATTGCCTGGTTTAAGATGCTCTCTGTGGCTGGAAAAGGGCTAGAAGTGCAGAGGGAACATGGGATCACAGCTCTGTGGGGCCGTATGCGTCCATAATAAGCAGCCACATGTCTCCCAGCAGCTCAAATGGAGCCAAACATTAAGTATTATTTCATGTTTATCTGCTTTTTTTTCTTTTAGTAAAACAAAGTTTTTTTCCTCCACACCATGCCCATTTTGACAAGACTTCTCAGAACAAAAAAAGTCAGTTGGGATTTTCATTGTAGAGCAATTGTGACCTTTGGTTCTGAAAAAGAAAAGTTTATGTAAAAATATGAAGTTTAGCAAATTATTCCTTTTTATTTATTGTCTATATATTTTTGTCTAATTTTTTTCTGTATTTCTGTACTAGTAATATTTTATTGTATGTTGTAACAGCCTGTAATTCTATACACATTTGTAGCAGAAAAGCTTCCAGAACTGCTGTTCTTGAGAAGTTTTGGTTCCTGGGAATGCAGGCTGCGAGATGTTGACATTTCCCACACAATTTGCTGTTCTGGCAATTCTAGTGATAGCCACCACTGCGTGCAGATCTGCTAATGGGGTACGTGGGAATAAGGCAATAAGGTGGTAAGAGCCAGCTTCAGCCTCCTCTCTTCACAGTGATGTTCGCTGGTTCATTAAATAAGGAAGTTTGTTGGACTTTGTCCCTATGTCAGACTTTTGCAGCTAGTTAAAACTCATTCTTTAACTTGTAAAAAAAATTTATTTCTTCAAAATTCAAAATAGAAACTCCAGATACTGTAGCCAGGGGTGGACATACAGAAAAAAAAAAAAACAAACAACAAAACAAACAAACAAAAAAAAACCACCAAAAAAAGACCAATCACAAAAAACACAAACAAAAAACCCACAAACTAATTCTGTGCATTGCTTGCATACATAAATACTGAATTCAACTTTGTTTTTAAAAAAGCTGCCATGACCTAATGCCCAGATAATAAAATAGCTATTCCCTTGTGAGTGTAGTGTTGTGATTCAGATGGCTTTTCCTTAAAGCACAGAGGAGCTTGAGAGAGAGACATTCTGGTGAAGAAGTGTATTCGATCATGCACAACACACACGTTTTAGGAGCAGTCTGGAAATCAGACGTCTTCTGCCTTGCATTTCTTTCAGATCCTATAGAGGATTTTGTTCTTGCCATCATCCAGTACACAACCTTGCAGTGGTTATGTTTAAGCCCTCTCAGTCTTTCTGCAAAATATCATCCGTGGTAATAATATGGGAAGAAGAAGGGGTGGTCCAGGAGCCACCATGAGGAACCTCATAAATCTGTGCATCGGAGATCCTTTGGGCTTTCTGTCCACCAGCTGCATTTGCTGTGCTGTGCCCTCCTCTCCCAGGAGGGTTGCTTTTAGCAACAGTGCCAGCCTGGGCTCTTCCTTGCTTGCACACATCTCCCCATGCTGCCTGGGCACACCTGCAGAGGGATGTTGGCCAGTGGTGACAGCTCACTGTGCCTGAGATGGGGGGCTTTGTCCAGGCTTTACCTGGCTGTGGATTTGCATAAGGCTGTTTTATTCAGCTTGTCAGTTGCTCAGCATCCTTAGGGTGAAGTTGTGTTCTAGGCTGGCGCCCTGTCTGCAATGAATATGCCCGTGAAAGGCCGATTAATGCCAAATTATACTTGGGGGAAATCTTTACCTTCAGCTATGATATTGTAAATTATTGAATGCTGCAGAGAAAATTACCACACAGTCCTTCTAAAAATACCTGCCTCTGTCATAGTCATAGAGAGCTTCAAAGGGTTTATTGATGGGGACTGCGTGATTAATTTCTGTTAAATATGCAATTTCCTTATTAAAAAAAAAGCAATTTAAATAGTGCTATAAAAGCTAAGGTAAAAATAAAGGGGAATCGTATGAATTCAGGGCATGTGCTAACTGCAAGATTTGCTGGATTTGAACAGTTCTGAAATGAGCAAGTGAAGGTGAGATTAGGGGCCGGTGATGGCAGGTGAGACCTTTGTTTGCCCTGGCTGTGGTGCACATGAAAAATACCTCCAGTATTCCTGGCAGCAGCAGACGGGTACCAGGATGGGTTTGGGAGTGGAGCATTTACCAGTGGGACTGTGCTGAGCACTAACTCAGAATGGCAAGGGAGCTGTTGTGCCTGGCAGGTTGTCCTCAGTGGGTACAAACCAACAAACAGCTCTCCATCCCATGCCAAAGGCAGGCTGGCTTGCTGAGTGAGCTTCTTGGAGCCTCTGGCCAAGCAGTGCTGTAAGTGGATGAGCAGAGGTGGTGAGAAGCCCCTTTCCTTTAGGCAAGTCCTTGATGTGGTGTTAGCAACACAGGATGCTTTATTTTTACCTCTGTAGTATCCAAGCATCTGGGCTTCTTTAAGTGTGAGCGGGGCCTCAAGTCCCTGTAGGGAGCAAAAAATCCCCCAACTCTAATCCCACTTACCTTCAGCGGCTTTTTTGTAATTTTAATCTGACATGGAGGCCCATTAGCCCATGCAGGCCTGCGGGTCTTAAAATCTTTCCACACCAATTTACAGACTGTAAGTAATGGTTTTGTCAGTCCTCAGCTATAGGACCTCAGTGAAAAAACATTTCACATGCAGGTCCATTGTATACCCCGAGCGCTGTCTGAGGCTGGCAGGGTTTCCTCGACTGCCCTGCGCTGCCTCCCCTCCTCCCTCTCACTCAGTACGTGATTTCATTTAAAACGATGGTGAAAGATGTGAAAGAAGATACACACAGCAAGATGTAAAACCCTCCGGTCTGTCAGCGTGCCTCAGGGAAAAAAAAACCACCAAAACCCTCACAGGCAGGAGTATTGTAACCTGAGGATTGGCAGAGTCAGTATCTTCAAAACTGGGGCCTAGCTTTGGTAGGCAGAGAGAAGTTTGGTCAGTCACCCAAGGTTTTATTAACAGGAACGCTCCCTGGTGATGGCAGCATTGAGATCTTGGCCCCAGCCAAGGACCAGGCTCCTTCGTTCTGCAAAACCAACTGGAAATTTGAAGAGGTTCATCATGCTTTACATTTTGACGGCACTTCTTCAGTTGAGACACCATCTAGGCATTAAAAACTGAAACCTCTGACATTCTTCCTTGGAGTAGAACTACATGGCAAATGGGTTTTCCAATTTGCTGAGGTTTTGGGAAGCAAGCAAAAGAAATTTTGTTCTGTGTTGGAACAGAAAAAGCAGAATTGTTTTTGGGTCATTTGAAACATTTTCAATATATTCAAAGCACTTCATTCAGATTTCAACCCCTTATAATTTAATAGAAAGTAGAGTCTATTTTAAAGAAAGTAATTTTGCAGGAAGAAACCAAACTTCTCAGTGGACGTATGGAAACAGACCATTTGAATCTTAAAAAAAATTATTTCCCTGAATTTTTCCAGTTAAGAAATATTTTCATAATGACTACGATTTTATTTTTAAACTGTTTTATTATAACAAGAGTTTTTCTAAAGAAAACTAGAAATCCAGTGGATACTTTGTGTTAGCTCTGTCTGTTTGGCGCCTTCTTAGGCAGTTCCCCTTCTTATTTGATGTAACTCACAACCGTGGCCAAGTGTAATCCCATGGTTTTCTTTTTTTTTCCCCAGGGAAGCATCCTGCAGCCACCACAGTTAAGAGGATTTCCTTAGTTGTCCCTTTTCCCAGGGGACAGTTTCAGGCATCAGCCTGTGACTGCTGAAATTCCCTTGTTGGCTTCAGAATATTTCAGGATGAAATTAAAATGAAAACTGATGCATTTTCATGGAAATTTTCCAATTTTAACCAATTGGTATTTTCTAACAAAGAACGTTTTGTCGAAAACATTCCTGTCCGGTTTTCCTGCCTCCTATCTCTATTAGATCGTTAAAAAACAGACACAAGCAACACGTGCAGAACTGGATAACAGCATTTCAATAGACTAGTGAGTGGGATGGAATCTGAAAAAGATCAGGAGAAAACAGGGAGATGGCGGTTTTATTTTTTGGATTAGGTAGGGGGGGACACGTTCACAGCCCTGAAGATACAAGATCTGCTCTTTCCCATGTGTGTGTTTCTGTGAGGGCTGCCACGTTCCATCAGAGAAATCACCCAGGTCGATGAAATTTATGAAGTTGCCCAGCGATGGGTCTGCACTGCAAGTACAGGCAAATTAGCTGGCAGTATGTTAGCACATATTTCACTTGTGTCACGGTGTAATAATGAACCTTGTATCAAAGTCTGCAACACCATCTGAGTTTTATATGCCCCATTTCCTACATGTTTTGAACAGTGGAACCAATTTATAATGTAATGATTTTTCCATACATAATTTCTTTCTTATGATTTCCATAACTTGGAGTTTTTACTGTGAGTAGGGCTGAAGGCAGCACTGTAAAGGATATGGAAAGAGGGCTGGCTAAAGTGTCTCATAAAAAAATAGCTGGAGAGATTTACTGGTGATTCTCTATGGGTTTGATTGTGCCTTGAATTTTGGGCCATGCCAGGAACCAGCAACCTGCGTCTCCAGCCGCCTTCACACCGTGAGCCTTTCACACCAGGCGTTGCTGTTTGCAGGCGGGAGACGGGGAAGTGGGGACTGGTGGGCCCGGAGGAAAGGGGGAGCTTGGCTACCTCTGCTTATTCACAGGCCAATGGGGAGGAATAGAAATTTGCTCCTGGTTTAAGCCAATCTGAGGGTGTGTTGATGAAGTGGTTGGAAAAGCTCGATGCGGAGCCAGGAGCACGAGTACGTGCCCTGCTCTTCAGCTGGACTCCATCTCCTGTCAGAGATAAAAATAAGCTGCAAAAGCAGCTGAGTCTTAAAAGGGGGTTGGAGATGTGGTTTGCTGTGTTATT
The DNA here is from genome assembly GCA_035041135.1 of Platyrinchus mystaceus. Lineage (NCBI taxonomy): Eukaryota > Metazoa > Chordata > Aves > Passeriformes > Tyrannidae > Platyrinchus > Platyrinchus mystaceus. Next base: position 8,087,291 of record JAWWLV010000005.1, read on the forward strand.
TCGCTGGGTGCTGCTAATACAGGAGCCAGATTGTCTTTACTGTGCTGGAAAAGTGGCTGGGGTGAGTGGGAGGTGAGTGTACCTGCTCCTCTTCTCTCTGCTTGGCATCACTTTGTGAGCATCTTGGAGTCAGTGGGCACAGACCCACCAGTATTAGACAGGTGAGGCAATTTATAAAAGCTCACCTGCTGGTCAGAGGGCATCTGACCTTTGATCTATATATATATAAAAAACCTAAAAAAACAGAAAAGAAGGACAACACCCCCCCCCTCCCCCCCGATTTTGCTTCAGTCTTGTCAAGACAAAATCCTTACAGTTTTTGTTTCCACTTTAAGTGGAATTTTAATTTAAGCAAGTTTAGAAAAGTAGAACTTTCAACACTGAATTCCTTCACTTTAAGCTTGGAAAAAAAAGTGTAGTTTGACCCAAGTGAAAATTTTGCTTATGTTTTAATTTCATTGCAGGTGCTTGATTAGCTGATGCAGGTCTTTTGCCTGGTCTCTCTGTGCTTGCACAGGAGGATGCTGAGGAGGAAGGGGGGAGAGGCAGATGGGGAATAGGGAACACCTGGCCTGAGAAACACCAGTTTTATAAAGCTGTGCCATTACATTCTTTGATCCGTGTCCTTCATATCTTTGCAGAGTTGCTTCCACCAAGGTCAGCTTGAGAGTTTACTTTTCTTCTCTCTCTCTTTCTTTCTGTATTTCTTAAGCTTCCCTACATAGAGTTAGACTGAAAAAAAGTTTGAAGGGCATCATTTATTTGTCTGTACAACTCCCCAGGTCCCAGTGACTATATATCAATAGTGTACCCTGTCAGTACTGCAGTCTGATCATGTCACAGGTACAAGTTAAGAAACTGTCCATTTAACACGTGAGATGGTTTAAGTTTTGCCCACACTAACAAGCATCACAGAAAACAAATTAACTGTGTGGCAGACAAGAACACACAAATACTGCTTCCTATTGCTTTCTCCATTTTTTGTTTCCAAAGTTTCCTTTTGGAAGAGGGAAAACTTCTATCCAGGTTCTAACTGTTGGGCTGTTTATTCAGTGAGTGAGAAATTATACCATATTTTGTGCATGGATGTGGTAACACAGGGATGGTGACCTGCTCTGGAAGCCACTGAAGCTCCAGTTTGGCCCAAGGGGATCTGAAGCCCTACAGATCCTGTGTGATGGGTGAGTAAAAGCACAGTTGCCTTAGAGAAAATACAGGGTTTAAGTAATGTCCTCTGCTCTGTTTAGAAATTGGTGTGAACAGTGTGCCTGCCTAAATCGGGAATGCCTCCTAACTGAAACATCTGCTGGATGCTAATGATGTTCTTTTCCTAGAAATCTATTACTTTTTATCTGGAGAAATCTGTTTTGAGGGTTCACGCCACGTGACTTCTGTCTCAGCTGGATAAATAGCATGAATCACTTTCCCCATTCAAAGCCTCTCAGCTGCTCATGCTAAATACCCATTTAATCTGACTTTATATGTTAATAAATCACTCAGGATAATTAAGCATTAGCTCCACATGCTGGCAGAGCACTAGGAAGGCAAATGGGTTGGTGCAGTCCTGTGTCTCACAAACCCTTTCCCACCAGAACTACCTTTCCCGGGATGCTTGGAGCGCGGCACTGCTAAACTGGGGGATGTATCCTCAGGGCTCAGCAATAGCAGTGGCTGCTTGCAGGATGAAGAGCAGATCCCTCAGTGTGCTGAAGGAGGGAAAGCCCTGGGCTCAAGGTTTGCTCAGAGGAGCTGGAAGCTTGGCTGCAGCTCAGGCTTAAGGGTGGGCAGAAAGGGGACTGTGTCTCACTTGACTTCAGCCGTCGAGGAGCTCACGCAGTTGAAATGGCTTCCTCAGTGGGCAGTGAGGAGGAGGTGTGCATAGTCCACATGTCCAAGGCATGTTAAGGGTACATTTTCTTTTTTCTGAACAGAGGTGAGATCTGGATTATCCATATGTCCGTGTTGTGTTTATGCAGAGCCAATCTGGGGTCATCTGTCTGTGCTTCAGAACCACCCCAGCCTGGCACTGTAGGTGTGCTCAGGAACTGACTGTGTGGGTTTATGTGTTTCATAGCTATCCCAGTCCTGTCAAGATGCAGATGCAGAGCCACAGGTACCACACAGACAGTTTTTTTGGCTTACCTGAGCTGCCCTGATGTGCCTTTTGTATTTTAGGGAAGCTGGTGTGAGTATGTGTTTCCCAGGCAAGCCCTGCATACCTTGAGCTCTGCCTGTAGCTGCCAGCTTAGTGTCAAACATGATGTGACAGTCAGTGGCTTGTCACCTTCTCTCACCCTGCATCTTTGGCCACAGGTTTTTGAATGAGAGCATAACCTTGAACTCTGTCTTCTCCTTTCATGTGGTCTGATGGTCTGTACTGTTTAGCATTGGGCAATTAATGTTTCATCTTTCAGAGATGCTGCACATTCTGCTTCACCCCGAGCCTCTGCAGACTTGAGATGTAACTGTGGCCACAGCAGCTTGTGCCTCTGGATCAGTGTTTGCCTCTTACCTCCAGCCCCAGAAGCTGCGGGTGCAAAGTCATAGGTCACTTTTCAGTCTGAAACATTTTTCTTTGATATCATAACCCCCTCGCTCCTACCCCACACTCTCTGGCTTTTCTGTGAGCAGAGATTTATACGCAGGAAATGGAGAATATGACATTTTGTTTGTGCCTCTGTGTATGTGTAATATCTTTAATATGAAACTAGTTGCCACTTAATTATACAGGCTAAAGACCTCCATTCAGTGTGTTGTATACAATTTATGAGTCTCAGGTCTCCCAGACACACATTACAGCCGTGTGGCAACACCCTGGTGACTAGCATTCCTTTTTAATTTAATTTCCTAACATAAATAGGTTCATTAAGGATCAGTTATTTGGGCAGAGAAAAAACTATTTGAATAGGTTGGACTAAGCCTTTCAATTTAGGACCCTGTTACTGTTACTGCTGAGAGCAGCACCAGACCTCAGTGTCACCCTCCTGTTCGACCATTTGCTTTCACCTTTATTCCAGGAATCCCTCTGGCGAAGAGTTGACTTATTTCAGAGGTAATTCAGTGTGGAAGGTAAGATTGGAGGTTTTACAGAAGCAATACTGAGGAGGATGTTCTCAGTCTTCTAGTCAAGATCAGCCCTTTTGCTGAGATTTCCAATTTGTTCATTTTAACCTTTTTGATAAAAATAAGTTCCCTGGCTTGCAAAGTTCGTTTGCACAGCACCTAGAAAATAGTTTCCCATCTTTGAATCTCTGGTTTTACATCTGGAAACAAATGAAAACCAATTTCTGAAGTCTTGGGGAAGCTTCTTTGGGTCACCTTGAGGCACTGCTGTGCTTTTCCCTAATCATGGGGTGCAGATGCCTTAGGGCTCACAGGACTCAGGTCCCAGCCTTCAGCCTTTGAAAACGAAGGAGAAGCACTGGACATGTTCAGAACAGGGAGATATATTTTCATTCCCTGCACCCGGATTTGCAAAGCTTGCACTGCGTTGCTGCTGTCAACATACCTGCTCAGTCTGCAAAGGCAGATTAGACCTAACTGATCGTGGAAAAATTGTCTTCAGCCTCTTATATTAGGGAGTTTTTCCCTTATACAGCATTAACTTACCTCTTTCACATAGGCAGAAACATAATTCACATATCAAATTAACACAGAGATCACTTTCTGAGATGGCCAAGATTTCCCCCCCCAGAACTGCCACCACGTTGCCAGCCTCCAGAGTTCCCCTTCTGCCAAAGCTGCAAAACATTGCCAGAAAGGTGAATAATACTAATGGCTTTGGCATTTCCAGGCTACCTCCACAAGATGCTGTCAAAAGTATATTCTAGGAATGCGGGAAAATGCGAGGAAAGTTGGACATCTACGCAGCTCTGCTCACTTGTATGACACAGTGTAAATGTTTGCAAGTGGTATAAACACTCTTTGTCCAGGATATAAGCCAAATCCAAACTGTCTACAGGTAGGACAGAGCACTCTCAGCAGACATACTGTTACATCAATATCTGTAGTGTAGAAGCATCTGATTTTTATTACTCTCTGCGTTAGGATATCAGGCTCTGAGGACTATCACCCTGAATGTGTGTGCAAGGCATAGGAATCACTGCTTCTTAAAACACTGGCCAAATGTAAATCTTACCAAACCCTGTCAAGATGGGTGGTCCTGCTTGTTGGACACAGGCTTTCACTTTTCAGCAGGGAAAGGGTTGAGTGATGATTATCTCTCACTTTTTCCCATTCCGTTTCTTTTCATGATAAATAGAAAGAGCCTTGCTTGAAGTGATTGCTTTTTAATGATGCATGTCAGACGTGAAAGCAGTATCGCTCCTGTTTGAAAAGGGCATGTAATGTAACAAGCTGGCTGAGTTTCATTCCCAAATCACCACCCTTCCCTCTATCAGCATAGAAATAAATGAGTTCTCATTGCCTGCGGTGGCTGAGGGGGTCTTACCTTGCCTGGATATTACCTCCTTGTTCTCTGTGGGGGAAAAGGGTTATAAAATAGCTGACCCCCCCCAACATTTTTTTTCCTGATTGCCAGACGACCTCCAAGTAGAAAATACATGTGATCCCTGAATACATGTCCAAGTAATTACATTTCTGTGAGGCTCATAACGCCTTTAATAACTGTGCTCACCCCCCGTGGGGTTCCAGCTCTAGGTTGGATATTGCTGACCTAAAGAATAGGTTGAGGAGTGTGGAGAAGAAAATCCTAGAGGTAGCTGAGCCTGTGAAGAAGTTCTGAGTAGGTGTTTGGTGTTGTCTCAAGGTTGTTCACGTGCACACCACTGACTGAGGGCTTGTTACTGCTCATTGGTGGTGTCAATCTGTGGTGTGAATTAAAATGGGTTAGTAGGAGCTGCTGTGGGGGACTGTGAAATGCTGGAGCTAAGGGGAGGAGGTGAAGGCTACCTGAGGAGGTTAATGCCAGGTATGGATGGTGAGCATATTAGTTATTTTCTTAGTAATCATCCCGTGCTGCAGGTGGAAGATAAGCTTGGCTGGATTTGAACCATGAGCTATTTGGAGAGCAGGTCATGGAAGATACCTGGTCAAAGAGGCCAAAAAGTGCTGTACCCCTTCATCCCTCACATTTAATGCACAGCCTCCCAGAAACCAGGATGCTTTCCAGTGCATTATCCAGTCCAATTTGAAATGACCCAAGCAGTGAACCAGCAATTCCCCTGGCGGCTTGTTAGGATGTTTTCTCCTCCTACCCAACTCATATTTCCCATTTCTTTATTTCAGCTCATTACTTCCTTTTGCCTGGTTGAGGGCAAATGTGCTTTACCACTAAACAGCCCTCAGCAATCAGGGCTTCAGTCATGTACCATTAATCCCTGGAGCACAGCATTACTTGTTCGCCCTGCTGCATGCTCCGGGAGAGAGTAAATGATTGACACTGGTCATAAATGCTTATAGTGTTAATTCTTTAATATCTTGCTAATTTTAATTTGCTCTGTTCAGGTTGGGAGGGGTGTGATAACAGTTGCTGGACAGAATACTGCTGCTTATCACTGCTGGAAACATGCTTCTCCTATCATAGCTTGCACAGCCCCAAGGCATGGAACAAAAATGAGGGCTATTTTCGTATAAATAAACACCAAATTGCACAGAGTTCTGCATCTTTGGTGGCCAAGAAAAGGGATCTGTGTGCTGGAATCTGCTCTATGAAGTAGGCATAACCTTTCTCATGCCCCTTATTATATGCAAAGGTTTTGCCTGGCTACTTAAACCCAGCCTCATTTTTAGAAGGCCTTTATGCGCTGAAACCCTTTTGCGTTTCAGGCTCAGCCTTTGCCAAGCACTTGGGCGGGTGGAGCACGTGAAGGCCTTGGGCTGCATTACGTGAGATGGTGCCTGTACGAGTTTTTGCTCTGCTGGAATGTGCTCTGTATTCACCCAAAGCAGGTGTCTACATTGGATTCATCTACTCAAAATAAACCAAACCCTGATTGTACAAAACAACCTTTTTGGTTAAAGTATGATGTCCTGTACTTGTGGGAGAGAGTGGAATGGGCTGCTAGTTCAGGTGGAGATTGAGGTAGAGTTGATGAACTAGTGGAAGTTGGAGCAGTCCCATCCCAGCTTTTGGCTTGGATTTGTATCCCTGAGCTGCATCATTTGGTCATGGCACTTCTTAGTAGATGGCCCTGTGATGCTGAATTTTCATTTTCACAGTGGTCCATTCCACACTTGGGCTGTTCTCACCAGCACTTGAGACCTGGATTTCTGCAGATTCCAAGCCCTGTCAAAACCACCAAGCTTGTGCAGTGTTTAGAATGAGGTGCTTGGAGTTGAAGGTGTTTCCAGTGAGGGCAGTGATTAGCAAAAAGTTCAGTTCATGATGGTTTGAACTGGAATTCGTTCATCTTAATGGGATGCTCAGGAAGAAGAGCAGCCCTTACCTGAGGAGAGAGAGCCCTCTGACAGGTTCACAGAGATGAAAAGGGTTTATGCCTGGCAAGTTAGATAAAGAAATCACTTCTCCTGTCTCTATTTTTGCTTCCAATTTACAACTAATCACAGATTTCCTTTGTATTTTTTAAAGTATCCATTTTTAGCCTAATTACAGACAATAAATCAAACCCTAAAGTAAGCAAGAACATCTGACTGTCAGGAGTTGCAAGGGGGGGAGACGTGACAGCAAACTGGCCTGGCTATCCAAGCTTACATTTTTGAAAAATATGTGGAAAGTGGTGGGATGTGATGAGAGATGAATTCCATGAGTGAGCCTGTACTTCTCTTTCCCTTTGAACAGCATCTTGCAAGTACCAGGGTTAAAGAAAGGATTATTTAAAAATCAGCCAGGGCAATGCTGACTTGTAGTTAACTGGGCTGCAAAACTTCAGGGGTTGTCATCTGATTGCTTCAACAACAACTGAAGGTAGCTCTGATATCATTGGAGAGGATGATGGGGCTTGTTGGCATCCTGAGATCCCTTACATTGTGGCTGCTGATGAACATGGCAGAACACGGTGTTGTTCTTCTGTTCCTGAGCCCAGGTGGCAGTAAATTGTACTTAGCAAAGCCTGCAAACCAGATACTTACAAACCCAAGGGAGAAGCCATGAAATATGCATGAAGTCGTTCTTATGAAAGAGGCTTATTCATATATATATATATGTATGTGTATAAAAATATGTGCACACTTTTGAAATCTATTCAAACCAAATAAGACTTTCTTAGTCACCTTGCGTAAAATAGGAAAGCAGATGACTTTGGTTCTGCCTCTATTATACAGTCATCAGGAGACTGAAATAGCTCTGGAAAAGGAGCCTCTGGTGCTCTGCCACCTTCCAAAGATGTGTGCCTTTCTGTGGCTCTGCTGGTGTTTCGGCAGCTGCTCTGGGGGAAATCACTCGCTGCTACCTTGATGTAGTAAATCAGTCAGCCTTTGTAATTTATCACCCTCTTTGCAAAAAATCATGTGTAACTGTTTAAATGTATCGAGGGACGAAGCTTTTAAATATCCTGGGAATGGCAATGGTGAGGTCCAGGCTGTGAGCATGGGCTTGCTGCTGGAATCCCTGCCCTCTCCATCTGCACCATGGGAGCATCGTTCCCATCTCATCCTGCCATGCTCACGTTAGGGCTGTGCTGTAAGTCAGATTGGTGACTCCAGAAGCCCATCTGCTCTAGGATATCTGGTAATCCCCAACAGAAAATGTGTCCCTAGGTAGTGGGTCCAAGCCACGCAGAAACCCTCTTCCTTTGCCAAGAACTTAAATACAGAGACAGCATCATCTCTGCTTCTATTGCTTATACTCCATCTGTCAATAAATACTTAATTTTTTTTCACCATCATTAAAGTCCTTTTTGGAATCAAGAAAGGGGAGAGGGAAGACCACAAATAATATCCGGCAATATAATGTAAATGATGTAATGTAAATAATAGGATTATTGTAGGAGTTTTGCTTGATGCCTGAAAATAAGTAGCTCTGCATTAGACTCCCACTTGCCTTTTGAAACAAAAAGTCATGTGATTTAGAAAAGAGCATTTTATTCTTATCCTTATTAAAACATAGGAGAGTGTTTGTGGTAACGTTTGCCAAAGTAGCTGTGGCATTTTCTTTCCTGGGAAATTCCTTAGCAAACTTTGCCAGATGCTGTCTGTATATTCTGACAGTGACAGAAGTAGTAAGTTAGGAAGGGAAATCACTGGTGACATTACTTTATTAGGGAAAAAGAAACCCAGCTGATTTTGTTTCTGTTTGATTCCAGTGAGGAGTGCTGTCCTGCTCCTTTTTTTCATTCCCAAAACGTGAGGTACCAGAGTAACCAAAGAGCTGGAAGGTGTTTTAACAACACGTATGAACGTTTTCCTTCTTGGTCACAAGTGTAAGGGTCTCTTCTCCCTGTTTGGCATCATTCTAGGCTGGCACAGGTTGTCCTTTGCACCTCTCTCAATGGTGGGGAACTGTGCATGGGAGAGAAGAGAGAAGGAGCTTCTGCTCAGAGGATCTCAGCAGGGCAGTTTGCCACAACCCCACTTAGCTGATTTTTTTTTTTTAAATCTTGTAGGTTTCTCTCTGGCCTCTGTCTTCCTAGACCTCAGCTGGTAAATACTTGTGGAGTTGTTTTAGCCAGAGATGTGTCAACTTGCTGTCTAATTAATACGTAGTAAATTCTGAAGCCGTTTCTCACTGCGGTTGATGCAAGTTCGCACAGTATTTTCAGTTCCCATGGGACTTGCCCTGCCTGCTGCAGAGACGTCTGGCCTACACTGGGTATTTGGTCTCCCTCTTATAATCCGTGGCCAGAGAGGGAGCAGAAGGCTCCCTCCTGCAGTGAGAGGATGGGCAGAGCTGCCAGCTGGGGTCTCTCCTGGCTCAGGTTCGCTGTGTCAAATCCTGCGGCTGGTTTCAGATCCTGCTGGCACAGCTCGTGGGGTTTATGCTTTTATCTTGTTTTCAAGGGAACGTTCCCTGAATGGTGGTGTCAAGTCAGGCTTGGTGGGCTTGTGAAGGTCTGGCCCTCTGACACCTGGACCACGGTGTCCTGGTACTGAGTGCTTTGCTGGGCCAGGGAGCAGAGCTGGAACATAAGCATGCAGTGGTGCCTTAAACCAAGTCCTTGTCCCAAATTGGAAAGTATTTTACTTTGGAAAGTATTTAGTGTCAAGAAATCCAAAATGCTTGTTTGGAGTGTCTCAAAACCCCACCTTCCCCCAGAACGAAACCAAACCCTACCAAAACTCTATCAGATGGAGATGCTTTCCATGCGCTTTCCTTTTCAGGGGGAAGTAATCTGTTCCTTTTTACCTTTTGTTGCTGCTGGAAGAAAAAGGTTTTGAATGAGGAATATGAAGCTCTTGTAATGTGTAGCCTGACCTGGATGTGTCTACACAGAATTGAAGAAGAGCAGGATCAGGGAAGAACACAGCAAAATGAATTTGTGAAGCAAATTCCTTGCCTCACCAGATGGGATCAGGGCTTTAAGGATCATGCTTGATGTGGCTTCAGAAGTGAATTTCCTTGCCTCATTAGCTGCCATCAGGTACTTAGGCAGGGCTCTCAACAGCCATGGTGATTTCCTTTCCCTCTCCAGGTATTCTTCCACTCACATTCCAGTCCACAGGCTTAATATCTTCATCATGTTTTATCTGTGGCCAAGTTTGGCAGCCAAACATTTGCTCTCACCTGTTGCTTCATTTGTTTCGCATGCCCTCCTTTTTGCACAGAAAATATCACTGGCAAAAACAGTGTCTGACATCACCAGGCCTGGGGTCTGTTTATTTATCCTTTCATCACCTAGTAAGTATCTAGGACAAACAATATCGAACTGGAAGACGCGTACGTACCTTTCATAACCTCTTCATTTTCTTTAAATGCCCCAGCCTTGGGCTGTATTTAACATGAACCTCTGGGAACTGCATTCATAAACCAGATACTCAGCTGTTGTAAGTTACTGTAGCTCCATTACAGGCAGTGATACTGGCCTGATTTATAGTAGCTGACCTGTGCAGGAGCCAAGGAGAACACATATAAATGGCAGACATTCCAATAACTAAATTAAGCATGGGAAAATGCAGGCTAGCTCCTTGGAAAATTTTCCTAACCAGGTCTGTAAGTGCCTGGAACAGGTACCCAAGCAAAGTGTTGGAAAGTTTGCCTTTTGTGTGTGTTGCAGTATGGCAGGGCTGGAGTGTTTGGAGAGCTAGGAACTACCCAGAAATATATTAACCAGATGCTGCACATGCCTGGGTAGAGTGTAGTAGTAAAATTACTTCATTCCTGAGAAAAGTGCTCAGACTGCAACCTGGTCAGCTGGTGGGTATTGCTGCACTGAGTCACACTGTTTGCTGGATGCCCCTACGGACCCTGTTGGACAGAGCCAATGACATAATACGAGATAAAAATGGTCACACTGGGTCTGGGCAAGGATCTGGCTAGTTCAGCTTCCAGTGGCCAGAAGTACATGTATAGGCAGATACACAGACATTGTCCCCATCCCCACCCTCTGGCAGTGTGCACCTACCTCAGATGAAGGTCGTGCCTGTATTAAATAGCTCTGGATGGCTTCTCCCTGAGTTCAGACCGAGACTCTCCCTGAGTCTGTCTGCTCAGCCTCCCAGCCCACACTGGCTCTGTGCTCCACCACTGCACTGTGGGGTTGTGTTCAGCTGCCCACGTGTTCCGTGTTCATGTGTGGGGGCAGCCCCCTGATGTATCACACAACTCAGCTGTCATTTGTGGTAAGGGTAAACTTGTTTTGTCCATCTTACATGACATCACCCACCATCCCCTCAGGCTGTTTCTGCTGTTGTTTGAAATTAATACAAATTCAGAATTCACTTGTGCTAAACTCTGTATGTTGTATTCCAGCATCACTCATTTAATTCAGAAAATGGTGTGAGGATGCCTGAAGGTGATTCATGTGAGAAGTGAGTGAGAAAGCTGTCCCTGTCCTGAGGCTGGACCTGGCCTCCATGCCCTGTCAGTAAGGTTATGCCAATCTTTCTCCCAGAGGTGGTTTTCACCTGGGCTGCATAGTCCTGGACAATGTTCTGCAGCACTGGCTTGGCTCCAGGTGGTTCTTGCCTGGGCTCTGCCTGGTGCCAGCAGATATTGCTTCCATCAGGATCCTTGCTGGAATCGCCACCTTGCTGCTTGTTTCAGCCATTCAGTGTGGGATCCCTGCTTACATGTCATCATCTGTCTTGCCAGGAGGCTTTTCTTGTACCGGTCCCCCTGTGTGCCTGGTGTGTGTCCCAGAAGTGCTGCCAGGGTCTCCTGCTGTTTGATTACAACCTTACAGGGTTTCTTGAATGAGCAGAGCTCTTTGGTGCCAGCATTCAACACACACTGTTAGGAGGAGGGCATGGGGTTTGTTCAGCATTTCCCATTGAAATGCCTGCTGATGCCTAGACACGAGGCAGAGCTCCTTCAAAGGTCTGAACCCCTAAGGGTGCCCATCATGGCCTCGGTTTTACACTCCACCAGGTCTCAGTCTGACGAGTAGCACGTGCATAGCCAGGCCCCTCAGGCTGCTGTGTAATTAGTAAACGAGGCTGACCAGTAGCACCATAAAGAGGTAGGTGTTCATCTGGCCTTGCTCTCCACCACTGTGTGCTGTTCCAGGGGGCACTCCATTTTTCATTCCCTCTCTCGGCTGAGCAGCACGCAGTTGAGTTCTGGAATAACAAACAGTGAAAAAGGACTGGGCTTTGTGAGCTTTAGGAAGTAAGGCAGAGAATAAAACATGGCCCATTAACCTGCCAGAAAAGATACATGGAAGACATAGGAATGACTTCTAAACCACCCTGCTAGAACATGAGAATTTTTTTTTTTCCTAAACTGATTTCCTTATGAATTATTTTTTTACTGCATAATCACTACCAAGAAAAGTATGTTTTAGTTATTCACAGTGACCTTTTAAACTTCCAAGAGAACTGCATATTTTCTGAGGCCCCATGTAGGGCCTATTAATAATTATGCACTCCCACTGAGCTCCATTGATTAGTTTGGGTCCTATTTCACACTGTAAAATGAAAAAAAAAAGTCCCTAGTGTTTGTGTATGTTTTTTTCTTTTTATGCTCAGCTCTCCTCAGCTATAGATCAAGTTTTGCTCTTAGCACAGGTTTCAGGCCATGCTGATGGGTTGCTGTGCTGTGGGCCCCAAAAATCAAGGAAAGGGCAAGACTGGATGGCAGGAAAAGGGGGAAAAGGTGTGACCTGTGATCCAGCAGCGATGCCAGAGTTCAGCTGGTGTGATAAGGGACAATGTGAGTGACAAGACCATGCATTAGTATTCTACAGCCCCGCTCATGCCTGTGCTTTCATTTCTGCTAGCAAACATTTCTTTGTGAATAAATCTACTTTCTTGGCAATACTGTGTTAGTGCTTTAGTTTCATTAAAGAGCCTGCAAACACCCCAGTGGTTCAGGCTGAGATATATAATACTGCTAACACAGATTTGTTTCATAACCCACAAACTATTAAAAATATTAGTGTCCTCCTGGGAGTTGCCTTTCAAGATTCCCTTTCTCTTTCTCACTTTCAGAGCTGGGCTAAGACAGCCAGCAATAATGCAAAGCAAGCTCAATTTATTCAGCTAAAAAAATAGATAACACTGTATTTTACTACTTCTGAGCACTTTCTTCGTCTGAATGTTGCTTTGTGTTCCACTTTTTATCCAATGTAAACAGCCATAAAGGAGAGTTGCTGAGACAACATATGGACATTTCAAAAGGTAGACTTTACCCGTCCAAAGGGAGATGGCTTTTTGTTGGGAGTGAATTTAGTCTGGGACTTTGTAATGGGATACGTTGGTCCCTTCAAGACTGAGCAGGGAGCTACAAATCCCTTCAGGACTGAACAGATCTGTGTATGTGTTACGGGTCTTTATTCCACCCGTCTGACAAAGAAAGTAATAACTGAAAGCAAAGTTAATGGTCCCTGGAGGGAACTTGGGAGGTGAGTAAGTCCAGTGTCCAAGGTGAGGGCTTTGGGACGTAGGGAAAGAAGAGGTCTACTGGGAGCCACAGCCAATGGGGCTGTTGGGATGTGTGAGTCTGGGAGCAAGGACAGGAGGCTGGCTCCAAATTCCTCTCTTCTGTCAGCCAAGCTTTCTCAGGGAGACAGAGGTGCCAGCAGTTTCTTCTTGGTGGGGAGACATCTACCAGCTTATGTTTTACTGTCAATGCCAGAGCTGTGTTGTGGGAAGGAGTCTGGAAAGCTGATGGGGACATTAAGAGGAAGGAAGCTCCAGGAGGTACATCAGAGTTTGGCTTTGAGTTTTGTTAACGCACCTTTCGGAGTGTTTGTTTGGACTTTGCCAGTGGGCATCCAGGGAGGAGATGAGATAAGGAGGACAAGGAGACAAGAGTTGTGGACTGTGGGTGCAGCCTTATTGTCCAGAGCATCCAACAGCGTCACAGGGGAACTGGAGCACAATCTGTTGGAGATGGGCAGAAAAGCCCATATTTGAGGAACCAGTAGCCCATTTCAACTTTTAATTTGGGTGTTATGTTAGGCATAGTGAACGTAAGCTTTCACCCTCACTTATCTCCTCAGAGAGCCAGAACTGGGGGGAAATTGTTACAAAGAGCTGTTCTTTGGCAGCTTCTGTTATTGGTGTCCATCACAATGGCACCAAGAGGTCCCAGCAGCCATCAGAGCCCCCCAGCCCACTATGCCCATCTGGTTTCTACTGATTGCTCACATAGCGCAGGCTACTTCTCTCTAGCTAAGGAAAAGAAAGAGTGCAGGAAAAGTAGGGTCTTTGTTTCACAGAAAGGGGATGGAGCACAAAGAGAAGCAATAACTTGCCCAAAGTCATGCAGGGAGCCACAGACAGAACTGGGAACTGTGATGTAGCGCTCTCTTTCATCCCAGTCAGTATCCTACCCACAAAATAATCTAGTTTAGTTCTGCTGAAAAAGCAAAATGTATAAATATTTGCTTAAATCCTACCTATTTTGCATAGCAACCTGATTCATGTAAAAGTTTTTATATAAGATTGGCAAGTCAAAGCTTGAGATTTTTTTTTTTTTGGGGGGGTCGTTTGAAGAAAGTGTGAAGAAACTTCTGAACTGCCGAATCCAAATCTGAACCAAATTTTCCCCTCTTTGAACTCTGCTTATTGCAGACTGTAATAACATTCATCCACATTTCACAGGGTATCCTTGCAGATGGAAGGAAATACAGTAGCGCTGTTTGACACAGAAGAAATTAGATTTACGTGAAATTCCCTTTCCCTGTGTCCCTCACTTTATTTCCAACAGACCTACAGTTAACAATCAGCAGTGTTTCACTTTCAGACAGTGTGGTTTTCATTACAGAGGCTAAGGGAGTTTAAAATACTCTCCGAGCACAGAGCATACATAACATCCTACGCCATTTCTTTTGATTTCCCTTCGCGGCACTAGCGTTACAGATGCTGTGCAGAACGTGTTAGAGGACACTGCTTTTATTTGCCATCATTACAAGGAGGAAATATATTTAGAGACATCTGTTCAGGCTCTTTGATTTCAGCTGAATGTAAGAGACATCTTTGATGAAGAGTTGGTTTTGGAGCACGGTCGTGTCAAAGCCTGGCAGCCGTGCAGGCCGAGGGAATATGGCATCGCCTCCAGCCTAATCGGCAGGTGTGGACAGCACGGCTTTACTGGGAGTGGGGATTTAAGCTCTCACCTTGTCAGAGTTACCTTTCCTCAGTGGGACATTCAGCTCTGTTTCGTTTTCACGTGGGGTCAGCTCTGAAGGAACCTCAAGGTGGGGAGTGATGCCGTGCGCTCGAGGTTTCCTCGTGCACAGCAGCGCCGCAGCGAGGGCGCGGTGCCTCTCCTGGCGTAGGAAGTGTAGGCATCCTACTTTTTTCAGATTCAGGGCCTGAAATAAAGTAGGCACCACGTTTCTGGAAGGTGAAGCACGCTTTTCCTAGGAGCTAGAGTGCTTTAAGAGGTGCTACTGAGACTGAGCTGAACAGAGTTGTGCACCGTTTTCCAAAGAAATGGCGAAATTTCAAAGACAATACTGGAGCTTTTGAGGAGCCGAGAGGGTTTTCGAGTATAATCCCTGTCTGTTGACTTTTAGATCCATGCTTGGGTAAGATCTAGGAGCAGTTGTTTTCCTCATGGGGGCTGAGATACGTTCACACATTGGATTATACCTTGCAGGAGCTTGTTTCCAGAATAGCTCCTTACATTATGCCAAGACTTGTAAGGATGAATTATATGGGGTTTCTGGGGCCGTGAAAGGCTTCTTATGACTCTGCTTCTGCCCACCTGATCTTTAGGCTATACTGCTGTCCTCTACTCTTAGCCCTAATGGAAAAGGGCAAAAAGAAAGATCTTAGAGATTAAGTCCCGTATAAATACAGTTTAAAGTTTTTTCGTTTCTCCCCAGCTTTTGTGTATAGCGCTGAAAGAAAAAGATATGTCTTAAAGAATTTGCTTCCTATGTTTGGATTTCCATAAATATGACAAGCAGTGTTCAATTTATGCAAGCACTCTTTTTAGGCTGACATTGTATGGCATTGCAGGACTTGATACAACTTTTTCTTCTTGCTGTGTGGAACCTATATAGCAGCACAAATAGCACAGCTCACTTACAGTGGTGTGAATCCATTGGCAAGTGGCTAATGCTGCACTAATTTTTCATCAGTATAGGCAGAAAATGAGGCTTTGTGGTTTAAAAAATCACCAGAAGCATGCTAACTTTTCTAAAGATAAGACAATTTGGGTTAAAAATAAAATTAATTTTTAAAAGTTCTGTAAATCTAGGTTTTCATCTTTAATTACCACAGGTAGGAAACACTGGAAGCTTTGTAGTTTAGAGTTTGCAGTGATTGGGGATGATCCAGCTCTTCATAAAGCTTCCTTTTAGTCTTTAAAGTGCTAATGTCGTACATAGTTGCTTATAAAAGCAGGGAAATCCTCAATGAAAATTTTATAAGCACATTAAACAGTTTCTGGAATGCTTCTTTATAAATAATAAATGAAATCAAACACTTCAAAGTATATAAATATATGTAATATATATGCAGACAGATATATAAAGGCAGAGATGTGTGTGTATATATATATGTATTTATATATATATAAATCAGGAACATTAGAGCAAAGCAGTGTAGGTTACAGCATTCCCTGGAAAATCCTCATCAGCAGAATGCCAGGCTGAATTATAGATTAGAAAAGATCCTTGGTGTTCTATGTGCTAAGTGCTTTACGGTGGAGTGAGTTCATTGACTTTAGTATCAGTACCAGTGACATACTCAATACAGCTCATTTAAAAAATCCTATCAGAACTTTTATGGTGATCATCTGAGTGCCTGACAATATAATTTCTTGGGTTTTTCTCTCTTTACCCAAATCTGTCTGTTTTCTGTGAGAAGCTGGATCCATATTGAACACCCATTGGCCAAACCTAATATTGTTCATTCCAAGAGACTTTGGCGGGTGGCCAAAGGATTAGGGATTTTTCAACAAAAGTGCAATATTTTCCATTATAAAAATCCCCTACGATTTTATGGGAAACTCTAGTACTTAGCTTCCCATGTATCTTCTCTTTGTCATCGTTGTCAGAAACTGACTGGCATTTCTCGCTGACATTTTTAGAAAAGAATATTTATACAGAAACAATTCAAATAAAAATCCATTGGCAGAAAGGAGTGACATTTACAGTATGATATAGTCCTGACATTTTTATGCCACCAGTGGGAATTTGGCCTGTTTGATGACTGATTCTGTCATTCCTCCATCATCCAAGTAGCCCCGTTCAACTTAATACAACTGCTTAACTAACATCCTCAGTCTCTCTCCAGTGAAACTTCTGTCTGGGAAAGGAGGTGAAGGGAATCCCAATGTTGTAGATAATGAGCAGTGGTGTTGACCGACTGCTCTGTGATGAACCTCAGTCACCACCTTCAAACAGCAAGGTTTGAACCAGAAAACTTAAGTGCTACTTAATATGTAACTAATTATGTGTTCCAGTTCAGAGGAATAATTAATTCATAATCTCTATGGAATTGTGACAAAGGGTCCTATAGGATATTATTACTGCAGGGTTGTCACAAACCTGCTCTAGAGATGAAACTGCCCCTTGTGCCAAGGACTAGCATGAGGCATGTGACTTACCTAGAGATGTGACTTTCACTGGAAGGGTTTTCCAACATCCTTCATCCCTGTTGAAAAAAAGGAGGCTGAACATTTGAAGATGGCAAAAAGGAGATGTGCAGAAACAACTGAAACTTGGGAAAAATTCTTATACTGGTAGACACAAAGATCTCCACCTGTTCAGCATGGAGAGTTGGAGGTGAGGAGGCACCTTGATTCCATGACCAGGTACAAGTGCTGGGTACTAAGTGACACTTGGGTGCACCCAAGAGTCATAGAATCATAGAGTCATAGAATCAACTGGGTTGGAAAAGACCTCAGAGAGTATCAAGTCCAACCCTTGTGGTGGTTACTAGACCGTGTGGTTACTAGACCGTGGCACTAAGTGCCACATCCAGTCTCATCTTAAAAACCTCCAGGGTCCAGATGTTGGGGAAACTCCTATTAAAAGAAGGCCACCATTTCTGACAGCTAGCTCTGACACAAATTACCAAAGGCAGGGCTGGGTTCTCAATCTCCTGCTGAGTTTTAGACTTTCGCATTCAACCCAGTGCCTTCCTGGAAGAGGCTCTGGATCTTCTTGGGGGGTTGGCCTCAAGGCTGTATTGAAACAATGTCTGAGAACCTGTGATATTTTATGTTTATGTTATTTCAGGTTTAAGCATCTAGTGAAGGTCAGATCAAATAATCTGGTGGTCACTTCTGACCTTAAATCTTTAAGTCTGGGAGGGAGGAAACACGGTCTCCAAGGAAAAGCTTGTGTACCCAAATGTTTTGCTTATTTTTTCAAAGTACTGCAGCTGTTGTAGTGGATTGTGCATCATCCAACAAAACTTGTCCTGCTTATAAACCCACTCATGTAGTTTGGCAGTGTTGAAGAAGATTAACACTAGCATTCTTTCATAAGGCACGAATAAGTCAACAACAGTGGAATCTGAGAAGTGATGAAAATTTATTAATTAAATTCTGACTGAACAGTTTTTCTTAAAAATAAGGCACAGTCATTGACACTGAGTGTGATTCACTGGCCTGTGTTGGTTTTGATGGCAAGTGAATGACTTCATATTTCATTTCACTAATGCTTTGATACAACTTAGCTTTATTCTTTTGACTGATCTTTTCTTTTTGACATAGAATACCTTCATCTATTATATTTCTTAATCTATCAAAGGAAAAGGAAACAATTTTGTTGTTACTGAAATGGAATGCTTCAGTAGGTTCAAAATGCACTGTTTGTTGTTGTGTTTCTTGTTATTTCCCAAGTTTTGTGCCAGGTGAAATTTTGAAAACTGGCTTTTGTTGTTCTGGATTTGGAAAGAAGACAGGCTACGTGCTTGGTCTCTGTCTGAGCAGAACTGTCACTTTCGTGCATTGTGGAGGGAGAACATACAATAAAATGATGCTGACATCTCTGGAGAAAAAGCCCTCCAGGTGAACAGATTTTAAAAGCTGGAAAAAAACCAACATGCTTGGAGCGGGAATTAGAATTCAAATCCATTTGGTCTGGCTGAAAAAAAAAACCAAACAAGCGAAGCCCCTGTGTTTTGCAGCAATGATCTGATGTTGCTTGTTCCTTTTGCTTTACAAAGTGCCACAAAAGAGGTGAACAGTGGGGCTGAGGAGGCAGGCAGAACTACAGTATAGCTTTGCATTTTTGGAGACCGGGGGGGGGCAAACAGCAGTGATTTTTTGAGGTCAGTTCATAGTCAAGAGAGACTGGAAAGGGTTGGGCAAGTGGACGAAAGGGCCAGAAACAGGTTGGCTGAAGGCAGACCCCAAAGTCACATTATTTATCTGGTTGCAAGAAATTTCTGATTTTTCCAGGGTGTGAATCTACCCACTTCAGTGAAACAGAACAGGACACTGTGGGTGTTCAGATGAGAACTTTCTTCTTCTCAGCTGACAAAAAACTAGGAAAAAAAGAGGTCAGCTTCCAATTCCCGAAGCAACAAAGAAGTCAGGAACTAGAGGTGGGTGAGGAACAAAGAGAGTTGGTTGGTTCAAAATAATTCAGAAAAGATCGAGTTGATGTTCCCTGGCAGGTGCTGAAGGTTGCAGAACTTTATTTTCATATTCCTCTCTGCAGAGAGAACTGCGTGTTCAGGCACAAATTTTCAGAGGAATTAGGTTTGTTGGTTTAGACTGGCATGTGTTCTGGGAAGAAAGAGATCAGTAATTTGCAGGTGTCAAACTAGTTAGGGCAGCCAGGTAGCCATCAGGAAGAAGTAGCTCTTTCAAGCCAACTTCTTCTAGCAAACCCAACCGCTTGCTCCATAAAGCAGCCCACAATTCCTAGTATGCTAAATTTTATAGCCGTTAGGAAAAAGAGAAACACAAACACAGGGAGGGAGGAATGCCGCAGAAACTGTTTTGTTAGAGGGAGGTTGGATTTCTCTTCCAGCACAATGTTCTCTGTTTTGTTGTTTAGTTTTGATTTTTTCTTTTTTTCTCCTCAGGGTAATCGCACATGTAGCTGGTTTTGTTTTATACATGCCAGGTAGTGATTAAAATTAGCAATCTGGTAATCAGTATCTTGGCCTTGGGCACTAGAAACAGATGTAGTAAATAATGCCTAAAGTTGTTTCAAAACCAAAGGAGGATGATGTGAGGACCTGTACTGAGGTTACTCTGCTGAATTCAGTGCGTCCAGCTGATTCACGTGGGAGGGGATGAAGCCAAAAATTTCAGTCAGGTCTTGTTGCCTGCTGTCCCTGGCAGAAGGTAACAGGTTGTGTGAACTTTGTTGTGACTTGGCCTCAAATCTTATGAGTAACATCTTGTGACCAAGATCCTGTCCCTGAAATCTGTCCATGGAGATGAATCAAGCCTTGCTGCACAGCCCAAGCCCTGGCACACACAGTGCAAGCCACCTTCTGCTGTTCAAGTAATTTTTCCTTGAATTTTTCTGGACTTCAGCAGTGGGTGAGGAAGCTCTGAGAAGGTTTTATTTCCTTGCTAGAAAGTCATATTGACATGGGCTTCATCCACACTTAGGAGAGAGAGCAAAAGGAGAAGTAAAACCTCCACCTTCCCTCCTGCTCAACATCTTCAGCAACAGAAATTCATATTAGCCACCCTCATACACATCTCACCTCTGCAGGAAAGCCTAAAAAGGGATGTAAATTTGATGTTCTCCCATCATTACCCATCCCTGTATTTTTCCTGCTGGGGGGTCCATGCAGAGGCAGTGGTGGCTGTGGGGCAAACTGGGGATGCTGTCACTTGGGGATGGCACTGTCCCTCTTGCCCCTGCAAGCACTGATGTCCTGTCTGCTCCCTCCCCAGGAGTCAGGAGCTGGTCCAGCAAGGCCAGCCAGCACTAAAACCAAACTCTGCTTTTTTACTTACTGTATTACAGTCTGTGAGAGTGGGCATTGGCTGGGTCAGGCGACTGTGGTCTCAGCGGATTGTGTTTGTGGTGAGGCACTTGGGATTCCTGATTTCTGGTCCTGGTGCTGCCGTTTGCTCGGTGTGTGGCCTTGGAAGACTCACTTAGCTCTGCAGTGAAGCAATTTTTCCTTCTGTCGGATGGGGAAGTGACACCTGCCTTGCTGAAGGGCCAAACCACAGCTGGGATAAACAGTAGCATCCTGCTAAGGAGTAAAACCTCTTACAGGAGCAGCTCAGAGGGAAGACACTGAAATGAAGGGTGTCAGATGTGAATCCTGCAGCTGTTACTTTCTATCCCAGACACAGAGATGCTGTGTTGATGAGTCATCCTTTGCCAGTTCTTTGAAAAAAAGGTGTACCACCAAATTGCATCAGCTACTGAAAGCTTGTACACTGACATATTAATTTCAGTGTAATCATAGGGCTGATCTAACTCATAGAAAACATCACATTAATGTGGCATGGGAATGAAGGGGATGGAGCTCCTCAGCTTCCCCTTCCTGCCTCTGCAGTGCTCAGTAGCTGTGCTCAGAGGTTAATCTGCTTGAGGAGCTCCTAACTCTGTCCAGAGCCGGTTCTGGCACTGGGTTTGAGTGTCATGATGGTGAAGGACCCTGTTCTGACTCTTGGATGTTGGAGCTGCATGTTGTAGTTTTGGGGAAAATGAGATCGTAATTTGGCTGTTCCTTCATTCAGAAAATTCAGGGAAACTAAACTTTGTTGAGACAGCCTCTGAACATCCTGTTTAAACAACATGGTTTCACTGAGACCATGAGAAATGCTGCATATGAAGAGTTTTGTGCCTCAGTTTCCCCAGCTGTAAAAAGTGAAGGGATTTTTTTCATTGCTCTAATGAGAGGGGATGAATTACTGTAGCTTAGAGTTTGCCTTAAGCTAAGCCCCTGGATGGAAGCCTCTTTTCCTCTACCTCCCTCTACAAACCCACGTGTCCTATTGTTTCCAAGCAGTCAAGGGCATCAGAAATCCTGAATCCTTGCTGTGAATAGCAGATAGTGCTGTTGTCTCTCTAAGGATGGAGGTCTAAAGTGTAAAACCAAGTGGGGGGCGATTCCTGTGTATGCTCACATGGCTTAGGAAGGAGTCTGCTCCTCTTGCCTCAAGAAGGAGCTAGGTGAAGCAAGAAGTGTTTCCACCATATTTTTGTCTGAGAGTTTGAAGCGTGTATTGGCCTGTTCCCCGAAGAAGTGGATGCAGGGCTGAAGGATCCAGGTTCTCGTTATATTTGGCTCCCTCCATGCCTGTGGCAGTAACCTCAGCAGAATCCACCATCAGCTGCTGCAACAGGAGATCTTTGTAAGGTGTGAAGGCATCAAGCTCAAAAAGTATATGGTAAAACAATACCACATGTTGAAAGCACAATAGGAGTAAGTCCATTTTGGCACAGTCTTCCACATGAAATCCCCTTTAATTTCAGTGACGTCACAGTCCCGATCTCAGGGAACCTACAGCAATTTATTCTGTGCCATAAATAAATCCACTTGGGGACTAATAAACTAAACTGTTGCTAATTTGTAATGTGCCACTTTTGCAGCAGTATCCAAAATTCATATGCACTAAGATTCCAGGGCTGGAAAGAATGATGTGGCTTGTCCCTAACCACTGCTTAACTTTTTAAGTTACACTGGTGAGTCGGGTGCAGTTCGGCTTTTAGTGAGACCCCTGGGGAAGCAAGGCCATCCTTGCCTACAGTCTTAAAAAAAGGGCTATTAAAATAAAAGCATACCCATAAATAAAATAAAATTGAGGGAAAGGATGTCTTTGTGACTGAAGCAGGAACACACTTGTGCCATTCAGGGACGACTGTTGCACTTCTGACTATCAGCACTGATAAGCACGAGTGACTTTGCCTCAATATAATTTATAGGCACAGGTGGGCCCTCTAGCATTTAAGGTCTCTCTGTTTGGGATTATTGCTTGGCCCGTGGAGGCTTTTCTGTCTGGTTGTGAGCAGAGGAAGGGGAGTGTGGCACCTCAGCAGGGCAGGGGATGCTTTCTGGCATAGCAGGTAACAGCTGGTTTTTGTTCTGATTGCAAGGGTCCCACGTGTGCCTCGGTCTCCCTCTTTCAGAGTGTTGTGTGTGCTTTTGGGGCTGGTTCTAGATTAGGCAGAACTTTTTCCAGGGTAAAAGTAATGATCCAGGAAGCACAGCAATGCTGCTTGTCCAGGGCAGATCTGTGTGAGAGCTGTCAGGAGACTGTTTTGAATTTTCCCCTTTTTGTTGCCACCTGAGAAAGTGATGTTCTCTGTTTTGTCACACCTGGGAGTTGAAAATTTTACTCTTTCAACTTTTTGGGCTCATAGCAACATGAAAGCAAGTGTCAGAGGACTGGGATTTCTCTCAGGACACACCACCTTTTTTCTGACAGCTCTTTGGGTGGTTCTTGACTAGGAAGGTGTTCAAAGCAACCTCAGACAGCTGAGTACCCTGCTGTTATCACAGAAACATCGAGCCCCTGCATAGCTTTGCCTCCTCCTTGAAAACCCTGTCTGCCCAGGACTGGCCTCATCCTCCCATTCTGTAAGTAATATGCAGCATCTCTCCCAGTGAAGTGGCAGTCTCCCCCAGGATGAAGCTGCTAGATCCTCCTGCACAAGAAAAACCAACAGTAAATGAATAATCAGATACATTGGGACTGTAGTTTGCTGTACCATGAAATTAAAGATTTGCCAGTTCTGTCCTGAAGGAGCTGCCATGGACTTCCTGTGTGGTTCTGGGTAAATGGGTCAGAGCATGTCCCTCTTCTCTGAGAAGAGACCCCAAATCATCTTTTCAGCCTGACGTTGTCACTGTAAGGGTGGAGGGGACAGCTGAGGTTTACACATGGCAATGGGCTCGTTCTTGCAGGCCATAATTAGTGCACTGAGCATGGCCAGCAAAGCCCCTCAGGGTCTTCCCAGCAGTGTCAGCAAGGCCCTGAGAGAAACACTGATAATGAAGGTCATGTAACCACCACAGACAAACAGTGCCTGACAGCCTGAGCTTCTGCAGTGTTGGGTTTGTTCTGTATCTTCACTAGATAAGAGCTTGTGTCCTGTTACGGTTTCCTTGGTGCTGTGTGTCAGCCCTGAGATTCTGCTGCACCATTTCTACAGGGAGGGCATTGCAGACCTCCCCAAAGGCTGCAGGAGATCTCCAGGTGGGACAGTTCTCCAGTTTTAGGAGTGTCTCCAACCTGCTGTCTGTAAGTGAACAATTGGTGTCCATCTGGAAAAACTTTTTGTATCTTCTATCATGGTCGTATTTGATCTCATTCAGAGAGGACCCACCAAATGTGGTTCAGCAGATAAACCAGTACAAGTTGAAGTCCTAATAGGAAGAAGTATTGTTGAGTGTTTATTGCAGGGTCAGGATCTCTCATATTAATCTTTCCCTTCAGCACTGGCAACCCACCCAAAAGTAACATCGAGGAGTTCAGGTATATGGGACCTTTGGGAGCTCAAGTTCCTGCCTGCCTGCAGAGCTCCCTAACAGGCTGCTTGAGTGCTCTTAAATGATGATTAAGTCAACCTATTACATCCCTGTGCCGTTGTGGCAGGCTAAGGGTTGGCATGTGGACAGCTATTTACTTTTTATCTGACACTCTAACTTTCTGCATCACAGTAACTTCAGCTGTGGTTTTCATGCTTAGCACAAGACTTCTACCCCATCCCTCCCCAAAATGCTTATAAACTATAGTGGGACTTAACTGAGTCCCAGCATGAAAATAAATTTGGAGGTGTCCACATGAGCATTTAGTTTGGATTAGGAGCTTGCTTTTGAAATATATCCCTCAGTGTTACCCCTGTTGCACCTTGGTGCTTATTGTGGATTCAACAGACATTCAGTCCATGGGACCGGCATCATACTAAGCCAAAATAAACCTCCTGAAATGTATGTACTGTTTATGTCAGGCCCTACTTCTCCCCTGATCCATTCCTGTCAGGCCACACTACTTGCCAATTTAGCCATTTCAGACTTTGATTTTTTAACAGCTTCCCCCAACGCCTCCTGCATCTCACACATTACAAGAAACCCTTTTCACTGTAGTCTGTGTGAATTGCTGCAACTCACTTGATTAGAAGCTGTGAAGTATGGAAAATTGTCATCGTTGAGTCTTTTCACTGTTGGTAGCTGACCTAGGCTGACTTGTACCAACTAAGTCTGTTGTTACTTCATTAGCTGTATTTTTTGTGTTCACTCCTATTTATCTATATTTCATGCTAACAGCATTATTGCAAGGCCAGAGGATTATGTTATCCAGGCTGTCTGAGCTCATCAAGTCTTGCAATGCTTTTAATTCCTTCCTCATTAGTAAAGGATCCTGAGTTATTATCTGGTATGTGATAGCCATGGCCAAAGTTAAAAGTTCTTTCCCTGACATTATTCGATACACTGAGTGATGGTAGAACTTTTTCCTTTTCCCTTCTTCCTTTTTCCCCTTTTTCTTCTTCCTTCTTTCTTTTCCCTTTTCCTCTCCCCTCCTTCTCCCACCTCTGTTTTCCTCCCCTTCTTTTTCCTCCCTCCCTTTCCCTTTCCCTTTTCTTACTTCTCCCCTCATCCCTTTCCTTACTTTCCCCTTCTCCCTTTCTTTCCTCCCTCTCCCCCCCCAGCCCTGCTGCCTGATCCTTGCCAGGCTGAAAAGTCACAGAAGCAGTTTTCTGTCAATTTGTTGATATCTTCCTCCCCTCCTGGCCTGGCACAGAATCTGCTTTTGTTAGCTTTCCTTTCAGGAATACATGTGCACTTCAGCATGAGGTCTGACAACCTTGACCCTCCAGGCATGACTAATTCCCGTTTACAAGGCCACTACAAAATCCATCAGATCAGAAGTGTCAGGGAGTCAGGAAAAGCCTGGTGTGTAGGGCAGGCTGGGGCTGGTCCCCCTGTGCTGTGTGACAGCGTGTCCCTGGTTGGCTGAGCTTGGCTGTGATGAGGTCAAGGAGAAGTGGTGCTTAGAAGGAGCAGGAGGTTGAGGGAGGGAAGGAGGGTTTTGCAGGCAGCCAGTGATGTGTTATTTAATTCCGTGCTGTTTGTAGCCAGACACTGTCTATCTAATAAACAGCCAGGGTTAACACAGTGATATAGTCTGAAACTAAGGAGTTTGAGATGTCTTGTGTTTGCAGGTCTAGGGGTGGAGACCCCTTTGGGGTTGAGTTTGAAAGCAAGAAAATGGCAGCACAAGGCTGCTAAAAAGTTTGTGGGAAGTTGCCTTCAAAGTTTTATCTTTTATGCTTTTCAGGAGTGGTGGTAGTGATAATCCCAACTGGTTGTGGGGTTTATGTGGGTTGGGGTTTTCAACAGTGTCTTTTATACAAGCATGTCTTAGAATTGAGAAACAGGATGAGTAGGGTGTCCCAAAGATGCCTCTGATGGTTTTATCCAAGCAGCTTCCTCTCAACCAAACTCTGGATGACTTCAGCTCTCAGTGAAGCCAGCTCTGAGCGCTCCTCAAAAATCCCACCCAAAGAGACAGAAACCAGTGTGACACAGGCAGCCTGTGGGTCAATCTCTCCACATGTTCCGTCATAGCCCACAAAACCAGCATAGAAAAGTAATAAAAAACTTGAACAGAAGTGAGGTCTGAAAGAATGAGAGCTCAACAAGAATGAAGCCTCGGGAGGCAGGAGGCGTCCCCGCGTCACAAAAATGACGCAGTTGCCCAAAGGGAACTGGGAAAAAGGGTCAGAAAAACAATGTCTAAGGGGAACAAACCATGGAGGAAAGGCAATTTTGAAAATAAATGAAGGATCTCAATTTCTGTTGTGGGCTGTAGCAAATAGAGTTTGATTTTAGGGACACAACTCTTGTACAAATCCATTCTGTAGCATAAGGAGAGCTGATTCAGCAGATTTGTTGGCTTTTTCCCTTGGAATTGTTCAAGCCCCTTTTCATTTTCCCCTTTGGACTTCAGGAGGGGAATTTCAACATTGTTTGAAACCTTCTCAATCACGTTTCTGAAACCAAAACCTGGTATGAACTAGGGGAAGGTGTTTTTGTAGAGCTTCCGCTCTAACCTGGAAAATGCTGAATTCTGTGTGGGCCTGATCCAAGACCCATAGAAATCAATCTTAGGATTGCCATATATTTTAAAAGAAATTGGACCAAAATACAGAGTTTCCTATTGCTGTGGCCCATTTATGTGGATTTTTGCCCACTCAGTTTAAAAGAACAATTTATGTCAAGAGGAACAAACCACTTTTGTTGTGTTTTTCTGTTTGGATTTTTTTGCTTAATGTTCTTTCCTTACTGTTACTGATGGATAAATGATGACTATGACTTTTTCTTATTGTTTTAATTTGTCACGAGGAGGAAAAGTGATTCAAATACTTGCTAAAGGGAGTTTTCTCATTCAGCTTGAAAGTGGAAAAGTTGGTGTGAAGGTTGCTCCACTCGAGTATTTGGAAGGAATGAGATGTCCACCATTTGAAGACCCACTACTGTGAAGTGTCTGAGACTTTAGCCTGGAAAGCAGCAATGCTGTGGCAGAAAATTCCATGCTAATTGAAGACAGCTCCTCTCTATGACTGGCTTTTCCCATCTCCATGCATCACACTCCTTTGGGACAATGGATTCATGAGGCTTTACCAAGTGACTCATTTCTGTCTTCCTGTCACTCCTTCAAAGAGGGAAACTCATTGTGTCTCATTCTCCTCTTACCAAAGGGGATTTATCCAAACCCACATCAGGAAAGCGAACCCACATCTTCTAAACACAAGCCGGTGTCTTCACCACTGGGCACCAAATAACTTTCTAACTCCATTGCAGGTCACTACTGAGACACGTTGGCAGAGCTTGCACATGAATTAGGGCTGGAACAGCACAGCAATTTTGTGGGTAGTTGTGATAGAAACTTGCCTGACCACACTTCTAATTCAGCCCCAGCTGAAGCCCAAACACCTTGTCTGTGTAGAGCAGAGGGTTTGGATCTCTTGGATCAAGTCCTGCATGGATTCCTTGGGGGCTGAGTTTACAGCTCAGCCTTCCCTTCACATCATCTCTGGCTCATCAGCTTTTTTCGCAGGATTTGTGGCAACATAATTACTTGGAGACCTGTACCCTGTCCATCACCTGTTGTAAGAACAGGCAATAAATTCAGTAGCCTTGAACAAGAATTTGCAAAACTAACATGGGCAGAAGTGCATTCTCATCCCTTCAGGCTTCCACTGCCTTATGCACTTTATTTTCAAGGGTGAAGAAATATAATGGAAATCATCCACTTACTGCCTGCAGGATGAATACCCACTGATGGAAGTGAGAGGAATCCTTTGCATCTCCTGTACATATGGGAACAGTAGTCCAAGACCCTCCTGCTCAGCCTTTTACTGAGATGCGAGTGTTGTTTCTTGTTTTGGGTTTGGGGTTTGCATTTTATTTTCCATCTTAATGTAGTTAACTCAGAAGTAATAAATACTTTAGAACAAAGTTGTGGAGTGTCTCATTTACGGTTAAGTCTGACCATAAGCATGTGATGAATGAACTTCAATTTAAATGCCAGTGGTTGGGGTAGCAGCAGGCAGTGGCTGCCACTTGAATCCTGCACCATCAACATGTTCCAACCACAGGGGACCTCATTTTATGGAACAAATTTAGTAGGGATTTAGCTTGGCCTCAGGGATTTCTGAAGCTGCATTTAAGAACCCCCACTAAGGAGAAAGGAAAGATGTCTAAATAAATATGTCTGTCTGAAGGAAATGTCTCCATTGCCAATAAGAAACTGTTAAACTTGGTCCTTCTCAATTTGTCCCTTCAGTGGATTTTTGTAATGTATAGGCAAAGAAAGTAGGTGTCCCTCACTTTATGGTGTAAATGATGGAGTGGTGTAGCTTGGTGCAAATACATCAGCTTGAAAGAGTTACTGCTAGATTACAGCAGTGCAAACCTCAATAAATATCACCTGTAAATAACTGCTGTAAAGGCAAGTGTTTGAAAAACTCAAGGATGCTGAGCTCTGCTTTACACAGCTCAATTTCAGCCGAGCCAGTATTGGTCTGAGATGAGTTTTATTGACAGGAAGCTGCTCCAGTGAAGCAGACTTTTACTCTCCTTGCTGACAGTCAAGCAAAGATGTGTCTCTTAGTGGTGGGCTCTGCGGAAGTGTAGGTGATGGCATCTCTAACTTGAGCCTTTTCAGGGAAATGCTCCTGGGTTTTATGGGCCAGGGCCTTAAAAAGCTCATCTGATGTTAAGGTTTGTCATAATCTTCCTTTAGAAAGGTTGGGTTGTGCTGCACCACTGACCTGAGAGGTACAGGATTGTGCCCTGGCTGGGTGTCTAGTTCAGAATATGAGTTGCCAAGCTTACTATTATGAATCTATAATTATCATGAGTTAGCATGATGTGAATCAACAAAGTGATGATGCTGGGCAACAAATTATCTAGAATGTAATAATCAGTGATTTAATGCTTGTTAAACTGACTGTTGGAGGAAGATGAGCGCTTCCTGAGCCTGGCCTTGCCATTTTCCATTAAGTAAACACATTTCCTAGTGTTAGGCTTTTTTAATTGAAAGCCATATAAGTCTTTTGGGAGGTAGTGGGGAGTCCAACAACTGTAGATCTTTTAGAGAAAAATAGACTCTGTCAACTGCTACAGCATTGTCACGTTGGTTTCCATTTACAACTGGAAAAAGAAAGCGGCTAAAGACAGTTTATTCCTATTATTTTCCCTTGATTTGTTTCTTTCTTTGCTTGCATCTGTGGGTGGGTTGTTAAGGTTTTTGTCATGCTTTGTTTTGCAACTTTTTATGGCCCACATTCTGATGTGCTGCAGCTCGTTTGCAGGCTCCAAGGCTGGAGCACACGAGGGTGGGCAGGGTTTTAATTTCTGCTTGTAACTCAAACAGGTAGTAAGTGAGTAGGTTATAGTTTAGGGAGTAGGTGGAAGGCAGTAAAACTATATGTTTGGGAAATTTTCAAAACGTCCAATGGTCACAGTTCCTATGTAGGAGGAGATGTCCTTCCCATCCCTCTCCTCATCCTGTTTCTGAATGGTTTTGCAGAGCAGCTACGAGTAAGCTTCCCTAAACTGAAAGTACCACAGCCTGGGATGATAATCAAAAAAGATGCCTGTTGTTATAAACACTCAATTATTTTCCTTCTTCCTTGTGGAGTTGTTATTAAGCCGAGAGGTTCAGAAGTTCAAAAATATAAAGGAATAATTTGTACAAGAAAAGAAAGGAGTCTATTTCACAGGCTATTGATGCTTCCACTGGGAATTAGCAGTAGCTGTTGGAGTAGCCGGGGTCATACAGAGCAGCCATGCATTCTGCTCCCACTTAGGAAACCCCTAATTTTTAACTTTTTCACAGCCACAAGCTTACGTTTCTGCCAATGAAAAGTGGAGGGAATGTTTGAGGAGCTCTTATTAAAAAAATAAACTTCAGATGATGATTGACTCCCCTTTTATGTCTCTAGAATGGGTCCCATAAATCTCAACAGTTTTCTCTTCAATGGCTACTTGTTCTTTTTGATTGGTGACAACTTTTATTTTAAGCAAGCTCAGTTCTTAAATTAACCCTTGTGTTGACTCAAGCCTCCTTGTTTGTCTTTGCTTTGCCTCCCATGGATGGAGAAATGCTCAGTGTATGGTAACAGATCCATTCCCATTTCATGCTTGACGTGAAATGTGGGCATCAGTCTGTTGCTGGAAGAGGGAGGAATCAACCTTCAGGAGATCTGCTTCCAAAGAAAGCACAGAGCTCACAGCTACTGAGGGTCCCCTTTCAGTCCCTGACCCTAGACTGCTGGCAGAGCACTGAAGGTTTAACTTACTTGAGCCCAAATATTGAAATTCAAATGTGGGCATTTGGACTTCCAGTCTCATCCAGTATTGGATGGGTTCTGGCACTCCCTCTTTATCATTCTTTTAATAGCAGCTGTAGGGACACAGCTGTCCAGCGGTCCCTGGATTTTTCCCTGTGTTTAGAATGAAATCCAACCTTTGAAGCCTGGTAAGGAAACAGCTAATAAAAGCCCCATAAAAATCTCGAGCAGAATCAGCCACTGAACCTACCAGAAGACACAACTGGAAGAGTGTTTGACGAGGGCTGTGCCTATGGGTGTCCCTCAGCTATTGGGTGTCCTTCACAGGTATGCAGGCTCTGGGAGCCAGCAACACGCCCACTCCAGTGCCTGCCTGTGTGTGGCCAGCCGAATTTGGAAGCTCTATCTTATATCTTTCTGTCAGTGACCTGTTATACAGTCCTGGGGCCTAATGCTTGTGTCAACAGGAGGTTAGGTTTCATGGCATCCTGAGCAGAGCAGGAATGTCCTGGCTTATATTTGTCTCCCCAGGAGAGGGAGAGGGTGGGAGAGAAGCATTCAGCAGCTACTGGGCAATCTTCTGCCATCTCTTGACAGGTAGTGATATAAATCAGAGCCTTGAGTGGGATAGGAAGGCAAGACCTCGTTGCTCTGCTTAGATCGCTATCAGCCGTGATTAATTCAGTGCTATAGGTGGAGGGATAAATGCAGCTTCCTGTAATCTTAATTGTTTCCACCAGCCTTTGAACTGATGCATCCATCTGGTAGCATTTAGTTGTGAATACAAAGGGTCAAACTCTGCCCAAGACTGCATGGTAGTCAGGAGGAGCAGTTCTGAGGAATGCCAGTGCCAGCTGGGAGTTGGTCTCTTGGTCATGCAGTGCGACAGAGGCAAGGGGACTCGAGTTAGCCCTGAATAGGTGGCTTGCAGTATCATCTGGAAACTTTTATGTGCCAGAGCTTCTGAATTTATTAGAGAAGAGGCTGGCAAAAGCGCTAGGGATGGGCTGGAGCCTTCATGGGATGCTACAGGGACATCTGCTCTGCCATTCCCAGTGCTCTTATGAAAAGTCCAAAGAGAAGACAATGGAGATTGCTTTTCTTGAGCAATTCCCATTGTAATTGAAAGGAATTTTGTGGATCTTTTGCAGGACTAGTGTCTTCTTGCATCAGGAGTCCTTCTCCTATTCTCAGGCCTCTCTTAATGGCTCTGCTCTGCAATCTTTGCAAGTCACTGGCTCCTACACTCATCCATCTACCTTCAGAGCTGTGCACGGGGCTTGACTGCACTCTGACATTCCTGTGTACAAAGCATTCCCATGATAATAGCTTGAAAAATACCATGATATTTTTGCTCCCTCTTTAACATCACGATATACCTGTGGGAAATTCTGAAAAGGGCAACAATCTTGATATATTTGGTGGAGGGGAAGTGTTCTGAAAGCAGAAAGACCTTTGGCAAATGCAGCCTGCAAGGACAGAACTAGCTTGTTTCAGCTGACAGCTTTGGAGAAAACCAGCCTTGCTAAGTTTCAAATTAGTGTGGGTAGACACTAATAAGAAAATTTAGGGCTTACAGTTCAGAGGGAATAGTTTATTGCTTTTTGGTTAATCTCTTTTCAGTTTCTATCAGCATAGAAAGAGCAGAGCTTTTTCTCTCAGTCATTTGTGCCCAAAGCAAAATGTGATGAAAACAGGCTAACTAAAATGTAATTTAGTTTCCTAAAAGCAAAGAGAAGAGGTCAAAGAAAGAGTCAGAATCTGCAATTTAAACAAGACTCCATGAAGTCTTTGTTTTAATAACGTTTGTGTCCTAATGCCTTGAATCCAGTAACTTCTAGTTACCAGAGCTCAGTAAAGTATTTTTCCTGAGAAACTTCTTTTGCAATCTATTCAATTTTTGCCCCCTATATAAACTCCCTGACATTTTTCTCAGATGTGTTTATTGTTTGTGCCTTCAATGAATAATTCCAGAGCTTCACCTCATTTCTAAGTGATCCTGAGCATTTGTTACTCAAAATCCAAGCTAAGTTTCTTAGAATTCTATAATTATATCTCAAAACTTGAGGAACAATTAAATGGCAAGCATAACTGCTCTTGAGCAAAATATAAACATGGGGCAAAATTCCCTGCCAGGTGAACTAACAAACCTGGTTGGGACATGTTAAGCTGATCAACTTCCATCTGCAAAGAAAGTGGCCTGTAAAGCCACCAGAACCTACTCCCCAGCTCACCTACTTTAATGGAAGGTAAAAAGATCATGAGCAGGGAAGAAATGCAGAACAGATGTTATCTCCAGAATGAGCTGATCCCCCACAGGTTTGTGGAGGATGTCATTTCCTACCCCCTGCATCATCCCTGTCTCCTCCTCCGGGGTGTGCAGGCAGGATTTCAGCGCGTGTCAATCATCAGGACGATGCTAAATTACACCAGATGAGACTGGCTCTGAAACTCCTTGTGCTCCTAGGAGTCAGGCTTAGGAAGTGAAGTCAAACCTGGAAGCAATCCTCTCTGCTCTGCTTAGTACCCACATCCCTGCTTTGGGATTCCTCCCTGGATGTCTTCCCTGCCGTCCTGTGGTAGAATAGTGGGCTGAAGCCTCTCAGCTCCAGCTCCAGAGTCGTGATTGTGCAAAAGGCTGCTATTCTTCCATACTACTACAGGGCAACAGCAAAGAGATTTGCTTTCAGGAGTTGCTTTTTTCTCCCCTTGGGGTCTTTAAGACTCGTCTGAGCTGCGTCCTCATGTGCAATGCCCTTAGTGGCTGTAGGATTTCTGGGAATCTTCCTGGTGAAGCACAGCTGGAGAGGGAAAAGCCTGCTGGGCATTTATGGTGTGTTTCAGGGGACAGCAGTGTGTGCCTGCTTAGCCATGGGTGTATTTACAGAGACACCAGTGCTAAACAGGCAAGGAAAAAGAGAAGGGGAAAGAAATGGTTGATTCAGCTTCTGGAACTGCATCTAAGGAGTGAGGAGATATGGCTAAGGGGGCAGAAGGTGAACCTAAGGCAGATCTCTTTCAGGTATTTTTGCTGCTGTTTGTGTGTGTGGACCAGAGTAATGCCTGAAAACAGTATTAATTACTCTTTTTATTATTGTTATTTATTTATGTGAGCAAATATCCCACATATGGGAGGATTATTTGAAGCTGTGAAGTGAATATTCTTCTAGATCCGTTCTTCTTAGTTAGAAGAACAAAGAAAACAGAAGTGTTACTCAAATGAAGGGCTTTCTTCAGAAATTGCCAGTTTATCTAACTGTTTTACAGCAATGTCTGATTCTTGGCTTTACCCAGGAGAGCAAAAATCTGAGAATTCTCTTCTTGGTTCCTTAGCAGTATATCCTCACTGGTAGCTGATTTCATAGGCATTCTCTGACTGGAGTGGAGACGGTTTAGCCTAGGCTTAAAAAAGCTTCAAGAAATAAGATCTTTTAGTTCCAATGATAGTAAAAATATAACAGTTATAGCCATCTCTTGAAAGATAACCTCCCATAATTCATAAACAGTAGAATTAGATTGAGGGAGCCTAAAATATAGTAGAAAATAAAGTGACTGAATTTATCATTCTGACCTTGACAGCTAACAGAGAAGCTGGTTACAAATAATTAATTTTATAAATATCTTCTGTCTTGGCAACTTGACTGTGAATAGATTGCAGTTTCCTTGAAGCTATTTATTAGCTGAATTTATTTGCCAAATAATTGATGTAAATATCTCAGCGAATAGTAAGTAATTATTTTTGGCCTCTGCTTAATTTGAAAGCAAGTGCTTGGCTACAAGTAGATATTAGAAATTTGAGCTGCTGTGATTTGATGGGTAGGTCACCTTCTTTCCCTGGCTAACTGAATTTTGAATAATTGTCATGTAACTTGCTCCTTCCAGGCAAAAATCCTGTAGGCTGCATCAGGGCTGTAATATGCAGTCCCCGTAAGAGATTGGGTGCTTCCCTTCTTCCCCGTGTGCCCTGAGCTCCAAAATGACTTTTTTTTTTTTTCTTTGTCTTGGGCATCTGTGTCTGTACATTTTCCCTTTGCTGCATCTCCCTCAGAAAGGCCCCTGAAGCAGGAATTGCTGCATTTATTTCTTGTTAAATTCCTGGCTCCATTTGTAGCTTTTCCTACCTGTCCTCTTCAACAGAGACCTGGGAATGAGGTTGGTGGTGGCTGCTCCTCCAGTGCAGCACAGGTTGGCTCCGGGGCTTGCAGGAAAGGTGGCAGCTCCATGTACCAGCCACAGCATGTGTATCCACGGGAATGTTTTATAGGGTCATATTCAACCCAGGCTTCCCCACAGAGGGACCCAGCAGGCTGCCTCTGAGGAGCACACTGGTGTAGCTCTAGCTGCACCCTCCCAAAAAGTGCCTGCTTGTCTTCCCAGTGAGTTCTGATTGATCCCCTTCGGTGCCCCTTCCCAGGCTTTGGTATAGAAATGCCTCTGAGCAGTTGTTTGTAGTGTTTTTGTGGCCATCTGTAGTTACCCAGGGCTGTAATGTCACTGTCTATTAGCGCTGCCTTTCTACTGGAAGAGAAGGTGGCCTAAGGCATGGGCTGCTGGCTCACAGGCTGCCTCTGCATCCCAAAAGCCTCTGGCTGTCAGTGGGAGGATCGGAATGTAATTTGGGGAGCACTGGCAGTGGCTCCAGCCCTTCAATGCTTTGATGGAGCAGCTCTGGGAGAGGGAGCCTGCACGAGTGGTGCATAGTGCACTGCCCATCACAGGTGCTTTACAAGGTCTGCACTGGAACCCTGAGGCTGATCCTGAGGACAGAACTGTGAATTTCCAGGAGGAAAGAGGCTCTATCCTGGTAAGGCCACCCAGGGATCACTGTGCCCTGTAACAGCTGCCACAGATGGGGTCCAATCTTCTGTCCTGGCTGATGTGAGGGGTTTTCTCTGGGTGAGGAAGACCTGAAGAGAGCAGTCTGCCAGATCAAACCCCGTGTTTATTAGCAGACATGGGGTACCCCATGCTTGGTCACTGTTTCCCACAATGGCAAAAACATCTTGCATAATAAAATTAATTCAAACCTGAGAGGTTTGAATTAAGCTAAAAGAAAAACCAACAATCCACAACAAATGCTTATCCCTTGTGAATTCAGCTCCCTGCTTCCTCTTGAAGGCTTCCTTTTCTCACATTGTTCCAAATCTTGACTTTTTAAATTTTTTTTTCCCCCCCTTCCCTGCTGACCTCATGAGAACACAGTCCCCTTCAGGCTTAGGAAACATTCCCTTTTCTACAGCTGTCAACTCAGTTGTGCTCACATGGAGACTAGAAAACTGAGACAGTTGTTGCCCCAAAGTGTTTGTCCTTGGCCAGAGGTTGCAGTTCCGTCTGGCTCACTGAAAATTGCTCCCCTTCCCGATGGGCTGTGATTTACACTCCAGCATGCTGACACATATTGAAATTGGCACCTGCTTGTGCCGATACCCCGGGCTGGGAGTTGGAAATACAGGACATAAAGATATATATGTCCCCTTCAGCTGTTCTTGCTTCAGGAGCAGCAGTCTGGAAAGGGGCCGTGCTGGCATCGCGAGGTGTTAAGCTGGGACGTCTGAAGGAGTTAATCTGCTGCTTCACTGTAATATAATAGAAAGAAAAACATGCCTGTGGGGCTAGTCCATTTTACTATGTAGCTTCAGCTGGTAATTAAAAAGCAACAGTTCAAAATTAAGCAGTAATATGAATAAACCCCAAATTAAATACACCCAGGACAGGTTGCACTTTTCAATGGGTGGATGCTTAGCATATCATGAAACTAGACTTCTTAAAAAATGTCTCAGGCTGGATGCCTAAAGCCAGGAGTTCCCCAAACCGCCCCAGAGCTGGGCTTTTTTCCGTGAGGGTGCCCCTTTCATTGCTGCTCACTCGTCACCAGGGCCGACCGGTACGCTCAGCTCGAGGCACGTTCCCACATTCCTTCTGTTGTGGTGCACACAAAAAAGAAAAATTGAAACCCCAGAAGGGCCCAGTAACAATCTTGCTCATGAGTCAAGACCACAAATGTAGTTTTAGGTTCTTGGGAAGGATTTCATGTGCCCCCTTTGAAGGTGAAGATCCTGAAAGTGGGGACAATGTGCCCATTTAAGGTGGAGAAAAGTGATCGTGGGCACTGCCCTTTGGGCGTCCTGCCAGGCATCCCTTTGGGGAATGCAATTGCTGAGCAAAGCGACAGGCTGTGAGCTCCTCTGTGCACACATCAGGCAGATGGCTGCTCTTCAGTAGACTGGTGCAACCAAGCACAGGGATAATTCTGAGGTGGAGGCATGGGGAGCAGGGAGGTGGGTGGGAAGGAGTGATAGGAGAAGAGGTATTTTCATCCACAAGCTCCCCAACTGGCAGATTTCCAAAAGATGGGAAGTGTTGTCTGAGAAAAGTTCACCCTCTGCTCACCTCATTTCTTACATGCTTTTCCAAAGTATCTGTTACCAGACACTTTTGGGGAGTGTTGGACTTATCTGGGATGACTGTTCTTGTTTTAGTGACACCTTTGAGCAACGGGCTGCAGCCCCACTGCTGGGGCACCACTCCTGGAGCACTGCTCTTCTCCAGAAACCTCCTCACAACCTTCCAGGGCCCACAGAGCTCTTGTGTCACATGGTGCGGGGGGTGAGTTTCCCTGACATTGAGGCAGCATCTGGGTTTTGGAATACAGAGGTTTTCTCTTGACTAGCAAGTGGTGAGATACCTCCAGGACAGGAATGACTAAGTGGAACTGGACGCCAAGCCGGGCTTGCTGGAGTGGTGGCACAGGAAGAAACAGAGTGGAGACCCAGGGGTATGGAGGAGCCAGGCTGGTAGCCAAGCCCAGGGCATCACCAAACAAGCAGCAGGGCCATGTCCAGTGAACCTTTTTGTTGACAAGACCTAAGACTGCAGTCCAGAGGTGTAACCAGTGTCACTTGGACCTGCCAGCCATCACTGCTGGGCAGCGGTGTTGGTTGCTGGAACTGGTTGCACTTCATTGAAAAAACACTTGCAGAATTAAACTGCTCAGTGTAACTCATTTGGGGAAAATATTTAGCCTTTCAGACAGGTTTACTCATCAAAATTAATCTACCGAGCTCAGTACAGCTGAGAAACTAGACCAATGCAGAAGTACTGGATATGAGTAAATCCCACATACAAAATCCACACAAGCCCTACATTTAGACTGCAAATTTAACAGA
The DNA here is from genome assembly GCA_035041135.1 of Platyrinchus mystaceus. NCBI lineage: Eukaryota > Metazoa > Chordata > Aves > Passeriformes > Tyrannidae > Platyrinchus > Platyrinchus mystaceus. The sequence continues at coordinate 8,124,669 of JAWWLV010000005.1, forward strand.
GGTAATTCTGTCCCTTCCAGTGTTTCAGTTTTGATTAGGTTGCAAATCCATCCTCCTGTTATTTCTTAATTTATTTCCCTAAGGTTGAGTTTGGACATTGACCAAAGCAGAGAGTTCTCCTACAGAGTCACTGCTCGCTTACACCCTGACTGGTTGGACATCAAGCTGAGTTACTGGCAAAAGAGACTGTGCTGATGATGTGGTGAGAGCATTGAAACTAAAACATCCTTCCACCACAGTGTGGTGATTCACAAAAGGGGAAAGGATGGAAATTCCACATCAAAGCTCTTTTTCCCCCCCTCCCTTTCTTCTACATTAATATGGACTCTGAGTGCCCTTAGAAAGTAGCAGAGTTCACTACCTTTAGAGGAAAAGTTTTCAGATCTTATCCTCCTTCCATCAGTGTCTTTGCTACAGATGCTGCTGTTTATATATTTAAGACCTTATTTGTTTGGTTTTTTTACCTATTTAAGGTGTGTGTGGTGTTTATGGTGGGTGTGTGGTTGCATATATATAGAGAGAGTATATGTTTTTAGAGTGTTTTCAAGACAGAAATTAATTCCAATGGTCTTTGTTTTTTGTCTTAATGACCTTGGTAAGAGAAGGCTTGCATCTAAGACCACAAATTAGCTATCTTGTCTGTTCTATCAGATAACCCACCAAAACCCTAAACAGCTGCTTTCCAGGTTCTCTCTGAACCATTTGCCTGCCCCAGCCCTGCACAAGCTGGGAACTTGGTGCAGAAGCAATAGTGTAGTAGGGTAAGCCCAGGGAATGTGTGACAGCTGCCATCGACCAGGAGAGTCCTTCTCTGATTTTGGGGGCTTGGGGCTGAGGGAATGGGGGTGACGTGTACACTGCAGTGTTTTCTGTTTAGAAATTTTGCGTTGTTTTTAAATGCCTTAATTCAGTCAAAACACAGTGAAAATAAAATTTTTAAAAAATTACTTTTGCATGTGGAAGATCATAATGGGAAGTCTGCATAAAGAGAGAAGTCAGAGGGCTGTAGTCAGGCTGTTGGAAATCAACTTCAGCAGGAGCTTCGGGCATGTAGGGCGGAAGGCTGGAATCCCAGCCTCCCTGCAGCTTTCCCAGAATCAAGAAAACCAGTCTTAGTCCCCAGGACTGCACATTAGTAGCGTGACTGCTCTGCCCTGGGCCATGTCCGTGTGTCACCATCATGGATAAGCCGTAGGATGGGTGGTGGCTCGGGGTTTCTCCATGCACCTTGGTCAGATTCAAACTGTTTTATTAAGCTGGTTAATTGGCAGTTTGAAAAGGAGGGGGGGAAAGCGAGGTCCTTAGGTCTCCCTGGTCAGTGCCAAGCCGCAGACTGTTAACTACTCCTGCCTTTCAGAAGCAATAACTGCGGGTTTGGGGAACATATGGAACTAACTAGCCGAAAGGCTTTTATGAGCAGCTTTAACAGGGGGCACGGTTTGTGAGTAGAAATTCCAGTGGATGAGTTAATAGTTTCACTTTCCTTAGCTGTCCCTTTATAGGAAAAACAACAACAAAGTCGGGCACGTTCCTCTCACAGCCCCCGATGTACAATGTGCCGATGCATCCAGGATTTCGTTTGGACACTGGGGGAGTCCTTTAGTAGATCCCCCAGGACCTGTTTTTCCAAACCTATTTCCTGATGCTGACCTCATTAGGTGAGTTTCACAGCTCACTAATTCCTAGCAACAGCACAAGAGATTCAAGGAAAGGGGAAACCCGTCTTCTGGAAACCAGTGGAACTGAACAGATTTGGGCAAGCACTTTTATTGCTTTTCATTAATCTGGAAAATCAGGGACTTGCATTTTTCTCCTCCTCCCCCGCCCCCCCAAGTCACTATTTTGACCTGAAACTGTATATTTGATTTTCTATTTGATTACAGATTAGGATAACTACAAAAGCAGAACCCATGTAGAACTGTATATCTCAATATTTATATTGCAGTTTGTTTTGAAGAGTAGGAGAGGGGGCATTTATTTTTCAGAATTGCAATTTGGGCAGTGACAGGATATAGTCACTCAAACACTTCCAGTAATGCTTATTTAGTATTTGCATTGTGGTGGCACGTGTCCAAAAGAGAGAGCAAAGGAAAACAATACATTGCCTGCTCAAGAGTTGACATCATAGCATGAAATTTAAGTACTTGTTTTTGTGGTATTGTTATTAATCGTGGGTCTGTGCAGGGGTCATCCTGTAACTCCAGCTACTGGAGTCCTGTGGATGCTAAGTTTGGCCTGAGAGTTTTCCTAGGGTTGCCTTTCATCCTCAAGCCTCCTGTATAGCAGACACAGCAGAAGAACACATTTCAAATTTGTCGTAAGCTTAACAAAAAACTTATTTCTTCTGTTCTAATTCTTGAATATGTTGTCTGTTTTATTAGCAATATATTTTATAAAAAGTTTTGGGACTGCTTAAGAACTTTATCTGCTAGTAAGGTTTCCTTATCTTAATTTAACATAGTCTATTAGGTGCTCCCACAAAGCTGCTTTTCCCTTGTGCCACTATTTGGGACCTTAGTCAGATAAAAAAGGTGGACCTGGCAACCTTTCCTCTTGGTTCCACAGGTAGACAGGTCCACCTGTCCACAGCTGACACAAAAAAAGGAATGATGCTGTATCTGATGAGTGTGGAGAGAGAGAATACTGGTGCTGTGTAGGACTGGTGGGACCCCACTCTTGCTGGCAGTAAAGCAGGACCCTTCAGTCTGCCCTAAGGGCTGAGCTGCTGTCTCCAAACACCCAAATAAAATCTGTGTTTTGGGTGAATGGCACCACTCAGATAAAAAGGTTGATCAGTCAAAAACAGTGGGGGCCAGAGACAGACGTGCAAAAATGTCTTCAAAGCACACCAGGGTGAGGACCATAAATTGTGTGAATAAAAATGCACTTTCCCAGAGCCAAAGTCATAACTTCCCATCGCTTCCCAGAACAAATCCTGTCTGCTCTGTTTATTAGGTGGGACTGTGTATAGGCAGTCGCTCTAAGTGTGTTTATTTTGAAATCATCAGTTGTCCAGTAATCTCAGGCACCTCTGGGAGATTTAACTCAGATAGGGGTTTAGGCTGGAGGTCGTGGGGTCATTGATATTAAGATAGAGAGAAAGAGAGGAAACAGCATTGTTTCTGTGGCATTATCTGAACAGTAAGGAAAAATAAATTCAGGTTTTAAGATGGCTTTAACCTGACTTTTAAGGAAATGGTCTACAAATCCAGCCAACAAGCAGGCCACTGTGACGAGACCCCGCTTCTCTTTAAACTTGTTTTGAGCTGCCCAACCTAAACCCATGGTGGTTGTGGCTTGATTAAGCAAGACTTCTCTAGAAATCTGTTAAGTGGTTACAGTTTTCTTTTAGCATATTCAAGTGTTTGAATTTCTGATTTTAACTCTCCTCCTGAAATAAAGCCCCTTGAGTTGATTTTTGGGGCAGTGGTTTGAACCCAGTGATGGGCTCTCCCCCCGTGGCAGCAGCGCGCTGGATCACGGAATCACTGAGTGTGCTGAGTTGGAGGGGACCCACGAGAATCATCGAGTCCAACTCCTGGCCCTGCACAGGACCATCCCCAAGCTGGTGTCCAGCATCACATCTAGGTGCCAAAGCTGCTCTGAGGCAGAGAGCAGGGGCATGAACATCCTGGCACTAATGAAATGTCGGGACCAGGTGTCCATCTGCTGTTGTAAACTCCAAACTCCAAAGAACTCATTCTCTCTCATGTGGAGTTTTTGGTGCCTTGTAAGAAGTGAACTTGTACTGTGGGCTTTTCTGCAGTCTGGCACTGATTTTTAAGTAACATACAGACAGTTTTCTGTGCAAATGTGACCAAAATCAACTAATAGGTTCCAAATTTATTAGGAGGAGACAGGCAGACACAGAGCATTAATGCACAGGACTGGTTTCCTCAGGAAGCGAGAATAACAGATAAAAAAATAAAAAAGGGGGAAAAAAAAGGCATTGGGAGTAAAGTAAGGATTTGTTTATTGCTATCTTAATATTTTATCATAAAACACACTGTCTTGCCCTCAGGGTTTGCTGGTGGTTTGTATATGTGTGTATGCCTGTGTGTATACATATTTTCGTATATAAAAATCCAGCAACATCCATTGTTTAAAAATTCAAAAATGAGAAGGATTTTGCTAAAAGCATTTTGGGAAAACCTCTGCTCTCATTTTTCCTGTCAATGTTTTTCTAAGCTTTTATTTTTATTAGTCAAAATGTTTAGAATCCCCAGGAAATCCTGAGATGAACCATTTCCTCTTCGAGCTGTAGCCCTTAGGGGAAAAAGAAGAAAGCTCAGATGCTTTCAAAGGTTAGAAATTTTTCAAACTGTATTTTTTACATATTTTTTAAATTAGGGAAAAACCAAGTTAGGAAGATGCTTAACTTCAGGCTGTGGTCCTGGCTGATGTCTTTGTAGAAAAGCCTAAAGAGACCCTTAGATCTGGGCAAGGAAATCTTTTAGGCTTGGATCTTAATGGGGAACCGATTGCTGAATTGAGGTATAACAGGTTCAGTTGAAAGACTTTTTTTTTCTTTTTTTTTTTTATTTAAGAAAAGTAAATTAAAAAATAACATTTGCTTTTCCTCAACCAGTTTTTGTATGTTAGTTAGCATTTAACAGCTTTGTATTGAGGCTGTTAGTGCCCTGAAGTTACTTTATTATTACCACTATTATTAACATTATTATTATTTATAATAATAAAGTATCCCATCCTATTTGTTATATACGTGAAGCATATACAGTCCAATTGACTGTTTACTTTCCTTCACCTTCAGATAAAATTCAATGGGAATCATAATTTTAAACTAATAAGAACTTCCATCCTGCAGATACAAATGTGCATTGTCAATTTTCAGCTCCCCTGGGGTTCACTCCTTGAAGTGGGTTCAGTTGCTAAACTTTAAGAAGGTAAGTAAGAATATGTGGCACAGACTGCAGCCTCACTGGCTCAGCATGGCTTACTTTACCCAGATTTTGGTTATTCTCTGGGAAGGATAGGACACATTGCTGTTATAAATCAGAAAAGTGGTAAAATGTGAGGCTGAGGGATGCAAGAGACTTTTCATGAAAAATGACACATCAATATGATTTGTCAGATATCTGAATTTTCTGTCACCACCTATCATTTTATTTTAGGAAAAGTGTGTTTCTTTATTTATATTGTTTGTGACAAACTGTCTTAACTGCTGATCTTCTGATTTATTCACCTACTTTTTGTCAAGTTTCCTTGGAAGTTTCTTGGAAAGCTGAGCATGAAAAGCCCAGACTTGGTGGTTCAGTAACTGGTATAAATTATTCTCACAGTCTGTCACAAAACTAAAAAGATTTGTGGTAATTCATGTGACATTTAGTAGGGAGTTTTTTTGTTTGTTTGGGGTTTTTTTGAGTGTGGGGTTGCTTGGGGTTTTTTAATGAGGTTTTGGGGGGGGGTTTTTTGGTTAATGCAAGGGGGAAAAAAAGCTAATCTTTAAGGATATTTATTCTTTTGGTTACCCAAATGTACACAGTAAACAATGCTTCTGTTTTTTTGGTATTTTCAAATTTGGGATGGGGACATGGGACTAGTCTGCTGGGGCAGTGTTATAAATCTGTATCTCTGCTCGCTTTGCAGATGGGTGGGTGAAGGGGGAGAGACTAAAGGAGGGAGGCTCATAATGAATCTCCTGAAGTTTCTGCTACTCCAAGAACGCACGAAGTCCCAATACAACACCTGTGACTTCAGAACTTCAGAACATTCTGATTTTTATCACAAACCTTTCAGCTGAGTTTGGGCTTTGGAGTTAAGCTAGGGGACAGGAAGCAGTCAGAGGCAATACAAGGTTCCTCATTTAGGGGCTTTTTCATTCCAGTTTCTGTCATGTAGCCAATTAACCAGCCCAGAGAGCCCAAGAGTTCCCAGACTGCCTCTAAGCAATATATATCTGTTGTGAAGTTATACTTCATGAGGAATATCAAGGGATCTATAATATGGTCTTTTGCTATTACGGGGCCTTGCATCTGAATGCTTTTCCACTTGGGAATGCCTAAAGACCAGCCCTAGTTACTGTGGGCCAGAATGGATCACATGAATAGACCTCAGGTGCAGGAGCGTTTTTCAAAGATTGGTCCCTTATGCTTTGCTGTTTTGATTCCTACTGTCTTTAACTTATTCTCTCCTTCTCTGTCTGTGTTTCTGCAGGTGCTGTTTGCTCTGAACCAAACCCTGCTCCAGCACGAAAGCCTTCGAGCAGGTAGTTTGCAGGCCCCGTATACCACCGAAGATCTCATCAAGCATTACAACTGTGGAGACCTGAATGCTGTGATATTCAACCATGACACTTCTCAGGTGAGTAAATTGTTCCAGATGGGCCAGATAATTGAGGACAAATGAGCTGCTTTAATAGCAATATCCCAGCCATCACTTTATGCTCTGTCTCCTCTTCCCCCTCTTGCTTTTTGATGCCCTGTGTTTTCTTTCCACACGTGCCTGGTGACAGTGGAATTTCCATGGTTTTTCTCGGGCTCTGGGCAGTCATAGAATGGTTCAGGTTCAAAAAGACCCCCAAGATCATCGAGTCCAACCATAAACTCAGCACTGCCAATCCCACCACTAAACCATGTGCCCAGTGCCCCATCTACACATCTTTTAAAACACCTCCAGGGAGGGTGACTCCAACACAGCCCTGGGCAGCCTGTTCCAGTGCCTGACAACCCTTTTGGTGATCAAATTTTTCCTGCTATCCAATCTAAACCTCCCCCTGGCACAACTTGAGGCTTATTTCCTCTTGTCCTATTGCTTGTTACTTGGAACAAGGAATGGACTGCCTGGAAAACTTCCCTAGGAATGTGCCTGCAAAAAAGGTAATTATGGATGTTTTAGGGGCTGTTGAATGTAGTCCCCTTATTAAGGGGGGGATGTGGAATCTTTATAATATTTGAACTTATATATGAAGAGGAAGTGGACCTTGTGTTAATACTCTCTAAAGTAAATAACTTCTAAAACATGTCATAATTCAATAATTTTGTATGTGTCTCAGGCAGCCCTTCAGTCTTCATTTATCTTAGTTACGCAAAGCTATTAAAAACCCTCAATGGAGCAGAAATCTGCTTTCCAGACCAGTTTGATACTTCCCATTTAATACATAGATTCTTCTTTCTCCTTTCCTGTTAATCCTGTGGTTGTAACTATTCCTGCAGTGTTGAGGCACAGCACAAATGATAAACACGGAATTAACAAGCAAGATGTGGTGTTATATTTGCCATGGATGCAATGAAAGGAGTACTAGTAGGTAAACCCACGAAGGCTGTCCTGGTGTAGGAATGTCCTGTGTTGTCTTTTAATCTCTACCAGTGTAATTTCTCCAGTGAGAAAGCCTCTGTCCCTGAGATGAGTTGTGGCCATTCACACCCGTTGCATGGGCTCACAGACATCTGTGGTTTATTTTCACATTGTTCTGTATCAGACCCGTGGGTTCAACTTGAGAGTAACAGCTTGCTTATCCCTCCAAATTGTTGTATCAAATGTGGATTTCAAAACAGTGTTAAAGACAGACAAAGGAAGCCAACAACCAGTCAGAGTTCAAGCAGTGGTGTTAGTCGTGGTCCCAGAGTGCACGCAGTTGATAGAGATTATAACACGTACAGGCCATGGAAAATTAAAATCCCTCTATGTATACTGGTCCCTGCAGAGCTCTAAATGTTGTGCCGTACTGTTGGGTGCAGGGGTTTTGTGCTTGGTAGTTTTCACAAACCAGCTTTATACCATTTGTTTTAACTGCGAGCAGAACAAAATAGAAAATTAAAACCTAAAATAAACTCGCTATTCAGGCCAAGTTTTGCCAGTTGGGGTGATTCCAAAGTTTGTTCCGTGTGGTTTGTTGCGAGGATGAAAGACTCTGTCTGCCATGGAGAGTTTTTGCCATTTGGTTACCAAATTAGATTAGCCTGTCTTAAATATTACACATGAAGCATCCCCCCTGGGATCTCTCTCTGGAGACATTAAATGTAGCCAGGGGAGTTTATCATGTGCTGAGTCTCTTGCGGGTCTCGTGATGTGACAACGAACGATTGGCTCAAAATTGCAGAAAAACTGTAAATATCCCAAGTGAGATGTATCGTCACTTAAAGTTCAGGGCAGGTACCCCTGCCAATCTTGTGAAACAAGAGTGCCACGGTATTTTTAGATTATGTGTCCATTCTTTCGTGGAACCAGGTGCTGCCCCAGTTCTTTACAGGTCTGAGAAGACCTCTGTTTTAATTAAGAGCAGTGAAAGGGAAACACCTCTGCTTTCCTGTGGTTATATTACATTCCTCATTCCTTTCCCCCTCTCTTTTTTAATTTTTTTTTTGTCCAGGCACCATTTTTCCAAATATATAAATCCTTATTTAAACGCAGTAAAACTTTAAGGGGCTGAGCTTACTAAATTAGACTATGACCCAAAAGTGGAGTAGGAAACATCTCCCTCTCTTCTACAGCATTCCTCAAACACTTAATTCTCTTGTGATTTTTGTAATCCAGATGCTTGTGTTGGAGTTTCTGGGCAGAGAATCAAAATGATACAAAAGAGAAAGTATTCTAAGCTAAAGATAGGATAGGAGTATTTTCTGCTCTTTCTCCAGACTTTTTTCCCCTCAAAGAGTCAGTTTCTTTGTCTGCTTTTGAAAAAAGTTCCCTAGAAGCAAAAATGTATTGGATTAGATCAGTAGCTGTAACTTCTGTATTCTGTCTGATGCTCTCACAAGGGAATTGAGGTCAGTGTCCAGAAACATTAAAATACAAAATATCTGTTTTGTGCAAAATTAGAAAATTATCTGTCTCCACGTGGTATTTTTTCTTACCTGAGACTGATGAAAAATTCCTTAATGACCTGAAGCCTTGGTGAAGAAAAAGTAGGCTACAGAACAATTTATTGTGTGTTTTGTTCCCTAGATCTGATGTAAAAGCCTTTATTCAAACATAAACATTTGTGTTTTGGGTTTAAGGATACCTTGCACCAGTTACTTCCTGTGTTTGGTTTTGAGCTGTTCGATTTTTAAGGACAGTTCTGTAAAGCAGATTCATCTTTGACAGCATTGAATTAGCTGGTCCTGTGTTCTTTTGTATTCCTTTATTAAGAGGAAAATTGAAGATCCAAGGCAGAGATTTTTCTCCTTCAGCCTTTCCCAAAAACTGAATCTGTGGTTTCTGGCTATTGGTTCTTGTCTTCTGTCCTCAGCCACTCTCCTGACCTGAGGAGAGGCTCCTGTTCCAGGAGAAGATGGTTCCCCCTCTCTCATTGCTGATCTGGCATGTCAGAGACCTGCAGCTCCACTGATAACAGTTAACAGTTTTAATAACTGATAACAATTTTTTATAACTGATAACAGTTTTCTTCAAGCCAGTTTCTACTGGCTCAACTATCCAGGTTTCATACTTGTTATTTGCCTGTCCCATTTAGGATTAGCAGCACAATCCAAGAGTCATACTTGACACTTCTAAAGCATCTCTCATCTAGAGAGCCTTATGGTTTGTGTTAGACTGTAGTGAGAGCCCACTGAAGTAATGGAGAATATTTTCATGCCTGCAGCAGGTTTTGTATCCATTCCAGTGGGCCCAGGCATCTTTGGATATCAAAATGAATAAATCAAGTTAGGTAGGCCAGTGATTAACCCAGTTTACAGGCCTTATGCTCACCTCAGCATAACAATCTTCTCATTGCCAGGAGACATAAGGTCTTGGCTTCATCTTACACAGCAGAGCAAGCTATGCACTGGAATTGCTTAGTGTTCACCACAGCCTGCAGATGGGTCTCAACCCCTTTCAGATGCTCAGGGATTGCTGTGCCTCCTTCTTCAAGCTGTGTCCCTCAGAAACAACCAATGTTTTTCTATACCTTACTAGAATGATGTCACCCATATCTCGAGTTGCCTCTGCAGTTCAAAATGCTGTGGATTCATGTGGACGTACAGCCTTTAGGTAATGGGTGTTGCCTTCTGAAAAGCATATGATGATCTTGATAATATGAAGTTAGAAATCCATACACTAACCCCACGCCAGTATCAGCCTCCCTGCACTAAAGAGGAAAATGTTTAGTGCCTCACTTTGTACTTGCTGTTTATAAATCTCCAGGTTATGTTATGTACCCCTTTAAAACTGTTATCATCCTGCATTTAAACATGTCCTTTAAGATTTAAGGGTCCTGATAATTCTAATTACATCATTAACTTGCCCTGTTGTCATTTTGGATAAAATACGACTGGATTTCTGGCTCGCTTCTCAAATCAATGAAAACTATCTGTGGAATGCTCCAGCTTCAGTAACTGCAGAAACACACAGCTGAGACCATTAGGTAGAGTGTTGAATGACAAGCAGACCTAATTTGTCCAAGGAATGGAGTTTTATCTAGGGCAAAGGAAGATAAATCCATAAAGTGAAGGCACAGCTATTGTAACGCAGCTCTTTGGAAGCATCTTATCATTTTCAGCTGTAACAAAGTGCAGGCGAACTGGCACAGCCTCTCGTTCTTCCAGGGAAAATGATTATGAGCTTTCCAGTGAAGCAAGTGTGAGCTTGTCCCGGGCATCAAGGGAGCCAGTCCCAGGAGTTTGCTGTTCTGGGTCCAGGGGAAGGGTCAGTCACGCTCCCAGGAGTGTTTGTTCCAAGGACATTGCTGGCAGTGCTGATGCTGACCAGGTGTTTGGTGACACTGTGCTCAGTGCTGCTTGAGCCTGTCTCCCACCTCCTCCTCTCTGGGCTGTAGCACAGGATGCTGCTTGCAGAGATGTTGCTTTCCCACAGTTCAGAACAGCTCCTGGTCTGCTGTGGTGGGGTCGTACTTTCCGCTTGCACCTGAGTTACAGTTTCGTGTCTTGGTAGATACTGTGAGCATTTGGAAGTGAAAAAACAGAAGTGCAGCCAAAATTTTCAGAGTCTAATTTTCATATTATGTCAGAACAAGATTCCAGATTGGAGCAATATTATATTTTGGCTTATGTGTTTCAGAAAATTGGTTACAGATCCAGACTGAGAGTTAAGTCTACTTGTTGATGTCAGTGCTGGGGAAAACACTGCAGAGATTATTTTTTTATTAATAATCTGGAACATGCCCAGATAATTTTCATGCTACGGGTTTTGAAAATAGGTTCTTGCTTGAAAATTTTCATTACATGTTTGCATTTGGAGTTGTCTTACCTTGGAAGTTTTTTCCTTCCTCTTTCCAGTTTCCACAAAAAAAGCAATGGAAGAGGAGAGGGAGTCAGAGAGAAATTGTAACAAGACATTTAAAGGCAAAGATTTTTCTTTCAGACTGCTGCATTATTAGAAAAGGAACATATTTACCTACAGAAAAGAGCTGATTTACATTAAAAACATTTAAGGATTGTTGACTACCTGTATTTATTAGTAAGAAAATAAACTATAAATGATTATGAAAGAGTGATTGGTAAAACCATTTGGAGTTCAAGGTAGTAGCGTGCTGCTTTCTGTGCAATGCTGTGTTTGCTGTAAGGCATTTACTTTCCTTTCTTTTTAAAGGGCTGGTTTATGAAGTGTTTCTTGGAAAGACTTGTTCAAGAGAAATGAAAAAGCCTTGTTAGTTTTTTAAACAGTATCTTGTGGGCTGAATGTACAAAATGCTTTTTCTTTCTTTCTTTGCGTTTTATGTAGACAATGGAGTTACTCCTCATTATGACAGGGAGGGGAAAAATGTGGGACAAGGGGGCACTTTGGTTGTCCTGGCTGATTTGGCAGGATTAGCATCAGAGATTATTGAAAAGACTGTGTTCTTGGATACTCCTGGACACAACATTTCTCGGCCTGACACTATTATTGTGCATTACTGAGTAGGGAATGCCGTAGATCAGGTATCTGCAGTGTAAACTGGTTGTACTCTCTGGTGGTGACTTCAGACATGAATATTCTCTCTTCTGGGAGAGCTGATTGCTGATATACCCAAAGTCAAGGCATACAGAGTTCCACTAGTTTAGATGCAAAGAAATTAGTTTCAAGGACAACTTAATTTGTCTCCACTGACTTAATCTGAATTATTCCTTATTTTTCTCCTTACTAGTTCTTGTTCCATTTCTAAATGTTTTATTGGAGCTGCTTTCCATCTTTATGTCCAACATTAGACCTCTCAAACAAACCTGCCTTAAAAAAACCCTAAAATTAGTTTAGAAGTCATCATCCAATTTGTTTTTCAGATGTCAGCATAACTAGAAAGCTTAGTCTGGTTGGATTTGGAGTAGTTCGGAGTTTCTATAGGACCAAACAGGAGGGCAGAGCCATCTTTGCACTACACTGCCTTGTGGTGTCAACTCCCAAGGTCTTGTGTCCAGACCAGCTGCTGTTTGTGTTAATAACCAGATTCTTGCTCCTTGCAAAGTTACATGATAGTTTGCAAATCATATATTTTGGATCAGACTTGCCTTGAGTTCAAATAATATTGCAAACTTCACATATACATTCAGGCTTTTCCTAGAATCCTACTAAACAGGGATGGGAAGAAACCCATGGAAGAGCCCTGAACAATATATATCCAAGACAACCAAACCTGAGTTCGTACCCACTACTGGCCAGCTGTTCTCCCACTGTGTAACAGAAGACAAAATGAAAAATACCTTTGGAAAAAGAATTGCAATTTTTTAATAAACCAGCCCCAAACCCAAACCTTCTGGCCCTGGTTTGTTGGTTTTTTTTTTTCACTTTATTGCCCTGCTTTGCCCTTTGATCAGTATCTTGACTTGGGTGTCATGGCAATATAATAGGTGACGGTTTTAGTGTCAGAACAGAAAAAAAGTATTCTTTGTCAAAGGAAACAAAGCATTTGGAAGGGAAATAGAAAATCTTGAACTTTTCCATATGTTTGCAAGCTCATGAAAGCTGGCCTCAAAACAATCCCGGCGTTGAAGGGGCTTTAAATGCAGCAGGAGTATCATTAGGTAGTTAAGATTTACCCTCCCCTCCTAAACCCAAACCTTTATTTGCATACACTACAGTCTTGTCATCGTTACTCGATTAATGAACAGGTCCCTGTAATCTGGTCCTAAATATACACTGCACAGTTGGTGAAGCTTGCAGAAAGGGGGCCGGGATCATTGTTCTGACTGTGTTTTGTTAAGGCTTCTTTAATCAAAACATTCATTCAGATAGAGAGGCTGGCCGCATATTTTGGCATCGCGACCGAGGGGAGCGGGGACAGGGTTGGGGTGGAGAGAGAGGCCTTGTAGGAGGGGTTGGTGTTGCTTGCTTCTTCTTTTTCTTCTTTTTTCCTAAGTGCTTGGAAAACAACTATTTAACTGATGTGGAAAAACAAATAGAAAACATACATGGAGGTCATGACTTCCCAGGGATTTGTTGAAAGTCTTCTTTAACAGGGATAGAAGTCTCCCCCCCCCCAAGCTGTGTGTGAGATGCACAGCCCATCCCTATGGCCTTTCTGCCTTTTTAATTTTTTTTTTTAAACATGTTTTTCTTCAGCCCAAATGGACAGAGAAGGTAGAACTAGGCAGGACACACAGCTGTTGTTTGGCCCTGTGCCACCTGGCAGTGGCAGGATGGGTTTGGTGTTCCCAGGGAGGGTCTCCATGCAGGTGTGGTGGGAGCTGAAGCTGCAGGTACAGGAGTGTCCAAAGGCTGCAGCCCACCCTGCCTGCTGGCAAGTTTACACTCAGGCCAGCAATGGCTCCTACAGCTTTCGTGTCACCTGCAGAGCTGGTTTTTAAAAGTATCATGCACTATCCATAGGGTCTTTAGTGGCATTCAGCCCACTTTCTCCCTCCATGTCTTCTCCTATTTGTAATTTTCCTCTATTTACAAGTTTAGGTGCTCCAGTGGCTCATAGACCTGAGCTAGCCAGTTTGAAACTCAGTTTCAAAGACATCTATTTTCACACTCAGGTTCCATGCTATGCTGAGGGGTACCCCACTAGCTTTAAATGAGAGAGGCCAATTGCAGAAAGCTCACTGGCATGAACTGTGATGTATCTGCCATGTACAGGGATGCAGGTGGGCAGGGATTAGCTCACAGCCAGAAATGGCTGCCCAGAGCTGGTCCCAAGAAACGTGCTTGCTCTTACTCTGGCTTTCCTTGTGCTCTTGAACTTCCTTTCTTCCCTCACTTACCTTCAAGCAAAAAGTATTTTCGCCTTTTTTTTCCCCTCCAGCCCTGGGAAAGGAGTGATGGAATTGACTTTACTCTGAAGATGAAAGACTCCTTTTACAGTCAACTCAAGCTTCTAGTATATTACTTTAAATTTTCGTGCTTAAAAGAAAGCAATAAGGGGTTAATCACATGCTCAAACTGGATACTGCTCCTTCCTGGTTTCCCTTTTCCATAACAAGCTGGAAGCTTATCTTCTTGGCAGCTGCCAGCTTTGGGCTTTGGGCTAAATCAGTTTAACCAGACACCCCCTCCTTGGCCATTGCTGGTCTCCATCACAGTGGAAACTCAGGAGTGCTGGAGGAAAACCAGTTGAGTTGGCTGCATTATTTGTTTCTGCAGCAGCCTTGTGGAGATGCTTGCTCTCACAGCCCGTTCACTTTGCACTATTTGAATCCTTCTATCAGAGGCTGCAGTAAATGGATATTACTCTCCCAGACGCCAGAAGGATCCATAAATCAGAGGAAAACAGGTGTCTTCCAAGTCCTGAGCAGTATATTTTGCAGCACTTCAGTGAAAGCCACAGTGCCTTGTCAAGGCTGGTTAACAGGAGGGTATCCTCCCTTCATAAAGGAATGATAACTCGAGCTCAGATGTCAGCCTCTGACCCAAGAAGGGCTGGTGTGAATTTAGGGCTGGAGGAGCCAGCGGGTTTTGGGATGCTGCTTTGGCTCCTTGGCAGCCCCCATAAGCTGAGCTGTCAGCTCTTCAGATCCTTATCTTGCATAGTGCTGTCGACTGGATAAAAGTTTCTGACCTGAATGATGCAGGGAAAATCCTTCAAAGCGCCATCCATTACTTGTCTTCTGGCCTCTGCCCACGTAAAGCTCGTAAACCAAAAGACTAATAAAGAGAACCCAATCTTTAGCATGTTTTAAAAAAAAAATTAATGTAGTTGTCGTGATCTGGGAACAACTCCCTGCTTACAACTGGAGATAAGGATTACTAGCATGGAGGTGGAGCCCTCCTGTCAGGGAAAGAGGGATGAGGTTTGGATTGAGGTGCTGGACTGGAATTCTGGAAGCTGATGGCTAGCTCTTTGCCTTGCCATGGAAGACCCTGGATGTGGCTCCTCCTATTTTCTCTCTTTAGCCAGTGAACACTGGGGAGAGAAGGAAATAAAGAAATAAGGCATTTTTATTATTAATGGATTCCCCTGCAACTATTAAGGATGGTGCCATACTTGCAGCATCTGGAGTTTGGATACTTCACAGGAGGTGAGGCTGGAAAACCTTGAATCCTCTGCTGATTAGGAGACAGTGGGAGAGAGGAGTCTCAGAAGCCAACAGGGTTGACCAAGATATAGGAAGATAATAGCTGGAAAGGTTTTAGGGTCACTTTGTTTTCCATGGCAGGAGTTGGCTTCCCATTTCCCTGACTCAGCAGGTAGAGTTATGGTTGAAGAGCACCTTTGCCTGCATGCAGGCAAGGAAGGGCACCCAGCCTTCTGTTCCAGTGCTGGTAGTGGTGGTTCTTCATTGACATAATGTTACAGTTTGAATGCACATTCCAGAAATACTCTATCATCACTGGAACAGAACGAGGCTAAGGAAGGTTATCAGAGGATTGGGAACTGTGGTGTGTAGGAGCAGGAACGATAACACTATTAGTCCACATCTGATAGTGATTTGATACTGGACTGAGTCTAGAGCAGTTTCACTGTAGCAAAAAAATCCAAAGCAGGGGAAAAAAAAGTTAATCATAGTTGATGGTGCTTATGTGTGTCCAAAAAAATTATTTGCAGATAGATATTCACAACTCTGGCATTGTGCCCCTGTCCAGAATATTTGTCTAAATATTAAAAAATAGTAAATTAGAAAGTGTACTTAAATGTAGTCCCATGTCCATGAATTTTCAGCTGAACTTTGGCAGTAAGCCCTAAATGTGATAAAAGACTCTACACCAATATATTTTGCTTTTCTCTTCTTTTTTTTATTCTGTCTCCCTAGACAAAGCTGACAGCATAGCATAGATCTTGAGTTATGGCTGATGCATTTTTCTAAACTAAAGTATGTTGTTAGCTCTTATGCTAATGATTGCAGCAGAATTCCAGCCTCTGTGGGAATTTTTGGGAAAAGAGGTTACCGCTGAGCATCATCTTGGACTTTGGATTTCCTTTGGGTCCTTCCACAGTTAGAGTCGGCCAGTGCCTTGTAGGTGACATCAAGGTAGAAAGTCTTGCTGTCCCCATTTTACATATGGACTTTCAAGAGACAGGAGGAATAAAGCCAAGTGCTTCAAGGATACTTAGTGGAGGTTAAGTGCCAAGTTTCCTTTGAAGGTTTAAACCCAATGACATGCCTGTGATCATGCAAGAGATTTGTATCGCCCATGGGAGCAGAACCATTTTTTCAGGGTATTGTCATAACCACTCTACAATCCTTCCCCTTTCTTCTTCCTAAAGCTCCCACTGACTTCAAAGGTGAAGAATTATGGCCAGCATCCCACAATACTGTGAGCTCAGACGTGTATGCAGAGCTCTACCCACACATATATTCCATCAGGGATACTGCTCAACTAAAATTATACAGGCAGTAGGGAGGGTAAAAAATGTCTGCAAGGCTGGGACTTCTTTTTTATTCTCACATTCCCTTTCTTTAACCTCAAAATTTTAGCTAAGAAATGCAGAGTATACCAAATGACTGAGTTTGGGGTCTACTATACTATCCATAGGAGAGTTGTAACCCAAAGAAAATAGGGACAGAAAAAAAGGAGGAGTGCTAACATATTCAGTAAAACAAAATATTCCATATTTTGAACACCTCAGTGAAATACATGATTGAGTTTCCATGAGAAATATATACATACATGAGCTGGTTGGATTCTTGGAAAGCTTCATGGCTTGCAGAGACTGGACATAGAGAATCAATTTATCTTTTGTCATGTGTAGCCACTACAAAGTGAGCACACCCCAGGTGATGTGTTTTTCTGCTCATCCAACTGTTACTCTCCTAGATGAACAGCAAAATTAAAAGTTAAGATTTTTGCCTGGTCACATCATCCACTCCACTGTGCATTTAAATACTGGGAGCAGTATTCAGCTGTTATTGGGAGGTCACTCCCTCACCCAGTGGCACAGCAAATGTCTCATCCATTCCCTCTCAGTTCAAAACCAATAAATATATATAAGTAAAATGTTAAAATTAATTTTTTTCCTGAATGGAAACAAAATAAAAGTGGAAGAGGCAAGGTGCATCTTTTTGGTACATATTTAAAACAAGAGATTTTCTTTCTTTTGTGTCCCCCCCCCCAAAAAAAAAAACCCCACAAACAAATCACTTAAATTCTGGCTCTAGTTAATAGTTTCCTAATTGCGTGTGACTGTTTCTTGACTTTCTGATCCCTGTCTGATGGTTAAGAATCCAAAGGGTTTCTTAAATCAACAGGAGCAGCTCAGCTGCCTCCTCGAAGCCAGTCATGGTGTATGTCACTGACTGTGGAAAGGAACTGCAATACAGGGAGGAGCAGAGGTGATTAATGGGGCAAGTGTCATAGCTCAGAGTGTGGTTGCACTACTGTGTATGGGCATACTTACTGCAATCATTTATCTTCTGTCCTCTGCCACACACACACAGAAACATACATGCATGTTTTATTTTTCCCAGGCATTAGAAATACAGGAATGCTCAAGGTGCAGCAGGACCTGTAGCTGATGATGTGCCTCTCGAGGTGACGCTTTCCTTTGTCTTGTTACTTGGACAAGCACCAGAAACATTGACAAAACACAGTCCTTGGTTTTAAGTTTATCTCTCTGCCATTGGCAAACTCTTTCCCACAGAAGAGAAGGAAAGAAAGGGAGGGGAAAAAAGGGCAAGTAAATGGCTCTGTTTTGTGTACCGTATTTTAGGTTAGATAAAGGGGAGGAAAAAACTATGGATGTAGGATTGCAAGTGATGGAGTAGCACAAGGTGATGAAAGGTACTTCGTTTCTTGGCAAAGATCTTGGTCAAGGTCTAAATGCAACTTCTGTTCTTGAGCTGTCTTGACCTCCAGCATCAGAGCTGTCCCCTGGTTGGAGTGGGATGCACAAAGCTGCTTGGTCCCCCAGCATTGCTGCTCCTGCTTTGTGTAGGAGCAGGCTGTCCTCACAGTACCTTGTTTTCCCCAAAGCATCTCAGGTCATTCGAGATCAGGTCCCATCAGTTCCCAGCCTTCAATTCCCTTCTGCCAAAAGCAGGGAAGAAGAGACTGCTGTTATGTGGGTGTTGAGCTTTTAGATGCTTCCAAAAAATTTCACCTTCCATTTCAGTGTCTAAAGGCTTCCCTGACTCCTCTCTGAGCTACATCAACCTGTTAAGCACAGAGCCTCAGTACAGAGGAGATACAAAGGCTTGTGATACCTGCATGGACCCCCTGATTTACAGTTTTGTGTTACAGGGGTTATTGCAAGTGTAAAATGGCTACTCATTCCTCATACTTTATTCCTACAATATAAATCCCTGCTTTTCACCAGGAATGGAAGCCACAACATCCTGTGCTGCTGTAGCCAGCAGCATTTTACCTCTTTGACACTGTCAGGCTACTTCTGCATCCCTTTGAGACAAATGCATGTGCTTGCCAGACATGGAGACAGCTTCCCTCCAGGAAACTGGTGTCTCTGATAGGTCTGGCTTAATGGGACTTATTATCTGTTGAGTGCTGCCAAAGGGCTAAACTGAAAACAAGGTGCAAAGTACTTGCATGCTCTGAAGAGTTCACAAGATGCACTGGTGATTCCAAGCCGTGCTGGAAAGACCAAAGGAATGATTCAGGGTAATGCAATTGAACCCTTAAGGAAGGACATGCTGTGAGGATCACGGTGATTTGGCAAAGCAGCTTGAGAATTCATTTGGAAAAGGAAAGGTTCAGCTGGTCTCTAAGACCCAACAGGCTGGGGCAGGTTTGCTGCCAGCATCAGTGTTAGCTCCATCCACTTGGGAGCCCCTGGCTCAGGAGATGTGGTCCCCATTTCTGCCTCACTCAACTGGGTACAGCCTTTGGTGGGAATCCAGAGCGAGGTGTAAACTCATCCTGCATAATGCATGGTGAGAAATCTCTGCTGCTTAGTCCCACACGCACATTAAGAGTGATGCAAATGGGGCTGTAATGAAAAAGCTTTAAGGAGAGTCACCAGGAAGTTGGAAATCTCCCTAAGACTTGCTGAAAACTTTTGGAGAGGCAGTATGAGTGAAGAGGGTGGGAAAAGACAAAAATTGTTGTGATAAAACCGTGTGGCCAAGTGGGAGGGTAAGATGCGGTCTGGAAAACATAGTTTGAAGGCAAGTTTTAGAAAATGAGTGCAGGAATTTGGTATAGTAGAAAACCAGAGGAAGAATAACCCAAGTAAGAGTCACTGCATCAAGTATTTCAGCACAGCGAGTGAGGGATGTTCCCCTCATGGGCTGTGCATGCAATGTCATTACCACCAACTCAGATTAACACTGGAAATCCTGGCAGCTTTACATGCACCTGGGGGCTCAGAAAGCTGAATCTGGGTTTTGCAGATTAAGCTGCTTTCCAGTGGTGAGGCACAGAAAACCTCCAGAACGTGCCTGGGTCCTGTTAGCAGTCATCAAACACTGCCCACTTACAGCACTTCCCACTGCGGGGCACGTGGGCCCCCAAACTCTTGTGGTAGACCTTGGACCTTCACCATGTCAAAATAAGTTGTTATCCTAATAATCAGAGACTTTTGGCTTGTCTGTCCATTACAGATTGGATCTTGGCTCATTCCTGGGTCTGCCCCTGGTCCTTGGGGTTTCAGCCTTTTTTCTGTGTCTATTAACGTTTCTTCTCACAAAAGCAGGGACTGAGGGAGCAGTTCTTCTGAAAATCTCTTCCTCAGAAATATCAGGAACATTCCAGGGATTTATGTATTGCAATGCATTGTCTGTTCTGGTGAGATCTAAAAGCATCTAAAGCTGCAAGAAGGATAAAGGGTTTACCCTGTGTACATCTTTCTGTGTCTGGATTTGCTGTCCTTTCCTGCTTTTAAAACTGTTAGGTGATTAAAAAGGCCCACATACAAGCCAAATCTTAGAGTCCTTACTCAAGTTCATGGTGACCTTGGCTGGGAACAGATCACAGGATTTTGGTATTAAATAACCAGTGAACTGTTTTGAGCAAGAAGAGAATAAACGTCCTAGTAACTCACCCAAATGTAACACTTGAAACTACATTTTGCTGAAGGAACAGAGAAAAATCAAAATGAACTAAAGTTTTATTTGGTAAAATACAAGTTTCACTTTGAAAAAAAAGTATATTTATTGATTTTTTTTCTTTTTCTTTTTTTTTTTTTTGAGTTCCTAACAACCTCCCAAGCTCTGATCCTCTAGTTGTTTGTTTTTTTTTCAAATGATAATGATGCTCAGGTGGCTAACATAAGGCTGGATTAAAACATGGAGTGTTTTGGGGATTCCTTAACCAGTGCCACCTGAGCTATAGCTTCTCTCTCCATTTCAGGTCCCTAACTTCATCAACACAACACTCCCGCCCCACGAGCAGGTGACGGCTCAGGAGATAGACAGCTACTTCAGACAGGAGCTCATCTACAAGAGGAATGAGAGAATGGGGAAGAGAGTGATGTCACTTTTAAGGGAAAACAGAGACAAGAGCTTCTTCTTTGCCTTTGGAGCAGGTATGGCTTGAATTTTTCTGTTTTACTCAGTTATTGTGATTGGAAGTAAAGTGTTTTGAATGCTTCAGGATTTTGTCTCTGAGCTTGTGGGAAGATTCCTTAGGAGGTTTCCATTAGGAAGCAGAAAGGTTTTTGTTGGTCTAGACCTGCTTCTAAAATGCAGTTGTTGAAGGAGGTGGGCCTGGGTCCAGCCTGGCTGCAGATAGGTTGCAATCCTTTGTTTTCCATCCAGCTGTAGAAATGTGAAGCTGTGAGTCCTCTTCCTGCTGCTGTGTTTGTTCCTTTCCCAGACTGGCTTGTGGGCTGCTTGGGTTGTGTTCACACAATGGTTTGTGGCCACAGGTGTAGCAGATAGTTGAAGTTTGAATTTGCAAGCCCAGGTACTGATGGCCTACAAACCCCTGGGTGGCACAGGCAGACGTGTGGCACATGGTGCTGGCCCAGGGTTTCAAACCTCTTGGGGTTGCTGTAGTTGAGACCTTCTCAATGGGTGACTTAACTGCTCTGCTGGTGTTTCTGTACAGATTTGCTGGTTTTGGGCTTTGCACAAGTGCATGAGTTGTGTGTGTAGCTAAATACCAGCATTTTAAACCATTAAGTAAATATCCAATATGTCCCTTTGCCTGTTTAAATTCTCTCCCTGAAGTCTGCAGAACAAAGACATCTGCAGTACTTCTGTGAGTCTGCAACAGTACTGCTACTCTCCTTTCTCTCCCTTTTCTTTTATTTCTTTTCCCTTTTCCGGTGGAATTCACATTTCTGAGTGATAAGAGTATAAATAATAACCATTCAGACTGCAGCTCAGCTGAATCCTGAGCGCCAGCTTAAGTGTCTCTTTGAGCTCCCTCGACTTCAAGGCAGCCTGAGATTGCCGTGCTGAGAACCAATCTGCTCCTCCTGCTCCCTCTCCTTGGCAATTTCTCATTTTTGACAGAACTTTGCTTCTCATCCCATGGCTCTCTCTATGAACTTTGGCAACAACTCACCTTTCGCTACTCACTTCAGTGGGAATTTTGATTAAAGACTGCGGGTTTTAGTGGAGACACATGCATTTTGATGTATTTATTTTTTGAGTGTATCCGGACTGAATTTTCCCAAGCTTATTTAATCTCAAGCTTGCCTGACGTTTCTGGCCGAGGAGTTTTGCTTAACTGTTTTTACAGTAGGAAAATATATCATGATGGTTCATAATTGGACAGGGATTCATAAAAACCAGGTTGTCTAACCCAAGGAGGGAGGTTTATCAGAGATTATCGAGCATGATGGCTTTGGCGTAGTCTCCAGTTTTGGAAATCCCTTAACCAGTACATATTGGACCTGAGAGGATAAACTCATATTGGGCATCGTTGCCCACTTGCCCTGCTCTACACGCCTTTCCAGGGCATCTGTTACAGACCGGGATCTTGGACTAGGTCGATCCAATCCATTGCAGCTGTTTGTTTGTGCTGGTAACAGAAGTGAAATTAAGCAAATGGATACTAATTACACCCTGCATTCTATAGAAAGGCACTTTTAACTTCTGGGAGGTTTGAGCTTTCATTCCCTGTCCCCATCAGAGAGCACCTACCTGAAACTCCCAGGCAGCATCCCTTGGGAAAGATGGCTCATGGAGAACAAGTCTTATTTTGGCCATGTTGAAAACTGCCTTTGTTGCCGGGTTGTCTTGTTTTCCCAGCACTGACTGTAGCAGGGCAGAACAGACACATGCAGCCGGATTTATTGAGAGCTGGGACGCGGGAGACACCAAGGAAAGCTTTTTGTTTTGGGTTCTTTGTTCCAGCATCCCTTTGGCCTTTCTCAAAGTGGGCCATCCCTGCAGGCCATCCCTACTTCAGCACAATTAATTCCTTCTTTCTTCTCTGGGGTGTTTTTTCCTTCTTGCAGTAAGTACTGAGAAAACTATTAATTTTTCAATGCCAAAATCATTATGTGACTGAAGTGCAGGCAAGTTCATTTTCTCTTATGATTCAAATGCAGTTTTTCTCCTGGAGGATTTTTTTGGGGGGTTGTTTCCTTTTTATTTCCCCCATGCACTGAATTATAAGAGTGGTGTTTATTGATACATCTTGTATTTTTCATTCTTATATTTACTTCTTGAGTTTTAATGGGTTTCTTTGGTATGTGGTTGGGTTGTGAATTCAATTTGTTTTCTAAAACTTTTAGCATTTGGTTTTGCCTTTTATAAAAGTGAAGGTTGTTTTTGATGAAAATTGAGGCTTTCAGATATTCCCATGAATTCTGAAGTGCAAAATTTTAGGAATGCACCTTTGCTTAGGACAGGCATGATAGAGTCTGCAGGAGCTCATTTGCTCCCAGAACAGTGCAAAAATTATTTCACCTCATTTAAGATTATGCATCTTTAGGACTGACATGATGAAGGGGAAATAATTTGAAAAAAATATTCTGGACAATGTACCCAAATTATGCTAAGCATGATTCCTGCATCAATCCGTTTATTTTGAGGATATTGGAACTAATGGATGAATAGTAATTAAATTATAAATGTGTATTGTGAATTGTTTTCCGAATTTCATAATCTCCATCATAGTTTCTGGGAAGAGAAGAACTGCGTAAAAAATGATCTGCCAAATCAAATTAGGAGAATAAATATTTTCCTAAATAAGAAAATAAGCCTGTTATGTGAAAAGCACCTTGGAAAAACTTCCCCAAAAGCAGTTTTATGAACCAGGGTTGCTGTAGGAGGGAGTCCCAAGCCCCACATGATGATTCATGTGGACTCAGTGGCATCCACTTCTTGCAGATGTTGATCAAAATCCCAGGTGCCTGGGTGTCATTGCTCTCCTGTAAACTGGGATTCCCATTTAAAGTTTTGCTATGCTCTGTTTAGAGCTGTGCTGCAGAAACCCTTGTGATGCCTCATAGGAGAGGTGGCTCAGAGTCTGGTCTGCAAGAGCACGAGGCTGTGAAACACTGAACAGACAAGTCCTGGGAATGAAAAAGTGGGAAGGGGACAGGCCTTTGAATATCCAAGCAAGCTGAGATAAAACAGTTTTTCACAAAGTGAAGCAAAGCTTTTTTATGATGTTGAAAGATGGGGATTTTTTGCTCCAGTCAGAAGTATTAAAACAAAAAAAAAATTAGTTCTGAATAGAGCTTTTCAGTTTTCCGTCATTCTTAAAAATAAAAAGTAGACTTTTCAATGGATTTCCCGTCTTCCATGGAATTACTCACAATTTAAATGTGTTGGAGTAATTCAGACTTTTAATTTATTCCTTTATAAAACACGTCAAAGTGAAAATAGTCATTTATTCTTTCTACTTTCATTTCTTTCTCCTCTCCAAGAAAAATACAGGCTTTGAGTAAAAAGGGACCCAGCTTGTACCCAGTTCTGTAGAGTTCGTTCTTCTCCTGCCAGGGCTTACCATATTCAGGCTTAATGTGAAAATATCACCATACCTGTATTCACGGTAATTATACTCTAGTAAAGAAACAGCAGTTATTATTTGTGCAGTTAAATGATATTTTCCAGTTATGGGCATGGTAATGTTTCCCTTTGAATGACTAAGGGATGCTAAATAGAGTACTTTCAAGTAAAATTTGGGCATTTGCTTGGGGCTTTGTGTTTTGAAAATCCATCATGGATTGCTAGGAATTATTGATCGGTAATAACAGCCTTAGACCTCATATATACACACAATTTATAAAGGGCCATTTACAGTCAAGAAAGACACACAGCCAAGAGCACACAGGCTGTTGAAAAGAGTTAATATTTTGGCAACTAAGACTATACATATGAAGTCAATGTTTAAGAAAAAATCACTCTGGTTTATTTCATTTTTATGGGCAAATAATTTTCAAGTAACACTTATGATAACAGATGGATAAATTTATGTCTGCAGTTAATTTGAACGATAATTTCCTTAGGATGTTTTACTTACTTGCATTTTTTTTCTTTCTTTCTTTCATGAGAGCTGTCAGTTTTGTAGCTGAGAGCTGGATTTACTGCTTCAGAAATTCGGATGCTGCTCCAGTTCACTATGTTTATTAGCAGCCAAATCAGTAGGGTTTAAGGCAGTGGGTTTGGTTAGTTAAAATAATAAATGTATCATGGAGAATTTTCTTTAAGTTCAGAGACAGAGCTGAAATGCAAGTACCATGGTATCTCCCACAGTAAAAGGGGAATCAAACTGTCTCTGGACCACGGTCCCGTGGTGGAGGAAAGAAAATGTTTAACCACCTCACCAGCCCCCTGCATCTGAGGTGTCACAGAGGACCCAAGCTGTTGTCCATGGTGTGGTGGAAACCAGAGTGTGCTGGTGACCACAGCTCCAGATGGAGCTGGTGATATCAGGGGTCTGTGTACGTGAAAGTACGACCACTCTTGCTCAGCTGTAGGCTTAGGTGGCTGAGATTAGGTACCTTTTTGTTGATGGATTAGGTTTGAATTCCTGAGATGCTCTGCAAGAAAATAAATACAGGCTCAGTTGCAGATGCCTGTGTGCTCCCGTGAAAGCACAGGAATTCATCCCAGAGTAGGTACAGCAGGATTTGATCATTTATATGCTCAGAATGGGTGAATTCCCTCCCCATCTTGCAGAGTTCTCTCAGCCAGCATTGGGTAGGCAGCACTATCAGTACTGATTCTGATCATCATAAATCAGACTGTTAACAATAATCATAGATATTTTGAGTTGAAAGAAACCTTTAAAGGTCATTTAG
Organism: Platyrinchus mystaceus; assembly: GCA_035041135.1. Lineage (NCBI taxonomy): Eukaryota > Metazoa > Chordata > Aves > Passeriformes > Tyrannidae > Platyrinchus > Platyrinchus mystaceus. The sequence continues at coordinate 8,150,077 of JAWWLV010000005.1, forward strand.
TCCAGGCTTTCAAACAGTAATGTAACTTATTTCCAAAGTAAATGTTATCTGCTGATTCTTCATAATAGGACTCAGAAGTGGGTTTTCAGTAGTGAAAGAGAGACTTGTGCAACTGTGCTATAGGATGGGGGTGGTGTGAGAGCACAGCACGAATATAAAATCTCCTTCTCATAGTCCTCAGCTCCATCTCTTTCCCTTTTGTCCTGTCTGCAGAGGATTCCCAAAGGGAATTTCAGCACACATAATTTTAGATACTTGAGGTACCAAAGACAAAGAGGCTCACCCTTCACCTTCTGGAATGAGTAGGAGTGACAGACATCTCCAGGGTGACCCAGGTCTTGATTGGTCTTGATCACCACTGAGATGTTCTTATTTTCCTCCAAAAGCTAAAGAGTGCCTGGGGAGATATCCAGATGATGTAGCTGCCTTGAAAATGCTTCATCAACGGTTAAAAAGGTGACCACAACTGAGCTGGAATGTGATGGATGTTGAACTGGGGCGGGTAGAGGTGGGATTTTGTTGTTACTGGAAGCCATATTTCTACTTGGCAGTTTGGGAAAAGAAAGGAAGTGATGGATACTCTACACAGCTTAAACTCGAGTAATTAAAACCCTGAGAGTTTTTGTGAAAGCCATTAGCACCTGCCACCAGATCTGGCACTCAGGTTCACATGTGTTACTTGAAAGTGCTTTTTTCAGAAGGGAAATGCCTTCAGGCCGCCATCCAACTGCACACTGAGGGATGGGGATTTACAGATGTTGAATATGCAAATAGCTGTTTTGCACTCCCAACTGATGCAGCTTGCCTGCAAATCAGGGACGGAGTTGCAGAGTTAGTTCCACTGGGAACCAAATCATCGGAATTCTGGTCCTCTGGCCACCAGGATTGTGCACCTCTTAACCATTTCCATTCTTTGTCCTGGAACCTCTGTCGAACACAAAAGGGGAAAAAAGGAGGGGATGGGGGAGGTGAGAAAGAAAGAAAGAAAAAGAAAAAAACACTTGCAGTCTGGAATATACAGAGACTTTATCCCCCAGGTCAGGCATCCTGATCCAGCGCTGATTAGTGGTGCTACTGACATCACTAGCACAGTTCATCAGCGGGTTGTCTCAGTGGAGCAAGAAGTTGGCGACCAGGAGATTGAACTTGGCGAGCCTACAAAAGAGAAGAAAAGGGTGAATTAACAGTTTGCAGATGGTAGAATTCCCTCTGCTCATGTTTATTTGGGCATCCAGATGCTTATAGTGAGGTCAGCCTATTTTTGTGTATGGACTTCTTTTACTATTAGTTTTTAAGGCAAAGTATCACTTTGCTTTTAGAAATAGACTTGCATGCTAATTTTGACCAAAATCATGTAACTGATTCATTTAAAAGTTTTCATTAAACAGGCAATGCCTGATTCTCTTTTCAGACGCTCTGTTGTAAATCAGGAGATACTCCACTGGGGAAAAGCTTGTTCCAAGTGCAAATCCAACTTGCAGCCTTTTAAAATAAAAATAAAAAAAATTAAGGGAACTTCTTTTTTATGTGCATTGATCTTGTATAATATGAAGGTTTGGAAGTCCCTGAATATTTGCTTTTCACCTGAAGCTTAAATCAGCAAACAGAGAGTGCCTGAGTTAGGGAGGCCAAAATAAACCTGCCTTCACTACCCTATTGTGAAAAGGGAACTTCTTGATTCCAGTAATTCTGATTGAAGAAAAGCCCTTTTTATATACCAAGATATTAATTGTAGAAGCACAGTATAGCATATGCAATGATGAGAGGGATCTTGAGGCTGCTACCACCTGTACCAGCCAAGGAAGGAAAGAGACATAGCAGGTAAAAGAACAGATTCCTGTATTTGGGCTGGCATTCTTTTTTTTCTCCTGGTGTTGAGGGAAGCTAGGCAAGCCCTGGGCTCTCTTTGGTGATCAGGTGGAGAATTCATTTTCCTCAACAGGGAGTCCTGCCTGGCCACTGCTCACCTTTGCTTCCATTGTTGCTCCACTGAAGGTGCAGCCTCGAGTCCAGGTCTTTGTGTTTGTGTCTGCAGGTATTCAGCTAAATGTTAAAAGCAGCTAAATGTTAAAATGGGCCTTGCAAACCACAGTGTGTTTCACCATCTCTGGTGTAATTCTTCCCATGATGAATGGGAAATGATGCCTGTACGCAGTAGGATTTTGGTTTAAAGAAACACATACATTAATGTCAGCTCCTCTGGGTCCCTGACATTTTCATATCATATTTATTATTATGCCTGTGCCAAGTTCTACTGTATAAGTCTAATTCTGCCTGCCTGTTTTCAAAGAAAAGAAAGCTATATTGGCCCCTCCTGTCCTATAATATAGAGATCTTGGCTATGCCCTTATTGTATTTCTCTTCAACATTTGAGATGTAAAAAATATAGATATAATTCAGGAAATTTTCTCTTTTCAGAGCTGCAAAGAATCATGAGAGGCTTAAGCACTCTGCTGAACAGGAATGGGCTTAAACATGGGATGAAATACTTTTTCACCCACACACCCACACACAAGAGCTTGCTGTGTATCCATGGGCCACCCTGTAAGCTCTCAGGAGACCAGGCAGAGCTCCCATATAACACTAGATTTCATAATGGGAGTGTTGAAAACAATATATGGATGCCAGACAATTCATCACTTCCCATCCCAAAACTGTCTCATCTGAAAATTCCCATCCAGCTTTAACAGTGCTGTTGGGAAGATTTTAAAGAAACAGTGTGGAGAACCCAAAGACTGGCAACCTTCCTGTAACAATGAGGTTTCTGTGGGATGCTCCTGAGAAAGGCAAACAGGGTACAGGCTGCAAAGGATCCAAGGATCTTGTCTCAGCTGGAATACCTTTGTGGGCTCCCTGCAGTGATTAAGATGTCTCTGCACCCAAGTGTACTTCTCATCATCCTGCTGCATGATGTCCCAGACCAGAGGGAAATCTGGCTGCTCAATTTCCTTGAGTTCAGAGGCTGGTATGCAAACAAAGATCCTTCACATTAATGCAAGTTGATGGCCTTGACCTGAGTTCATGTTCCTTTCTTCTGCCCCTCCTGCCTGGATGTGTATTCCGGAGGAGGAGCATGGATATCCCAAGGCATCCTGGACCACCACAGCTGTATCCCCTGAAGATCCACTCTTGGAACCTCAGGCTATTAAAGCAGAAGCTGGAAAGGGAATTTAGTAAAGCCAGGAATTTAGGAACTGGTTTGTACTGCTTGTGGTGTTGGTCTCTTAGAGGTTCAAGCCATTTCTGACCAGTTTTAGAGCCAAGTTGCAGGAGGATTGCATGTGGAGAGGAACCAGCGGTCATCCTGATGCCCTGGAAAGACAGGGCATGGCTGCTGGCTGGAGTTAGTTGTTTTGCAAAAGTAGATGTGAAGCTGAAAGCTTTAAAAAGCCTGGCTATAATTTATGTGGATTTCTTGAGGATTTTTACTGGTATGGAAACTGGGACTGGAAATCTCATTAAACTGGGCGTTCTTGTGAGAGTTTCAGGTTTTCTTAGTCATGGTTGTGCCAGGAATATCATCAGAGCAAACTTGCTGAGAAAGGATTTATGGATTTGGGATCAGATCCTATTCTCACTGAATTAATGGTAGTTCTGCAACTGACATCAAGGTGACTGGCATGTGCACCTGGATGAGACAACATTTATTTGTCACTCCAGTTCTTTAATCTAGGCTGCTACTTTCACATCAATACCCTCTTTATGAGCCTATTAAATCCCAGTTCCATTGTTATTTTCTCTGGTAGATCAGAAGAGAAGTGTCAAGGAAAAGAAAATGTATGTGAAATATCCCTCTGCCCAAAACCAATATTTAAACATCAGAAATGTAAAGTGAAGGTAGAATTACTTAGAGGGGCAGAGGGGAAATAATTAAAGCTCCAGCCGGCAAGATGAGATGTTGTAAACTTTAGTTATTCCCCTCTCTTAGACATTGAAAACACAAACTCTGCCACCATTCACCTGTTTTATAGAGGCCTGTAGAAAGCAGCAGAGGTCTGTTGGACAAAGTTGCTCTGGTGGCAACTGAAACTGGGCTCAAACCCAAGTCCAATAGCTGAGCTGCCATCAGAAATGGGACAAAATTCGGGTTCACGTCTGAATCTCAGCTCCCCTTCTGCTCTGTGCAGGAGACCTAACGAGACCCTGAGTCTGGACTGGACTGGTGGGGAGCGAGAAGCAACTTCAGTTCATGCAAAAATGTTGCTGTTTCAAATTGGTTTAAAAAGAAAAACAAAACCTGCTTACAAAATTTGAAAATATGGTAATTTTTGGCAAAAATGGACTGGATACCTCTTGGTAGACAGGTTTGCTAAAGAGTTGTGAACTGAAAAATGCCAAAATATCATTTTAGAACAACTAGGCTTTTCTCCCATCAACTTCCAGTGAAAGAAGAGGCAGGTGAATAAGCAAAACGCCAGATGAATCCACCTTGAAACTTCTAGTTTTCAAGAGCTAGTCAATAAGACCTACCAGATGCTTAGATTTCAATAAACTGTTGCTCATCAACTGAAAATTATTGTGCCAGAGAACTTCCAAACAGCTTTTTAGTTTAATCACAACATTTGGGTGGTGTTGAGCTTTGGAACTCTCCCTGGCAGAAAAGTGAAATCTCCATCGTTTTCCTGGAATAATGTTGCAGGACTGAAACCTATGTGACTTGTATTTAAATTAATAACTTAAGTCTTTTTCAGTATTTTTCTGTACTTTATTATGGGAAATACCTTAAATACTGAGGTTTGAAAACTTTTTAAAATAGTATTTATACACTGAAGGTAAATGGAGAGAAAAATCAAATGCCAGCACTGGGTTAACTTGGTATGAAATTCGGCACCAGTTTTCAGTATTTATACAGAATTCACATTCACTTTGTGTTTTTCCTTGAGGTGTTTGAGGTACAGTGAAACTGCTGTGAGGTTCTTATCACTTAGCAATCTGGTCTGGTTCCAGTTGAAAATTTTGCAGTACCTCTCACTGGGAGGATTGGTTTAAAAGGAACAGAGATCTGCCAAAGAAATAAAGACTTCATTATTGACATCAATGCTATTTTTAATCTGGTTTCCTAAGGAAATGAGGCTTAAGCAATGGCAGTGTTTGTGAGTATGTGTGTGTGTACATAGGTGTGTGTAACTATGTCTTTCGGCCTCGTAAATTCTTCATCTGTTGGGTGATTATAACCAAACCTGACAGATGAATGGAGTCTCCAAGATAATAAGTTCTTCAATGCTTCAAGAAAATAAGTGGTTGGGTAGAAGAAAAGGACATTCATAGTGTGCATCTACTGAAAAGGCACAGCATGGGCTCAACTTTTATTAAATTTCAGAAAATCCCAATGGGAGAGGGAGGTGAGATGCATCCCCGTAGACAACTGCTCTTTGCTGGTTCCTCTGCACCTGGGAGGATGTGGTGTGTAGTACCTAGATCAGGCACGGCATGGTTTGAACGTAACAATGATGTTTACAGTAAATAGTTACTATCTGGAGTGTCTCAGGAGCCACATGTGTTTCCTTTGGGCTGCTCTCGAATGAGGTGTTGGTTCTCAAGGCCAGAGCAATAGCAGAGAGCAGGTTAATAAAAGTGACCAAGGCATGGCTCCAGGACTCTCTATAAACCTAATGAGTCGTGGGCACTCAAACTGTGCAGCCTCACTACTGCTAATTGGCCAAGTGTGCCATCAACCATGCCCAAAAATGTTCTGAAGTAGCCAAGGGGTGAAAAAGAGCATCAGAAACTCCTACAAGTCCAGGAGGCAGCCTGGGGCAGCATTCCTGTGTGCAGAGTTCAGGAACACTTTCCCCAGAACCAAGGTCATTCCCTTGAGAGCTGAAGCAGCTCACTGGCAATGGGGAATATAATTAAGAAACAAAGGAGAGAGTAAAGCATGACCTGGAGAAAAGCACTTTTACAACATTAGCTTATCAGACAAGGGGATGGTTGTCACTTGGCAGTTGGAGAAGATGCTCAGAAAAACATTGTGATGGGAAGAGTACTTGAAACCTTTCCAAAGAAAAATACAGATGGGGATCAGTAAGGCCAAGTCAGAGTTAGTTCTTAATTTTATTATTTTTTGCTTGAGATTGAAAATTATGTATCTGGTATCTTTTTGGGGTGGGACTCTCCCTCAGAGGACAAATCCTCCCACTTACCTCAGATGCATATTTTAAGAGGGAAGGAATTGCCCCCTGGAAACATCTTTCCACTGACCACAGAGGAGACCTAGAAAACTGGCCTCCAACACATGCCTGACTTTCAGACGAATGGGATTAATTGAACCCTGAAAGCAGGAGTCAAGAATTCAGGGTGTTCTGTCCTTACCTCTACCTGACCTTGAGCAAGCACCTCTGAGCACCAAGAGCTCTCTGAGCAATGTTTTGCGTTACTGCCAATGGCAGAACTTTATTAGCCCTGAGGCAAATTTGCAAGCAGAAGACTGACACAGGATTGCTTTCCGTTATGCCTTGGAGAGCATCTTGGCATGAACTCTAGGGGAAAAGAAAGCCCTCTGCTCTGGAAAACTCATCCAGGTCTAGGTTTCCTTGTGGTGGGAGAAGGAGCTGTAACCCCCCCATGGCAGTACACAGCTTTCACATCCTTTTGTGTGACATGGCTGGAGCCCCAGGTTGGCCAAACATTTTGTCCACTGTTCAGATCCCCCTGTGAGCCCCAGAGCTCAGAGCAAACTTTCCCTCATTGTGGTTGCATAGAAGAGGTGGATTTGGACAAGCAGAAGTGTAAAGCATTTCCATCTTTCCCTTTCTCTTGGCTGGAGAAACCAAAAGCCACTTTGGTGCCAGCACTGTCATTCATAGCCTGGTCTGCCTGGAGCTGTGCAAAGGACACAGAACTGCTCACAGGAGAGCAGGCTCTCTTTTCTGTTCCTCAGGCATAGTTATCCCTTTTTCAGGGGAAGAGGCAAGCAGTCAAAATCAAAAAAAAAAAAGTTTTGACATACCATGTGTCTGATTTTTCACTGATCTTTTACAACCCAAATCTGTGTATGATTTGAGTTGTATGACAATGAGGAGTGATTCGGACCTGGAGATCCTTTGAAACAGCCTTCTGATATCACTTGTCTTCTTGCAAGACTTAGAGAAAACCAGGAAGGTGTATGGGTGGGTTTTCTGTGTTGTTTTTTCCATTATTACAGAGAGACTCACCAGATAGTCTCCCCTGCAAGGTCACTCACTGAGTCTGTAGTATTTACTCAGCCTCTCTCTGAAACACCAGCATCTTAGAAGTTGTCTTCCTGAATTTACATTCCCGGTTCAATCATCTCCCACAAGACAAAAGCCCCAGCCTTGGCTTCCCTTTACCTTCCGTGCTCCGCAGCGCTCCCGTCAAAGGGGAGCCCTTCGGTCGCAGCGCTTTTGTTTTTCTTCATACCTGCCAATCACCCCGCGTGCCTTCGCCCAAAGTTTGTTGTCTTTGCAGTTGGTCACAGCGTGAGCTACCAAAAACCTCGCTGAGCCTGACGGGGTATTCTGTTGGCCTAACCCCAACACGCGATCTTCCACCTCCCCGGCGCACAAAGGGCCCTTTCACCGGCCCACCGCAGCTCCGAGATTTCATTTCATGTGTTACAATTAATCTGTATTTATTGCCACTTATCTTAAATGGCTAACAATATCAAGAGTTTAAAAAGTGCTTTTAGTGTCAAACTGGGTCAATTAAAACTCTACTTAAAATATTTGCAAAACTCCGAGCCTGAAAGTTGCCCCCTCAGTCTGCTGTTAACCAAAATGGTTTAAATAAATACACGCAGCTTGAGGAGACTGACATTTGGTGAAATCCCCCTTGATATTTTAGCAGAATCCAGGATTAACTTCCTTGCTCCTACACTGGCTTTTTTTAATTTTTTAATAAAAAGAGAAAAATGAATAATGTTTTTGATGGTTGTAAGTATTTGTAAGATTGAAGCAATCAATTAGAAAACCTCAGGAAATAGCCTCAAAACTTTTAATGCCAGAAGAGGCCATTAGATTAGTCAGCCTGGTCTCCTGGAATTTCATCCTGTTCTTTTGTGGACCATAATAGCATGTGTTTAACTCTGAACTTCAAACCATGGGCCACAAGGAACAATTTTTTATTTTTTTGACTCCTTCAGTATCGATCACGGGCAATAAAGTACTAGAACATAAAATATTAATTAAATAATGAAAGAGTAGTTTTTACTTGTGTAAGTTGGGCTTTACTGAAGGTTGAAGATGGCTGGAGGAATCCACTTATTCCCCTTGCAGAAAAGCCCCCAGTTTTGCCTTGAACATTTTTTTTTTTTCAAGCTCAGGTTGCAGGACAGTCTTAATAAATTGTGTGAGGTAAGTGCTGGTGTAGTGCCTGTGGGGACTCAGAACTGTTGTGCAGCTCACCCAAGGTTGCACTGGGTTAGGATGATGAGAAGTCCCAAGAGGGACCTCCAGGTAGGACTTAGCTGTCTTAGGTACAGTAGATGCACAGATGAAGTGAGATTCCAGGCTGGGGGAATTAACTGCCTAAACTGAAGGTTGGTTCACATGGAGCCACTTGGACTTAAACCTCTGATCCTCAAACACTTACTGCTCACAGCAGAGACATTAATGAAGCCTGGTTTCCTATGGATTTAGGTCATTTGCTTGGATTCCCAGCAGTCTAATAAGGTTTGAACTGTAGCTGAGTCATTTCTATTAATTAGGGCATTTGTATTATCTTTATGGGTCTCTGATGTCCCTAAAAAGGCTCACCCTGCAGCTTTTCTTTCCACAGGAGAGATTGGTGAGTCTCTATCCAGCCATCTGTATTCATAAAATATATAAGAAAAGACTCTCTTGGAGACAGCTGCTCTTCTGTTTAACAGATTTGAAATTTGCCCATGGGTTCAGTGTATTTCAGGGGAGATCATAAAAACAAAAACATAGACACAAAGGGACAGCAGGATCCTGTAAGCATCATGGATTTTGGAAGCAAGGTTAAAATGAAATTGCCATATTTATGCAATTATGTAAATATTGCACAATTTGAGGACACCAAATGGTTTTGATCATTTCTTCAGTAATTTGTTCTTGTCAAATAGTTAATTAAACAAATCTGACTTTCTCAAATGTTTTGTAAGTCCATTTTTACAGGGTAGGGAAGGAAACACATCTTGAAGAATTGCTTTTGCGTAAAAAATAACATTAAAAAATGCAATTTTTTTTCTCCTTGCCATCCATAAAGACAGAGGGTTTATGTCAGTTTGGAGGAAAGCAATTGTTCTTCGGTATTAGTGTTCTGATGAGCGCAAAGATATTGGCTTGTGGGTGTGTTTTGACCGCTCTTTAGTTGCTGTCCTATCTGTTATTCTGTTTGATTTGTTTTTAATCTTAGTCATTGTATCAACAAGCCAAGTGCACCCCAAGAATAGCAAATAGCACAAAGCCAACAGCTTGCAAACAAGTCAGACTGAAATATGTTTGCATAAGCTTTTTTTTTCTTTTTTTTTTTTTTTTATGCTCACAAGCAGCAATACTGTGAGTTTCTCACTACTGTTTCTCATCCCCAGATTATTGTGTCCCATCATTCTGGTTTCAATGTGACACACAGCCTTGTGTGGTCGTGATTGATTTCTATTCTCCTCTTTGGATGTGACAAAAACGCCTCCCTTGAAAAGGTCAGGTTTGAGATCTGTTTGAAGATCGTTGCCTTTGGCAATGTTAACTGAGCCCCTGACAGGCTTTTACTCTGGACAAGGCCTGCTGCCTTAGACTGACTTTGTGCTAAAATCTTTCATTTCCTCAAAAAGCCATTAGGGCTGTGTGTTAATATTCGGGGCTTTCTTGCACAGATCTGGATACCAAAGTGCCCTGTCCAGCTTCAGGGGAGGTCAGTGATGACAAGCTGGGAAGTGTAACAACAGGGGGGTGAAAGCTCTGAAACTTGGTGGCAGTGTATAGTAAGGGAGGAAACTAGTTCTAGTTTCCCATCAGGGGGACTAGCTTAGCTCTACACATCTCTGCTAGGAACACTGGAACCTGCAGGCTAATTTCCCTTGAATTTTCATGGAAAGTGGAAGTTCATGTGGTTATATTCCTATTTGGAAAGAGGTGGCTTTGGCAAGAGGAGGAAGTTTCTGGTAGTGTTCCTGTTCAGGAAAAGACTGTGATATAAACTCAAACTCACTCTTTCCTCATTCCCCAAACATGGATCTGTAGGAAAACACACTTTGACGGTTCCACTGATCAGGAAAAAAACCTTGTAATTTAATGCTATTTTCTACTAAAATTAAATGTTTATGATTCTTCAAGTTCTCAGCTTCTCATCTGCTTCCATTGGGAACAGAGAATGAAACAAGAAGGCTTTGCCAAAATTTGGCTGAAACGAAGGAAATACTTGACTGGGCCTCACCAAGGGGCTGGCAGAGAGGAGGCTGGGTACCAGTCCAGTATGGCATGGTCACAGGTCTGGTATTATTAAATGCAAACACAATTGTATTCAAAATCTCTTCCTGCTGGGTGAGAAAGGGAAATGAACACAGGAAAATAAAACTTGAGTCTTAAAAGGGAAGGAGCTGTGCTCAGTTACTAGCTGTGCTAGTTACAGCCTTGGATCACTGTAACTGTGGGAAAATGTGATGAGACAGTTTACCCAAGCACATTTGCTTTTTTCTTCTTTGTTTTTGGAGGGTTAATTCTGTGCTGTTGTGTATAAGCAGGCAGTGATGGATTGTCCCAGAGTTCTGTGCAGACTATCGAAGAGCGCTGGATTTAATTGTCCTGCATTTATTGTACAAAAGGAATGAATTATGAGCCACTTTACAGCATCTCCAGTGAAAGTGATTATCAGCACTGCTCCTCGCCAGAGATATAACTCTGTCAAGCAGACTCCCTCCTCTCTTGGGTTCCTTGGAAAAAGCTTGTGAATTTATTGTCTCTTGCCAGTGAAAGCTCGGGGTAAAACACAAAACCAAAAGCTGCCAATATATATTCAGTTCAGATGTTGTAGGAATTTCTTGTTCCATTTTTTTTTTCCTTCTTTTCCCCTGAGTCAAAGATCTGTCAGGATTTTTGGAGCATGCAGCTGAAATAGTGCAGCAGAATGTGTCCTCTGTTGATTGCTCTTTTTGATATTGTAGGTGAACTGTGTGGCTGAGAAGACCTGGCTGGCTGTTGGCTTCAATTAGCCTTGTCCAGGCCTCATGCACATGCACAGCATAGCTGGTCATGATGCCATGGAAAAAGGCACCTTTCACCCCTCTGCACCCAACCATATCTCACAGCTGTTTTCACACTGCTCCTCCCTGCGTTGCACAGATAACCCCAGGAACAGGTTTAGGCTGAGGAGGATGTATAAAAGGAATGTTATGAGCTCTGCCTCCGAGACACTGCACTATAACTCATCTGCAGAAGAGTGGGCAGTTTTGCTCTTTACCTCTTCTGTGGCATAATAAAGGACGGCAGGGTGAATTCCAGGGACTGTAACATTGCCTGTCAGAAAGATATTTGGGGGTGATGCTTCCCAACGTTGCAGAAAAACAGCTGCAGGGGAGATTTTGTGTTGGGGGTTGTTTAGAGCTGCTGAATCATTTTCAGTATCTTGAGGAGAGCAGGCACGCACTGTGTGCTTTGGGGAGCTACAGGTCCCCTCTGCTTATTTTTTTGTGTTGCTATTCAAATGAACACAAGATTCCTGTGTGTTCACAGATATTTTTATGCCTGGGATAGCCCAGATAACAAGTGAATCAGCACATGGATGGAGATAACAATGTGTACTCAACTGTGCAAGTTCTTACAAAAGGTGCCTTTCTTCACTCCTCCATGTGAACAGATTTCACATGGTTTTATCAACAGGTTGCCAGGAAGTCTGTTCCTGAGAAGAAGTAGAAAAATGGAAAAAAAGCTGTAAAAAGCCCTGGACTATAATGGCACTACCAGGTAGCATGTGCAATTCATTTAACTATGAGTCTACAAATGTGTTAGCTCATAGCTGTGGTAACACTCATGGCAGCAGTCCTGGGCTGAAAACTGTCCTGCTAATTAATAACAGCAAGGAACAGAGGTTGTGCAGAGTGTCATAGCGACAGGTCATGAATTAGGAGAGGAGCACGTGTGGTCACGTGTTCTGTAAGCAGAGAATTATATTTGAAATTATTCCCTGTGTGTAATTGTGTGTTTTGGATAATCAGTTAATCATCAAACTAGTGATGGTTCTATGATTTCTTCCACTGTATCGTTCAATTGATTTATTGGAAGTCCTCTGTAAGTTGAATGGGTATCAGCTGCAACAGAGAAAATTTAGGAAAAGGGACTTGTAAGTTTACCTTATGCACTGAAAAGAGTGTCTGAACTTGAACAGAATTGCTGGGAAAATTTGCAGAGTTAAATGGCTGGATGAGCCTTCTACGGTTTGGGAAGTCATGGGTGGCCAGTTGTCCATTAATGAGCCAAAGTCTCCTGGATAACAACCTTGTGACAAGATGGTCCTTCACTCCAGAATGCCAATTCGTGTTGGCTTTTTATAGGAATATAAGGGACTGGTTCCCCAGGGGGAAAAAAGAAACATAACACAGTAGGATCAGTATTTTATGCTGTGAGACTTTTCACTTTCCTTTGTAAATAGCTATTTGCCCGGTGGTTGCTAGATTCTTTTGGGATGTGGGAAACAGAAGTTCATGCCCATTTCTGATTCCTGAGTTAGCACAAGGAATTGAGTGTTTGATTTGCTTTTGGAGTAGTTACTGCAGGAGGACAGTGATGGTTGGAACATCCTCAAAAATAGCTATTCCAGAAGAGTTCTAGCATGGCAGATAATTGGGCATTACCCATCACAGCTAATTTAATTGGATGACTTTGCTCCTTTTAGGATTCAGTATATGCAGATCCAAGGGCTACATTTCCAAGTTCCCAAAATTTTAAGGCAGTTTGGCTCTTTGGTCAAATGGAAATTAAGTGCTCCATAACCAGAGGTTTTGCTGAAGGCTGGATTTTAAAAAGGCCTGAGCCCTTAGACAGCAGTTTTGAAAATCTGGCTAAATTTCAGTCCAAGCTTACCCTTAGAAACCTTTTATATCTTCATTGAGCACAAAGGGACAGTCTGTCTTGTAAGTTCGTGCTTTCATTAGGAGGAACTGAATCCTATTGATTTCAACATGTATTATGGTGGGATCAGACCTCTTCAGCGTCCTTACTTAAAAGCACTGCCATGGCAACAAGGGCAGCAACCCCAGGGGCAGGGGGATGGGAAATGGCATGAGGTGGAGAAGGGACATCCTCTTCTCATTGACAGGAGACTTCCCCATAATAAAAAAGGGGAGGAAAAAGCTTGATAAGTCAAGTGGCTTGATTTGTAAGTGAGCTTACTCTAAAGCAAACACAATGCCGTATGTGTCTCATTTGCCAGTGAGATCATCTGTTTCTTTGTTAGGGAAGAAAATGTGTTTCCCTTCCAAGTCCAGGGCCACTCAGGCAATTTACATGAACAAATAAAGATGAGGTTTAGCAGCACTATATAAATGAAATACAGCTCTAAGTGGCCACCAAAGAACCAAGCAGCTTGAATGGAAGAGTACTGGGACGCGAGCCAGGTGGCTGCTGTTTGCCATGCCTGCTTAGATTCCCCATCCAAGCATTGCTCAGATGCTTCTTGCTAAGGTAAGGTTTATGGCTGTAGCAAAACATATACTGGGAGATAAACAAGCTATGCTACAGATGAGCAGCAGGGCAGAGAAGGTAAAGTGAATGTGTGCCTTAGCCACGGTCTTTACAGAAAGTAGTTGGGCACTTGCTAGAACGGCATCAATCAAGGCTCACTAGGGCAAGGAATATTCATCTCTTGATAAAAGTGATGGACATCTTGTTTCTGGTGTCTTTTATACCAGCTGCATCCTTTAGTTGTTCAAATGTATTAAATGGAGTAATTCCTAACTTGAGAGTAATTCCTCTTTGAGATTAGCATCTGGCCATGCTTTATTTCAGTGCTTCTGGCCATGAAGCAGGTCTGCAAAATAGCTCATGCATGGGGAAAAACAAAAACACTCTTTCCCAGAGCTGCATTTCATCATGGATTCAGCAAACATTTAAAGATTCTAAATGCTGTGGGTTCATTGCTGTTTCCTCGTTGCATTTAGAACTGGTGTGAGCAAATATCAGCTCTGTAGCACTCTTTCTTCTTCTGTTTCCAATTCAGACTGCACATCCTCAGCCTGGCACAGAAGTGGCCAGTGGGGCACTGTGGTACCCCAGGTGTCTCTAGTACAGCTCAGTTTTGGGAGTGAGACTGATGCACTTGGACAAATCTCAACCTTATGTAAAACTGCCATCAGTCAAAATACCTTGTACCATTCATGAACAAATCACTCCCTCTCTGCTCATTATGTAGCTTGTCTGTGTAATTCCAGGGTCGAGGTCTGAGATGGAATTGTGTCCATGGCATTAGTCTGAGCATACAGAGACAGGTCTCTTTGTTCTGTAGTCATGACTTTTGGCAACAGCTGTGTGTTAGCTCCACACTTACTGTGGGAGGCCCAAGAGTACAGAATGGCTCTTCTAGTTCTGTCAGTGTCAGTGAATGGCTGCAGTGCCATTCAAACTGTCTCAGGACTTCTGACAGTATATTCTTCTCAGGACAACACTGCCATGCAGGCAAGTGTCTCTGGGGCTTCCTTTAGTTCCTTTATGTGCTTATTTATTTGCTCAAGGTTCAGGAGGAAGTCTTGGTTTGACAGCCCTATCAAACCTCTATTCAGTTACATACACAATGTTTAAATAACTCATTTTGATCCCATCATTCTCCTCTCTTTCCTTTTCTTACCTTCCCTGCCCTTGTCTCTTTTGCACCCGCACAGCCCCAAAAGGTGAATTTAAAGAAAACAAACACTAAGAGCCTAGGTATAGGATCTGACTGTATACATAAGCTGGAATGAGCCTAAACTGCACCAAAGTGTTTATTGGCAAGTACTATTAAACCAACAAAATCTTTCAAAAGTTGAGTTACTGTAATATAGACTGTAACATAGAGGTAAGACAAGGAAAATATTTCCCTTGAGCAGAGTAATTATTAGGAATTAGGTATATTAGTTATTCAGACATTATAGGATTTCTCCTGTACATGTCAAGTAGGAAGTAGATATCTCCAGAGAAAGCTACAGCTCTCTTAAGGGGTTGGTCTCCCTCCCACAGCATCTGTCTCTCTGCACTGCCTATAATGGACCCTTAGGTAAAGTGCTGTGGTTAAATACCTAAAGTTAGGCAAAATCTGGGCTGGGAATTGGTCCATCCCAAGGACCTTATGAAGGGAACAAACCAGCATAATTCTTCCTAGTTGACAGATAAGTGACTGAGCTAATATACCTAAAGCAAACCAGAAAGTCTGTGGCAGATTTAGGAACTGATCGTGGGTGTTCTAAGTCCAGTTATGGCATTAACTGTTTGCATGCCATTGCTGCTGCTCACAGCTGATGCTTTATATTCCTCCAAACAAAACAGATATTTCTAACAGTGTTATTTCTCTGTGTGTGTATATATCTATATAAAAATTGCTGTTAAGATACACCTGCATTTCCTGATGGCATAGTTACCAGGTGTTATGGAAATGTATGGAAATTTCTCTCAAAAAACCTGTTAGGTCCAACCGAGTTTTGGATGATGTTGGATTGGAAATAAATGCACTGAGAATTACTGAATCCAAAGATGTCACCTGGCTCAGGAAGTCCCTGAGCTGAAAAAGGCTGGAGTCTGGGAGGGTGGCAGGAGAAAGGATCCCTACAGAGCTGCCCTGGTGTTTGTACTCCTTGCTGGCCATTGGCAGTGGTGGGATGATGAGTTATGTGGACTTTTAGTGTGATCCAGTCACACTGCTCTTAGGTCATTTTGGTAGAAAATATTTATTGTCTGGTGGGCTCAGCCTCATCCTTGGGGATGGGCCCTTCCCATGTCCCAGAAATCAGCTACAAGCTGACAACACAACTTAGCCCAGGAAGAATGAGAAGAGCCTGGGTGGGCTCTTACAGCGTATCAAGGAACATAAACTCATGTTCAGCTTTCCAGTAACTGCAGTGCCATGAATGCTCAAGAATCCAACAGGGGCAGTCTCATGGGATGCTGTGATGCTGCTAAATTTAAAAGAATGAGACTATTTTTAGTGTAAATAGTTAATGGAGTCTCACAAATCATGTTGAGAGGCATGGTTGTGATTATAGATCTGTAACGTGTTTGCTGTGATAAAAAGCAGAGCTGTGTCAGGTGTTCTTGTTAACACAGTGTTTGTACACTCAGGCAATAGGGGCAGCTGTGGCTGAAAAAAGATTTTCTTTAAAAAATCAGCGGTTCTATTTTACTAGCAATTATTCATTTATAAACTGTAGCAGAGGAGTAGCCAGAATCGGAGGCAAGGCCTGCTAGTCTGGATGGAGGTTGGGAAGGACTGTAAAATGAGAAACACACTCCACTCCCAGGACAGATGTCCTTTCCACTCTGCTGACTCTCCTCAACACCTGCTGCACGTCAGACATGTGCTTACCTTCAACTTGACTTCATTATGACAAAATCATCGCTTAAAGTGTAACATGTGCTCATGGGCTTTCCTGGATAAGATGGATCATAGAATCATAGAATGGTTTGGGTTAAAAGAGACCCCGAAGATCAGCTTGTTCCAACCCCACTGCCATGAGCAGGGACACTTTCCACTAGACCAGGCTGATCAGAGCCCCATCAAACCTGGCCTTGAACACTTCCAGAGATGGACTTAAGTGTGTACCTAAAACTTCCTTAAATTGCCCTTTCCTAAATTGTTTCTTTTGAGACTGGTGAGAGAACTGCTGCTGACAGACTTGCTTATCTTGGCTTTATAAGGGATTGAGTGTGCTTGGAGGTGCTGGAAATGTAGACCCTTCTCAGCCTGGTCACCCTGGTAAATATTTCACATTTATGATATGCTTTATTGGCCAGGGACCAGGTTCTTAGCCAGTACATGTGTACTATACTTGGCATTTTGGTATGAGCCAGTGTTTGCCCCAGGTCACTGGGCCATGGGAACACAGCACTCACCACAGCCATGGATGATGGGAATCCTTATGGCATTGATATCCAGTTCAATTTATTCTGGGTCCTGTTCACTCAAATCAGGTGTTTCTGCAACTTTAGTGAGTGTCTGAGCTAACTAAGACCTGAGATATTCTGAGTTTGGGAAACATGGGGGGAAATTACATGAAAAAAACATGCTCATTACTTACCTCACCTGCCCAATCCCCAGCAGGTTTAAGGATTTACAAGGAGCTCTCCCAGGAATAGACATCCTGGTTTTTATGGGGCTGAGTTCAGCAGTTTGTGAGATCAGACTGGGAGCACTAAGTCCTGAATTTGTTTCAGGTACTAAATTTAAAGCCTGATGGGGAACTTGGGAGTGTTTGGTTGTTTAATTTCTTTTTTTTTTCTGAAAAATTTTTGTTCACAAACTGAAAACAAGATCTGATGCATAAAATTCCGGGTAATAATTTTCTCTAGGAAAATGACATTTGTTTAAAATTAATATTATTCATAGGTATAATTTAACAAAATTGTATTTTGTGAAGGAAGTTCAGTTAGAAGTTTTATATTCCTTTACAGGGATACCAACAGGACCAGATCTAGTTTGTGATTATATAATGGTCCTTTATCTTAAACTTCAGTTTTGCAACATCACGTATAAAAAATCAGTTCGCAAGTGCACATGGAAAGCTATTTTTCATCCTTTTGGGCCTGTGAGATGCCTTTGGCATCTAGACATCAGTCTGGTTTCTTGCCTCTTCATCATCATCCATATAGCACTGTTTAATCAGCTGCTTCCTCCTGCGATACAACCACGATAACCCCGTGCCGTGGAGAGGTGAAATGGCGTGAATTGCCATCATCTGTGAAATGTAGCAACTTTTTCTTCTAGTCTGGACTTGTCTTGGGTCTGCTGGGCAATGTCCTCAGAGTTTGTGTAAGGAGTTTTTCCCATAAATGTAGCTACTGCACTTTAGTCTAAATCACATTGAGAGCTTCCTGGCTCTCCCCCCTTTTGAAAGACTCATCTGCATCCCACTTGTGCGAGCTGTAGGAGGGTGATCTGTGCCTTAGCTTGGCTTTCTTTAGCCCACATAATCCTAAGCTTGGATCTGCAAACTTGAGCCTTCCCCCCTGCCAAGCTGAGAGAAGTTTGAAGCTGAGATCTAAGGACACTCTTTTCATTGGTGGTCCTTGAGGAATGCTGGAGTACTCCAGGTTGTAACTTCATTGTACAATGACTCCTTGTCCTGTGAGAAGTGTCTGAAACTGAGGCCCAGGTGTGATTTTGGGGCCATTTGCAGATGCTCATTCAGGTGCAGGTTGTGGGGCTGGTGGGGTTGCTGATACACTCACAAGCCTGTGACTTCTCATTCAGTAAGTGTGCTCCACCCTCCAACTGCTGTGCTCGCTGTCATCTCTGCTTCCCTTGTCAATGGCCTCAAGAGATGCCCTGGAAACATCAAAAAACCTTTTGGGATGAAGTCTGGTAGCTCTACATCCCACACTGCAACCAGAGGCTGCAAGGCAGCTCCACCTGAGCTGAAGGTGGTGGTGGTCCTCCAATGGCAGCGTGCCCAGCCTTGAAGAGGTCAGTGGTGGGACTTGGAGTTAAAGGAGATGGATGGGACTGGATGGACCAACATCAAAGTGGCCTGGGAAAAGTAAAGGGCTCCGTGGGGTTGTGCTGTTTCGTTCACGATGCACTGGCCCCCTGCCATCAGGCAGTGGCTCGGTGCCAAGGGGATACGGCACGGGGCCCAGTGCCCTGCATCTGCTGAGACAGAACATGAGAATCCACAGCGGAGCCAAGCTCTCCCCCTTCCCATCTCTTCTTCCAGAAAATGGCTAATGTAAATAAATTGTCCGTTCACATGTGTTTTGGCATCTGAATGGAAACACTTGTCCGTGCGCCCCCACCAGCCCCGCTCCCTCCCTCCCTCCCTCGGCGCTTTTGCTAAATGAGCTTTTCTTGCTCAGTTTCAGCTCAACCCGGAGTTATTCCATTGGTATTTCCCTCTTGGACTGATAACGAGACGGAGCAGGCTGTAAAGCTGGTGACATATACCAGCCCTAATAATGTCCAGGAGCTAAAAGGTCCCCAAGCCCTGGTTTGTGCAGCAGATAAACACTGGGCAGGGACCCAGGAGCTGCCCAAAACGTGTGTGTTGGGCTCTATACGTACCTCTCCACTTGCCCTGGTCTCTGTAGGAGCTCAGACCTGTTAAACACTCCTCCCGTGATGCTAACAAAAATATGGCAGTATCCATGGTGTTCCCTGGAGCACCAGACTTGCATGGGAACTCTTGATGTAACTATACCTTAACATTACTGATAGTAAGTTACTGAAGGGGAAAATAACATGCATTTAATAATAGAATTTCATTAAATGATAATACAGATAGGTTACTGCAGGGGAAAATACTCACACAAATTCATTTTGACCGGGTCACTCTAACTTCAGGTTGTTTTGCACAGACAAGGAGGAGAGAGGTGATAGGTCACATGTTGCAAAATGTTTCAGATACTTCCAGTTGGAAAAATAAATATTCAGGCAATTACGATGCCCCTTGTTAAAGGAGGAGATGGAAACATATTGTCATCCTGCTCACGATGTGCATTTCCTGTGCTGCAGGTTAATCAGCCACTGAGACATCCTTAATCTTGTTGGATTATTTGCGGCTGCACCTGCCTGAACTTTTTCTCTCCTGATTAACATTTAATTAAATCCACTTTTAAAATGCCAGCGTGACTGCAGCACCAGGGGGGCGCTTGCAGAGAGTGTTTTGCTCTCCATCCTGATTGCATCTGCATTAATTATGCTAAGTGCAGTGACAGGAACAATATTGATGTAACAGAAGTTTATTAGGTTGATGTGGTCATTCAGACAAGAGGGCTGTAAGCAGCTTCATGTGCTTTGGCTGTGGCCTCCCATGAGGAGAAAATGTCATCTCATTATTATTCAGATTGACCTGATTTGGGTAATTTCTTTCTGGGAGCGAGGTAGTTTTGGAATCTCATTAGCTTACCGACATTTGCATGTGTTAATAGAGTTCTTGCTTGCTTTTAATCCTCTATTCCTTCCTTACCATTGCAAATGGGAGTTTGGTGAAAATCGGGGACTTGGGCTGGGGGACTGAAGACTTTCTAGATGTCATTTTGGGCCTGCTGTGCCATCTTCTCTTTGTGGACCCTGACCCCACATGCACGGATGCAGGAAAGTGTTTCCTCTCCCCATGGACCGGGGAGCAGGGCTCCTCTGAGGACATAGAGGTGCCATAACCTGTCTCAGCCCTCCCCTGCTGCATGAGCCATTAGCTTTGCCAGAGGGGAAGAAGTCCCAGTTTCATCGTAAGGACACGTGGCGTTGATCACCTTTGGGATTTTACCTTCACTGTACATGTAACCAGTGCCTCAAGCCTATCTGAGTTTGTCTGTCCTGCTGTGTGAAAATCCAGGAGCAAATCCTGCCAGGAACAAATGTCTTAACCATACTTGAGCATGGATTATGTCCTTATCTCTGGCAGCAGTTAGTGGGCTCCCTTTTCAGCGGGCTGTGGTGTGACGGAGGGACTGACCACAGCTCTGCCAGGTTCTGACAACGTGGGGTCAAGAGGGCTTCTTGGGCCGTGTTTGGCAGCTCCTCGGAGAGGGAATTGGAAGCCCTGCAGAGGTCTGCAGCAGCGTGCTCTGGGTTTGGCAGGGTTTCTTAATGCCCATCGCTGCACTGGCAGCTGGATCAGGCACAGGATCACATCCTGAACAGTGATTACATTTCGCATTCTATGACTTGCCTACAAAAATCCAGCCTTGTGTTATTACCCTTGTTATTGCCCAGTCACTGGCCCAAACCAGTTAGTCTGCCTTGATGGTCTTTAATGGGGCGTGCTGTGAGTGGCTTCAGCTTCTCACAGTCTAATATACAATAGAGAAGTGCTTGGAAATTTTAGAAGTGTTAGAGCAGTTTTCTCAGACCTCATGAACATCATCTTGCTGTGGTTGCTTTTATTTTCTCTACTAACAGGTGTTTCTGCATGGTTTGCTTAAAGAAGTCACTTACCTGCCAGGTAGCCAGTTATGGGAATGTGAGACACTGAGCAGATATCTTATTTTGCTCTGGGATACCAGTTTCTGTTCTTCCAGATCCTGTGGCCTGTTAGTACAAAACCAAAGCTTTTCTCTGGAAACTATACAGCAGCTTTCCTCTCCTGTCAGTTGATGTTTTGAACCCATAATGTCAGGAAAGGAGAAGAGAAAGTTGCATTGCTTTTTGTTAA
Organism: Platyrinchus mystaceus; assembly: GCA_035041135.1. Classification (NCBI taxonomy): domain Eukaryota; kingdom Metazoa; phylum Chordata; class Aves; order Passeriformes; family Tyrannidae; genus Platyrinchus; species Platyrinchus mystaceus. The sequence continues at coordinate 8,171,321 of JAWWLV010000005.1, forward strand.
AAAAAAAAAAAAATATTTTCTAGGTAAGTAACAAAAAAATCTTTTCCAAAATAATTTAGATTTTTTTCTTTTCCCACTGCCCTATCTGAAAATGAAAGGTCCAATAACTCATTAAAGCAGAAACTTGGGGGAAGATTCTTGGGGAAGCTTTCATGTGGGGAAAGGGAATTTCATTAAAATCTTTTCTAAAAAGTGGCCTACTCTGTAACACTTGTGCCTGGAATAAAAATGAGTAAAATTTGTTCATTTAAAGAATTCTTGGAAAATTAATTTTCAGTTTAGCTACAGGTTAAAAGTTGGGGTTTTGGCTTTAGTTGTTTGCGGTTTTTTTCCTCATCCTGTTGTTTGTTTGCTGTAGACTTATTTGCCTTTCTGCAGCTTCTCCCTTGTTTGCTGCACCACACCAGTTGTGTTCCTCCCAACATCTGCTCCTCAGTCTGACAAAAGGTCTTGCACTGGGAGCTGCCTGGACCTGATTTTGTAGGGCGATGCCCAGTTTACTCCTGCAAACCTCCACAGTGTCGCTACATGTGTTTCACCTTTTTCCCATGAACCCAGTGAACTCCCTGAACCTTTTTTTTTATAATTTTATATGGGATTTTGACTATTTTTTTCAAAATGTTTTCTTGCCTGATTGCTGGAGGCTGAGCGGGTGAACAAAAACATCTGGGCTAAAAAAAAAAAAAGAAAATAAGTTAACAATAAACCATATAGGCTTGTTTATTGAGCTTTGAGTCTCTGGCAAATAGCTGACTGAGCTGTATCAAATTATCCTCTGCAAATATCTAGCCTTCATTTGTAACCCAGCCTTATAATTGGTTCTGTACTGATTCTGCACCAGTTCCCCTTCCACAGTTCCCATTTTGAAACATGGGCATCGTACTGATTTTTTTTTTTCTGTGATGCTATGGCTGATAATAAATTTTATCACCCTTTTACCTCTCAAAGGGGCCATTTGTAAATGGGTCCTTAGTTTTGCTGCATTCACTATAGGTATTTTCCTACTGCATAATCAAGCAGTGTGTTTGTGCAGTGGGTAGGTTGTTCAGAGGATATTTCTTTCCCACCAGTGATATGAATTATTGAAAAGAGAAGCAATATAAAGAGAATAAAGGAGGTGACATGTCAAAGCATAATTCCTGTGATTGATGCATTTGCAGTATGAAGGCAACATTACCATAAAAAGTTCTCTTGGAGCTCCTGTGGAGCTTACTTGTCTGCTGACACTGAGTGTAGCAGCTTTCAGATTCACTCACAGACCCTTCCTTTGCATTTATAAGACAGCTCTACCACATGATATGGTGGGAGAGCATGTCATGGCAAATAAAGAAGTTTCTCAGCTCTGTTGCTTGGTTTTCCAGCTTGGATAGTTGCGTAGTTTGATCCTTGTGTGAATTAAGAGTGACTGAATGCTGCCTCATGTTCATTTACTCTACACTGTCCCCACCTCTGAGACAGCCACTGTGCTTTCCTCAAAGGTGAACAGACCTCGTGACCTGAGGGACTGTCAGCAGGACATGAAGGGAAACTGCTTCTTTGAGAGGCAAAGCCTCATTCTTCTGTGTGGTTGGTATTTACTTTCTGTAGCTGGACCTGTCTGGCAAGACTGCCCATGGTTGAACTCTTCTTCCGTGACTGTGAAGCCTGAGGAATCTCACTTTGAAACATCTAAGAAGCATCTAACATGTTGCAAAAATTCATTGTGAATAAGTCACCACAGTTCCCATGTGCCTGGTGCTGGGATCCCTGTGCCCAACTGCAGAAGCCCGACCTAAAGGTGATGCTCCTGCATGGAGAGGTGGTGCAGTTAACAGGAAAGGTTCCTGTGTCTTAGGCAAACCCCTAAGCTGCTCCTCCTTTCAGAAAGGCTGAAATATTTCCTTTCTGCCTTGACTTTGGGATATGAACATGGATTTATAGTGTAATCCAGAGTTGAGATTCTAGGAATTACAGTGGTGTAGCAGAGTAACAGCAATAATGAAAAGGTTGCAATGTCCTCATGTTATATATAAACTGCCTGGTACAGGAGATGTGCTGTGCCTTTGTAAGCAGCTGTATTAAAGGACATAAAGCTGCAGGTGTGCATTACTTTGGTGTGTATTCTGGAGGAATCTCTGTGGCCATGGCACCAGATGGGAACTCCCCTGGTGTTTGGTTTTGTTTTTTTTTTAAACTCCTTCCAAAACAGTGGTTGAAAATCAGTGGAAATGCTGTTATCATCACCACACACGCGGGATGTTGAAAAGTCGGATTTCTCTTCCAGGAAAAGAAATGTGTTTGTACTCTAAGTTGAATCAAAAAAGCAATGTTTAAAAGGTTATGGAACAGAAATTCCAGATGACTCCAAAACGAACCTCCGTGGGAACCTGACTAAGTTTCCCTCCTGAGGATGGCTGAACACTGCCAAGCATTGAAGATAGCAGAGTAGCCATCATGCCAACAGTATGATATGTGGAATCATTTTAACACTGACATTAATATTTCAAAATAACATGTCAGTCAAAAGTGAGTGCTATTCAAAAAGTAAATGAATGCTATTAGAAAGAAATTATGAAAACTCTAACAATGGTATTACAATGTCCAATTGATTGAAATTGAAATTTCCCTTTCAGTAATTTTGTCAAAACTAACATCATCTGCAAAATGTCTTGGAGCTGAGACAGCATTTCCCAGGAGAAAAATATTGCTCTAAAAGATTATTTAATTAGGCAGATTCAATATGCATTATGAAAATTAATAGCTGTTTAGGTTTGCAAGAGAAAAGCAATGTGAAATTTAATAGCAAAATGTTCTAACGAAGTGCATCTTTTAATCAATAAATTACTATTATTTTGGTTCACCATCTTTCTCCACCTCCTCTAGCAGCTGAGTACCAGCTGGGCTGGAAATGCTCTCATTGATATAACTGAATGCAGACAGCTAATTTGGGGGTGTTTTAACCTACTTTGTACTTTTTTTATCTTTACTCTCATTTTCATGTGGCCTCCTGCTCCAAACCATCCCCTGCATGGCTGGACAGGGAAATCTGATGAACACACTTTCTTTTGTGGGTTTATGAGGTTGAGTAGTGAAAGGATTGTTTTCATTACTAACATCCTGGTGTAGTAAAATATCAAATTTAATACATATGATGATTGTTATATTACTTAATCCACTGTTTGCCTTCTAATTTAGTTTGAGTTTGCCTTGTTATTTGGTATGCTGGAGGAAGGCTACAATTTAGCTATTTGGCACACCTTCTTTATCATCAGATGTACTTCAGTATCACGTGCTGATGGAGCCTGCAGCTGTAAGACCTCACAGGATAGCAATCCCATCAGCCCGTCCTAGCTGACTTGGGCGGAGGATGCATCTGGTGTCAATTTTGGCAGACCTTTCCATCAGTTTGGCAGCTTTTTGTTGGGGGGAATGCAGGTTCACGAGATGCCATGTCCTTCTTCCAGGGGATCGGGTGCCTGGACACTGTGTCGTGCACTTGGGCATGGAGACCACCAAATGGGTGCCTGTCTTTGGGACCCTCCGGTCACCTGGGGGTGAGCTGCATCCGTGTTGGTTTTCTGGTTATCCAAGAGGGCACCTGCTGGGATATCGCTGGAGAAGCACAGAGCCAAGTGCTGAATCCATACTGCCTTCCAGGAGCAGTTCCCAGCACAGACTCCCCATGCCGTGCCCAGCTGTCGTACGTGGGGCAGTATGAAGCAGGGCAGGGAGTGATCTGGCTGGTGCCTTGTGTGGGTGCTCAGGGCTTGCTTGAGTTCTGTGCAGCACTGCACACATACCCTGTGTGCTGGGGAGATGGGTGTCTCCCTGAGACACAAGGAAACAGAGAGCTGCAGCTTTTCAGTGGCTTCACAGCTTTGTGCAGCCACAAAGACTCAAAGCTCAGGAAAAGACTGTGTGGTGAAGACCAGAAGTGCGAGCAGTGTGTGGGGGGGAGTTGGTTCGTGGATCTTCTGTGGTTCTTGGGAGACTGCTTTCTATTAAAGTGGTTTTTATTATGCTGCATTGCCAAACCTGAGAGCAATAGAGACATTTTCCTTTCACACTTTAGAGGGTGTGAGAAAGCAGAGCCAGGCATTGAGCTACTCCTGCCAGAAGGGCAAGTCACATCTCCAGCGGCAGGATATCAAAGTGAGCTGTGCTCTGCATCTTCAAGAGCAAATTGTATGGAAGCCTTCCCCATCTAGACAAGCTCCACAGAAAGCTAATTTATCTCTAAGGTCCCTCTCAGGGCACTGAGCATCCTCCAGCCCATGCTGAGACAAGCCTAGCTACTGCTGGGGTAGGAGAAATTGCCATGGAGTAATCTGTGGTGATATAGGACTTGGTGAGGTTGTAGGGGCTTGTAATTTGTCATGAGTTCCTAGAAAGGTTTTGAATGGTGCTGATCCTCTGGTTCTGATCATTTTGGAGTCAGATAAATCAGTTGTCTAATTGTAGACAGGCAAATTCTGATCCACTGAGGGAGAATGAGCTCTTGGGTTCTGTCCTGGCTGCAAACCAACAGTGGAGCACCACTCCAACTCAAATCCCATCCAAATCTCTTACATGTGTGTGTTTGGGAAGGGAGTGTTTTTTTTTTTTTTTTTTAATTTGGTTGGATAAAGGAGTGTTTAGTAAATAGCTGCTGGGGTCCAGGATAATATTATGGTGTTTTCTTTGGGTTTTTTTCTGTGGGTTTTTGTTTGGTTTTTTTTTTTTTTTGGTGGACACAATGATTCCAGTGGCATTTTAGGAAGAAAGTCACATTGCAGAAGTGAAGATAGGATGATTAGACTCCCTTTTATTTTAAGGATAAACAGGATTCAGCCCATCAGAGATGAGATGTTTGCATGTGGCCATTTGGTTTGTGTGCCACACATGTGATCAATTTAACCAGGGGAGGATTTAGGCAGGGTGGGGAGGCCGATGTTTCTTGTGACATGTGGAATGTTAAGCCACAAAAATGCAACCACAAAATCAGCAGATTAGAATTCCCATTTGTAAGGAATAAATAATCATTATGGTGAGATAGTCCACGAGGGATTAACACGACTGCTTCCAATTCTGTTGTTCTGTTGTTCGATCTTCTATGACATTTTTTCCATGCGTGTATCTCCATCCTTTTTTTTTTTTTTTTTCCCCCCCTCCTTTTTTTTTGGCCTCTTTTTCCTGGTTGGTATTGTAGCTGTCACGGTGATTTATGAGAATGCAACTTTGGGGGGTTTGTCTCCTGTACATACCTCTTGTTTTTCTCCTTGCTTGTAATTACGCTGTGCACCTGTTGTTCCCCGTCGGGGCCCACGTGCGCGCAGAACCGATGCTCACGTTGCAGTTGGTTTACTCAGTTTTACAGCATTTGTGAGTCGCATCTGATAGGTCTGTTCTGTCTCTGTGCCGAGGAGCTGCCTGGCAGCATAAATCATTCTTGCACTGAAGAGAAGAGCATGGTATCTATTTCAGGTTCCCACCCACCAGAGCCTCATAAATCTACACAAATGTTTCAAGAAACAGGTTTGATTGTTTAGAATGAGCTAATGCTGCAAAGCCCTTCTTAGTCCTGAGCTGAATCTGGGACTCTGGCTCCCCAGGCTTATAGGGTTAACTTAGATTTATGGGATGTGTCTACATCACTCTTAAAAAGCAAGCTTGAGAGCAGTGGAGAGCATGTTGGCTTCTCATCTCGTCTACACCGAGGTCTCCCCATGCACATCTTGGTGCTGAGTATCTGATGTCCTGTTAACTGCTCTGTTAACCTGCCTGGCATGCACAGGCATGTGTCTGCATCCTCTGTTAGGAAGCCTCCAAACAGAGGTGCTGAAAGCATTCCCCCTGCCTTTTCTCAAAGCTCAGTGTGCATGTATCCTTAGTTTTACTTTTAGTCCAAAGGCTAAGGGGGAGGCACAGGCTGTTTCATGCACAGGGGAGAAAAATGCACATTTCTGGATGGCTGTAAATGCTCTGAGTTGCCTTTAGAGGAGCCTCTCTCCTCCACTGAAGGGAGACTGACTTTCTACTGTAGACCTGTATTAGGTGATGCTACCCTTTGCAAGCCTTCATGACCGTATGGGGCCTCTCTCCAGAGTGAGAAATCACCGGTGGCAGTTCATAGCTCACAGCTCTTCCATGGGTTTCTGTTCCAAATTAGTAGCCTAACTCCATGAGCATGGATTTATCCTTTACCCCACATAGGTTCTATGTAGTTTGTCCTTGAGGTAGTCACTCCGGTTTTTTTAGATTTCTGTTCTGTGCAAAGGGAATTCTTGGAACATGGCAAAATTCTTTTGGCTTTCAGAAGCTTTCCAGTCATCCCTCAGTCAAAGATCTGCTTGATGTAGGTCCTGCAGCAGAAATGCTGAGATTGGAATATTTTTAGTGTAGTCATTAGGGTTGGACAAGGGGTCACAGGGGATGAAGCACCCTTGGACTTTGCTGTAGTTGTGGGACTATGTAGTTTGAAAGCAGTTGATCGCTCTCCCCCTAAATGCAGGTGACAGAGGGAGCAAGTCTACATCTGATGTCATGAAAGGTCTTGAGTCCTAAACAGAAGAGAGTAATCTTTCAGAGGAACTTGAAGAAGTTTTACCTCTTATGCTGTTTATGTAAACCTCAGCAAAAGGGGAGGTCACAGACCATCGCTGCTTTGGGATAGCTGTATCAAGAAAGGAGGGACCTGGTGAACCATCTTTTGTTATTTCTCTCTTTCTAGTGGCTACACAGAAAGTTTTGGCACATGCATAGAAGATAAGCTCACCAGTGGCTCATTAAAGTTATGCTTGAGGTGTAACCCCTGGTTCAGCAATTCCCTACAGCAGGGAGAGTGGAAGGATATGCTGAGAAGTGCTCATCTTTGACAAGCATTTCTGTCTTCTTTCTGCTATTTCTCTGAGTGCAGAGATACTGCATAAATCCTGGGCCAGAGTGGCTGCTGGGGAAAATGGCTTGCTTGTTGATTTTAAAACATAAAATCCTCTGTCATTTATATCCCAAAATTATATCCCCAAATTGCTGGCTATCCCTGTACCGTAGCCTCCCCTGTTTACAAACAGATGTGTTACTGCATTAAGACAGAATTTGATATACATTGATCAAAAAAGTAAAAATTAGCCTTGTAAAATTCTCATAACAATTACGTGACAGAAAACTGGCCGAGTACCTCAGCAGTGCTCCCCAGCCTGTGATTTCAGAAGTGATTAAATGAAAATTCAGCCTGGCTTGTTTAAGTGTGTAGAGGGCTCTTTTCTCTGCATGCAGTTGTTGCTATGTGAGAGACGCTGTGGCTCTGCCTCTGAGGCCATGAAACCAATTTTTAGGCTCTCTAGTAAAATACTTCATTGCTTAAATATGCATTGTCTTTGGGGAGTACCTCTCTCCTCGCCCCTCCCTAACATACTTCATCATAGACTTCTGCAAAAATGTATAAATAAATAAAATATTCCAGGTTCCTTTTTCTTAAACAAGAATTTAATTAAATGGAAGTTAGATCCCTTTGGAATACAGAAAAGCAACTTTAAAGACACTCTAGACATGGGCTTTAAGGATTTCCTTTCCTCTTTTTGCCTAATAGACTCCAATCCTGGGATTGTATTTCTCTGCTTCAATTCTAAAAGACTTCTTAAAAGGAGCAATATTCAAAGGCCTAACCCAGACATTTTATGGGATGTCATACATTTTCAGCTGTTCATAACATAAAAAATAAAATAAAATACTGCAGGTTACTTTATCAAAGAGAAAGTTGATTTGTAATTCCCAAGGTAGAATTATGAAAATACCTTGAGAGCATTACAGGAACAGACATTTATGAGAAGTAATAAAATTAGCTGACCGCAGTACAAATTTGCTGAATGCTTTTGGAGGAGAAAATATGTTCCTTCCCCCACTGCTCAGAGAAAATCAGACAAAACCTGTCAGTTTGTGAGGCCTTTTCTGCGACAAATCAAAGCCATTCCTTCAGCATAGTGGTGTTTCTGCAGCGTTACCCTGGAAAAATGATACAGACTTGATCTTCCTCCCACTGAAACAACAGTAAAAGCTCTAATGGTATCGACAGGAGCAGTACTGAGTATTATCAGAACTTTGTGTATGGGAATGGGGATGTTTCCTGGCTCTCTTCCATCTCCAGGCTGTTGCTTCACTGGTCAGGTTGTCTTGAGGATGAAGGGGGAAGGAACAGGAAGACTTAGCAAGGGGTCAAAGACCAAATCTTAGAGAGCACTGGGTGCCTTCATGTCCACGAAGATCCAACTCACCTGTTGAACTACCATATTCAGAGAGGCATTGTGGAGGTTGTCCCACCTTCTTTTTTTGAACTTACGTGGCACCGCCCCTGTCCCAGTCTACAAAAAGATCTGTAAGAGTCCCCTGTGGAGTTGCATCCTGTGGGAGTCACAGTGTGGCCCTAAGGCAAACAGATGTCACAAAAAAATGCCAGAACCAGGTGGGACAGTGTCACTTGCTATTGCTCTGCATATAAGCAGTAATATGGAGTCCATTAAAATGTATGGCATCTGGAGTCATTTTAAGGACATGGAGGGATCTCTCTTCACTTCCCCTTGTATTAGCACTTCTGATAGTTTTTACTTGCAACTGTCTAAATAAATAAACAGATGAAGTACCTTCTTTCTGTTTAGCGTGTGCCTCATGTAACTTCTGGCTGACTGGGTCGTGCCTTTCTCTGCTGAACTGATCTGTCCACTTCCATAAGTTTTTCTAGGAAAGATGTGTATAACTGCAGTCAGTACCTCTCCATCTCACGCTAAATTGACCAAGCTACTTAAATCTCCTACTGTGAGGCCTGTGTCCTGGTCCTTGAACTATCCTGTTGATCTTCTTTCTATTTGTGGTTTCTTAAGAAAACAAGTCTTACGTGGGTATACTGAAAGTGGATTTATGTGTCTGCCTGGTCGCCTCCTTCCCTCTCCCCATTAACCCTTGAATAATTTCATAAAGGCAGGAAGAGTCTTAAAGATCTTCAGACTGCACATATTACCTGTAGATACACAGACAGGAGAAGGAGGGAAATCCTCATGGTGCCCTAACAAGAAAAAGCTGGAGCATGTGGGCTCAGTCGATATTAGAATCCAAAAATCCATGCTGGAGCACCCTGCCACAACTAGTTTTCTTGAGTTATGCTGCTCCTGAGGATGTTTCTTTTGAAGGCAGATCGCTGGGGCTGTGCCTGATGGTCACAGTTCGGTCTCACTCAGACACCAAACCAGGTACCTTGTACATCCAGCCCAGGTGAGCAATGTGCTGAGAGGAGGGATCTGTGGCCAGCAATGAGCATCCAGGTTCATCTTCCGAGAGCTCTCGCCTATATCCCCCATCCGCAGAAGTCTCTCTGGGTGTTGGTGTGTTCCTGCCTGCCTTGTTCCAAGAGTCAAATCTGTTCAGAGGGCTTCATGTCTTCATAATTCACCACGCTGACAGTCTGTCTTGTGCATGTGGATTTCATTGGCAGCGTTTCGAGAATAATTTCCAAATCATGGATGAAAATGTTGACTAATGTTGGGCTCATTACCAATCCCTATAAATTTTTTGCTAGAAAAGTTCCCATCACAGATGGTTCTCCATTTTTACAGCTACTTTTTGACATCTTTCAGTGCAGTCAGTTTTCAGACTGTTTGAGGTGTTTTCTATTAATATTACGTATTTTTAGTTCTGTAAGCAGAAACTTAATCTCCTTTGGCTTGCTGCTGTAAATAGCCATTTTACCAATTACTGCTGAATTATCTCAGAAAGGAGAGAATTATTTTTTTTGACATGACTATTTTCTCTAATGTCATATTGACTGCCACAGATCCTTTCCTAAGGATCTTCTCTACTCAGTGAGTACTCTATTGCATATCCTGTTCTTCTAAGAGGATCTATTGCAAACTAGCTCTTTCAACCAAAGTCAACTAAAGTGATATAAAAACTGACTTAGACTTGAATTTTTTTCTTTGTTTCCCCTTTATCCTGAGCACTCTATAATGTTGTAGGTGGCACTTTGCGGGGTGGGGGGAAAGAAAGAAAAAAAAGAGGATTTGCAATATCATTTGCAATATCAAGTACTTTACCAGCAGAAGAAAAATGAAACTTAAATGCATTTCCTTTTCTCAGGTCCGGATTTAATCTTCATTTCTGAGTCTGTGCCTAATTTATTGCAGAATCTCTCACTTGTTCAATTAAATTTTTTGAGTGTTTAGCAAAATTGCTTAAGTGAGTGAACATATGCCTTCAGGATATGTTATGTGTTTCCTGGGCTAAATGTGATTTCCTTGTCATCCATTGATTAATCATTTTGGTTCTGCCTCTCTCTAAATCTAGTTAATGAACCAACTTTCTTTAATCCCATGTGACATTTACTGTATGTCCCATCAATAGCATTATTCATAAATCTTGTGTTCCCCTATAACTAGTAAGGAACAACAGTCCAGGTATCATCTGTCATCTCCATGATGGGCTGGAAGTGTAGCTGGAGCAGTGGAAGGACAGATGACTCCATCCCAGCCCCTGCAAGCAGAGTTGTTTATAGATGCAGCTGAGGTTAGAGATGCAGATGAGCAAAATTCTGTCTTCACTCTTTCTCAGAATACCCTTTTCAGCTTCCTGGAGAAGACACACTCCATCTCTGCAGCCCTGCACACGTGCAGCCTGTGCTGCATATCCAGTGTTTGTGAAGGGTTCAAGCATTTAATCCATGAGCATGTTCTGATGGATAGAAACTGAAGACCTAGGAGAACACTCATTTTAAAGTTCTCCTCAAGCAAAGAAGACAGGCAGGGAATATCTTTGCTACAAACGAGAGGATGCTGAAGAGAGCAGAATATTTACCTGAAAGCCAGAAGAAACAAAGGATGTGGATTGGCCAGGAATGAAGACAGAGTGGATGCTCTTTCAGTATTAGTTGGCTCAGGGGTAAAAACAGATGCCTTTGGAAGAAGCTCTGGGCAAAATCAAGTGGATGTCACCTTAATTATGAAAAATACTGTACAAAGCAATGTCTTTATGGTATAAAACTGGATTTGCTAATCTTAAGGGCCTCTTCCACCTGAAGCACAGCCCATTTTTAAAGGTTTTCCTGCTCAGATAGCAAAGAGTGTATAGCATTCTCCAATCTTCATCTGAAGCTTTCCCACCTCTTCTTCAGTCTCCTCCCCTGCCTTTGATGCCTGTGTATCTCAGAAATAACAGAAAACAGGAGTTGGTTTTCTCTTTCATTAGTGAAACTTTAGCAAAGGAAAATACCTGAAAAATTCAGAGATACTGTCTTCACATTGCTTGACCCTTTCTGTAAACTGTGGGTGTGTACATGATTGTATATAAAATGTGGGTGTCTATGCCCATATATAAAATTTTTGTGCAAAATACACGTCCATGCAAAACCAGTTGTAGAATCTGCATCTTCCCACATTCATATATTTTGACCTTGTCAATCATCTCACCAAAAAAAAAATAAAAATCTCCACAAGAAAGAGTTCGTATATCCTGCTTTTACTACTCCTTTGCAAACTTACTCCTCTTTAAAAATGTCAGAGGAGCTTTGCTGCTTTTCTCTCAAATGGAAAGCAATAACAAAGACTTTCTACAGAACAGCAAAACATGATTCTAAAATTTTCAGGGAACCCTTTTGAAGTTCCTAATGTAATTGTGTGCTTGTCCAATTTTTAATATGTCAAGGGTTTTGTTCCATAGTGTCTTCAAATGATTCCCATCAGTTGCAGATTTAAGGTGCTCATTATGTCTTATTCTTGATGCACAATGTCAGTTTTTTTGGTAACTTATTTTTTCCCTTTATTCTGGAGAAAATTCCTAGAAGTAATCAGATTCAATCCCAGTGCTACTCAATCAACATAATTGTACTAAAACTAGTTCTCTTGCTTAAGAATCTTGTTTTGCAGTGACAACTACACAGTAACTTGGGTCAAGGTTGGAAAGAAATCATGAAAGCGTATTCCTTCTCCAGTACCTCAGAAAACTCAAAGATATGTTATGTTGAGGGACTTTGATTTTTATTACTTTACAAAAGAAAAATCCTGAATATATTACAAAAGATTATAGAAACCCAAGAACAAAATATTTAATTAAAGATTTGGCTGGTCAAAAATAATTTTGAAAATACATTTTAAAACATTTGCCCTGAACAAACAAAACCAGTGTTTCTCTTCTTTATTTCCTTTTGGGTTTTTTTCTTTTTTTTTTTCCTCTTTAAATTTATTTACTGAAATAGTTTGTGAACTGTAAAAAGGAGAATCAGTATCTGTGCACATCTGTTGAGGTACTCAATGTGCAGTATATTTTTTTCATAAAAGAAGCAATTAGGATATGGTAAATGCTTTTTTCTTTTTGTCATTTGTCTTTATTATTCTTATTGGTTGACATGAAGGCTAAATTAGTTCCTGGCTCCATTGAACTTGGTGTCATACCATGCTGAATAAGATGTGGATCCTGTGTTGATGTGGCTTTGAAAGACTTAAGGCAGAGTGTGTCAGATTTTACAATTCATTTCAGTGAAATAATTGTTTCTTAATCTGTGGTAACGAAGAAAAGCATTGAAGATATACATATAATCATACATATTTCTTAACCTAGAGGCTACAGGAATGAGGCCTTAATGCTGTTTACTATCTTGGGGGACATTAAAATGATGGGAGTGGAAGGGCTGTTTAGGTTACTGCAGTCTAATTGTACCCAGAGGAGAGAGTACCACAGCATTCAAAACCAGCTGGTAGGGGAAGTTTCCTGTGGGTCCAAATTACATGTTTTTCAGTTAAAGAATCAGCATCTTTCATTAGCTGAGAAGCTAAACTGTGCCAGTTTTAAATAGTTCATACCCACTGAAAGTAGGGAATCTCGTATTGAGTGTGTTCAGATTCTTTAGTATCTCAAGAAGGAAACTCCTTGAGTTTATTTTTTTTTTCTCCTTTTCTCTAGCTGCCAGCAGCACCACAGGTACCAAATCACTCCATCTCAACAGAAGCAGAAGGGTTTTGTGTTGGATCTGTGCAGTGGTGCAAATTTTAAATTGCAGATCACGTTACATGGTGTGTCTTAAAATACCTATTCCCTATCCCTCTCCACAACTACTTCTTGTTTGTTTCTTCTCAAATTCAGCTGTGGAGACTAGCTGGGAAGTCTGAATGAAAGGTGGGAGTTTGCCATAACTGATTGGTGTTAGATCAGATAGGAGACACCTAAAGCACTGGATATTGTGCTCTACTGAAAATAATAAAATATTCTAGATTTCTGGGGGTAACTAAAATAAGGGAGAAATAATGATTTGTTGCCTATAACATGTTTAAAATATTTCTGATTTGCTTCTAAACCTCACAAGTCTTCATTTGTAAATCTAAGTAGCCAAGCTTAGATTTAGTTTTGTTTTCAAATGCTTGCCAGGCTTTCCTTGGGACAACCACTGTATTTTATTGTGTGTGTTTGTACATGTGCACAGATATAGATACAGATTAAATGTCACCAATACCTAGTTCCCCAGGTCATGGCCTGCTTAACAAAATGACTGTTCAATCTGGGAGTGCTTTCTTTAGGATAGAGTTTCTGCCTGTTTTCAAGGTAAGACAGAACAGTCAAATATTTATGAATGTTACAACATTCCAGATTTCCTTTCCAAGGCTACTTGAGGCCACTTGAAGAAGTAAATCTGTCGTGGTGATGGAGACAAGCTTCATTTGCACGCTTCCTTTCATCTCTCTCCAAACAAACGGCTCATTCACACTTCCTAGGTCAATGGTAGCAGCCGTGCCTGGCTTCTCTGTGGAGAGAGCAGGACTGATCATGGTCATTTAAACAGTGCTGGTCTATTACTGAGGAAAGGGTTTTGCACAATCCAGGCACATGTTATCTTTGCTCTTCTTTTCATGCATTTGATACACTCGAGGGGACTGGTAATCACTGACACCCTGTGTATTCCTGGGAGTCATGCACACTGTAGCTACCTTTCTTACACAACTGCTCTGTAGATGTTTCTCCATCAGAAATTATTCAGGGCCTTTTCCCTAAGGCAGTCACAACTACAGCAGTGACTACTGAATTCTGTATTGCTCTGTATAAGGCCAGATTTGGACCTGTGATTTTGAGCTGAAGGGTGACCTTCTCAATATCTCTCCAGTCCTCCCACCTCTATGTCTTTTGTGCTTACCGTTGGTGCTTTCACTATTCCTGAATGATTTGTAGAATTGTAGGATTGTTTAGGTTGTAAAAGACCTTTGAGATCATAAAGTACAACTGTTAATCCAGCACTGCCAAGTCCACTACTAAAACATGTCCCCAAGTGCCACATCTACACATCTTTTAATAATAGCCAGGACTGCTGATAGGTGATAGAAAGTGGCTCAGTGAGCACTTCCAGCAGCTCCCTCAGTACCCTGGGGTGGATCTCATCTGGCCCCATAGCCTTGTGTGTGTTAAGGTGGTGTAGCAGGTCACTGACCATTTCCTTTGGATTAAGGAGGCCTCATTCTGCTCCCCATCCCAGTCTTCCAGCTCAGGGGTCTAGGTACCTGTAGAACAACTGGTCTTGCTATTAAAGACTGAGGCAAAGCAGGCATTGAGTACCTCCACTTTCTCCTTAGTCACTGTGTTTCCCCTCACATCCAATAAAGGATGGAGATTCTCCTTAGCCCTCCTTTCACTGCTAGTGTATTTATAGAAAGACTTTTGTATTGTCTTTTATGGCACTAATCAGATTAATTTCTGGTTGGGCTTTGGCCCTTTTAATTTCTCTCTGCATACCCTCACGATATCCTTGTAGTCCTCCCGAGATGCCTGTCCCCTCTTCCAAAGGTCATAAACTCTTCTTTTTTTCCTGAGTTCCAGCCAAAGCTCTCTCTTCAGCCGGCCGGTCTTCTTCCTCGCCAGCTCGTTTTTCGAGGGGGAAGATGGAGTGACAACTCAATCTATTTCAGGCATTTTTCTCTTGACCTCCCACAGTGGCTGTCAAGTTCAGTTTGACTTTGCTGCAGATGGGGCTCTGTGCCTAGAAATCTCTTTCTAGCCCTAAAAATTAAGTCCCGCAGCTGCTGCTAAGGAAACTTGGCTGGATGGTGGGAAACTCTATCATAACAGGGCTGGATGGAAACCTTTCTCCCAGCTGCAGAGAGAGAGAGCAGGCTGGTCTGTACCTCCCGTTTCAGACACTGAGCCCCATCCCCACATCTCCTGCTACCCAGGATTGCCAACTGGCAAGACCAGCCTCTCACTGCCATCCTCCAGACAGTGGGATGCAAGGATCCCTGTGCTAAAACAAGTTGCTTCTGGTCTCAACCAATGGTATCTCAGGTTTTTATGTTCTGGTCAGTCATTTGTTCCTGTTTCAGACCAATCCTGTCCAGCCACCCACTCCTGGAGAGTGTGTAACAGACTTAAGTGGAGGCAGATGTGCGTTGGATGTGCTAAAGGCGGTGCCAGAATTTCTGTGGGTTTGGGGTCGTGTTTTTATCCTTCCTGATGAGCAGCTGTCAGTGTCCCACGCAGTTGTGCTCAGGGGTTCCTTGTTAGCTTTTCTCAGCAGAGGCTGCTCCCTCCTCGGGGAGTGCAGGAGAGGCTTGAGTGGCTGTTGTTTTTTATCTCCAGAGCTCATCTGGAAGTCACCTGCTGTGCCAGGCCGGGGACAGATGGGAAGTTATGATGTCACTTGGGAGCAACCCCTGCTCTTTGGTGAAATCCGAGGTGGAAGGAGGCTGTAGTTGAAGCCATAAGCAAAACTCCTATGAATGTCAAATTGTGTGAGCTCCACACCCAGCACAGTCGTCAGGGAGAAGGTGGCCGACTGTGTGACCCATCAGGTGTAATGAGAAGTGAGGAGATGAATGGTGGAGGGGAGGGACTGTGCAAGGTCACCTCCTGGCCTGCCCTCAGTGGGATCACGTCAGTGAAAGCAGTTGAGTCACCTCTCCCTGGAGGTGTCTGATGGATGTTACAGCCAGGACTTGGCACTCAGGAGCGAGCTGGGCCTTGCTGCCCAGTCTGCATCCCCAGCTGAGGCACAAAGTAATGTCTTAGCCAAATGTTCACTTGAGCACACTGTAGCTGCTTAGCTTCTCCTGTATGAAAGAACTTCCTTCCCTTTGGGGTATTCCCTTGATTTTTAAAAAGTCAAGCAAATATTTAAGAGTGGATTAGAGTCTAGCTCAACATATCCATCATTCACCATCAATTATCCAGGTCATTAGTATGATTATGCTCAGCTCGGGACTCCTCTGTGTCTGAATGTACCAAGAGCTAGGAGGAACTAAAGGTGGAAATTTATAGCAAGAACCTTTCCCTCCCCCACCTTATTTAATGGCACACAGGCTTTGACCTGAAGTGTAATTTTCTGCAACATTTAAGGCAGATAAAGTGTCTTTAGCAGCCAAAGGAAAGCTCAAAGGTAACATTATCTAACTAGCAAACAGATGGAGGATTTAACATTCTTGGTAGCTGAAATTTTGGACTCTGGCCAAACCATGCTAATGGATTTTTTAGCAGTCGTTCTTTTCCTATGAAAGTGCAGGACATGGTTTAAAAAAAAAAATCCAAGGGAAATATCTAGCAGTACAGGCAGGAGCAAGGAAAGATTCCCACTTGATCACGAGCAGTACGGGGGAAAAAAATAAAAGATTTGTAGCAAACACCAGGGCATGACATGTAGGATTCAGTTAAGGAAATAAGACAAATCACCTCAGAAGCCCCAAATCTTTGCCTTGATGGAGAAGACAAGCCTGTTGAGTAGTTAGAGGGATTGTAGTTTAGTGTTAACTTTGTCTTCCTGTGAAAACTGCAGAGAAAGAAGATGTCTTTTGGAGAGCTCTTGTTCCAGTTGAATTGCAGGAAACAAAGCAAAGTCTAAAATCCCTGATCCACAGACACATCCAGGTCCTTGTGTGCGTGCAGCAAGCCCTGGTGCTCTGCTACTCCTCTGGTATTTTGCTGTGTGCCAGAGGGCTTTCCAGATGACCACAGCCATAAGCTTTCTTGCTCCATCACATATTCTCTCTGGGTTATAAACATGACAGATTGGGCCTTGAAAAAGCTATGTAATGGAGACCACAGAGCTCAGGAGACAGGAGCATGTTTTCCAGGAATTATTGGTGAAAACTCTATGGTGTACAGAAGGCATCTGTAGAGGTGGGGAGAGCTGGGATACCCCGATGATTTGCCATAATTTGGATCCACCACGTCCTATAATTTACTGTCAGTGAATCTTCAAAAGCCTGTGCACTGTGTGAATTTTTCACAAAATGTCCATATTTCTTGGTCATAGCTTTTCTCTCAACACCTGTTGGGTTAAGTTTTCTTGATATGCTCCATTAAAATATTCAGTCTCTCTAGCAGGGAGCTGGGAAGCATCATGTGGCTGAACTGATTAATAATCAATATGAATAAGAAATGCTAATTGAGAGGATAGGATTAAACTTCCAGGCATTTCTGAAGATATCTGGAACCACTCATTTCACAAAGAAAAGAGGCTGACATTGGAAGGTTTGGAACCATGTGCTTTGACTGGCCTTCCTCTTTTCCAGGCAGAGGTTTGGGAGCAAATGGTTGACATTAACACCCTACACTGATTACAAAACACTGAATAAATCATACAGAGGTCTAATTCCACCAGATCTCGTTACCACCGGATTGAACTTTTCACTAACTTGCTTGTCTCAAGTGATCTGAGTCAGCACATCAGCTCTGAGCATCCCAGGATTTGGGAATGCTGGAAACAGCTCTGGTTCCAAACACTGGCACTTGAGAACATTCTTGCAAGTCATTTTGCAGCAGGCAAAACCTAAAATATTACAAAGAGAGAGTTGGAGGCCAGCAGAAACTCCAGCTGAGAGCTCGGAGCTGCTCCAGTGCCAGAGCATCCATCTTTCAAAAGTTTAATGAGATGAGTTTCCATCAGGCGTTTTCACAGCTGGGCCACCAGCAGTGGCCTTGGACGTGGTGTCTCGCTCCCCATGGTGTCTGGACAGCAGGAGCTGTGGTTCAGACCTCAGTGAGAAAGCTGGATGGTGAAAATTTGTGAGAGCTAATTAAACAAGACAAGATTTTGCCTGGCAGGGATTCATGCCAGATATACTACATCCCGGGAAACCATTTCAGGCTTTGCCATAAAGTACTTGTGGAGAGAGAGAGCAGGATGTCTTGCCAGACTTCACTTCAAAAATAGTACTGCAGCTTTTCCTTTTCTTTTTTGGAATTGGTGTGGTCATAAATTATCTGCTTAGCTCAAGGTTAAACACAGGACAGCAAGAGCTGTGAAGTCTCACAGATGAAAGGCCCCAGCATAAGTAGGGAAGTGGTCATACATAACATTATCAGGCCGTGCTACATCTTAGCATGCAAAGCATGCTCTGAGAGCTCCAGATATCACCATTGGTCTCAGGAGAGCTGTAGTCATATTCCTGCTCTACTACTGGCCACCTGTTGGCCCTGGGTCAAGTTTTTAGCTTCTTTATGCTTTGGGTAAATAAGGATGGTTCAACTCACTCCTCTGCTGTAAACACACACCCCCCCCCCCCCATGAATGCCACACTAATGTTTAGAGACTGAATTAAGGAGGGTGGCAGGGGGAGCTTTGCAGTACTGCTGTCCTCCCATGGAGACCCCTCACCAGCAAGTCCTACCTCTAACCTAGAGGCTGCAAGGTCTTGGCCAATCACCCCAGCAACAACCGGCAGGTAAAGGTCAGTTCATTTCCTTGTTCAGACGCAGCCGTGCATCCCGACCCCAGAAGTGTTTGAAGTAGCATCATCAGTCAAGCACAGGTGAAAGAACAAGCCATTATCAGGAGTTGGCCTCTGCCCTGACACCCCAGCACACCTGCAGTGTTGGCTTTATGTTACCACAGAGGAAGAACAATTCCCTGATGGCTTTACTGTTAAGTTGAAAAACAGTAGTGGGATGTGAGGAGTAGATGATGTTCCCTCAGAGCTCCTGGGGTACAGACCAGGCTTTTTCCAAACCTGGCCTCTGGGTTGGCACCTGCAGCCTGCAAGTGGGAAGTGATAGTGTTTGTAATTTAGGTCCATTTTCAATACCTCATCAGATCTGGGACTTAGGGAGGATTCACAAAAGTGATTCCTTGGCTCAAAGCTGAGCAGAGATCTAGCTGATACCGAGAATTGTTTCCATTGTGGTAGACAGTAACTGAGCTTTCCAGATAAATTACACTAATACTAGTAAAGACTCTTAGATACTGCTTAAGAAAGATTGGGGCAGTTAGAGATATATTGCAGTTGTACTTGCATCATCTGGATATTGTTTCTTTGCAGAACTGTGTTCATCACATTCTCCACCCACCTTCAGCCTTTGGAGATCACTGTGGATCTTGTCTTTCTCTGTTGCAGCGTCAAGTTACCTTAATTACTATATTGTTAAGTTCATTTGTAATTAAAATCAGAGCTAAGAAGTGATTCTTCTTAGAGAAAGAAATTTGAATGCTTCTGAGTACTTGAATACTTCTGAACTGTATTTCAGAGGGAGCAGTGAGCAGGTGTTGGGAAAAGAGAGATGAGTTCTGAGAATAAAAAAACAAAGAGCATTGGTCTGGAAGAGTAGTAGCCTACGGATGTGTTTGCTGATTCATTGGAAATTAAAAGCAGATATAAGAGTTTGGGGAAAAAGCTCTGCAACACCGGGTCTGCCTCCATGTACAGACACTTACGGTATTGTTCCCCAGCTCAGGAAGGAGAGGTTTTTGATGTTGTATGCTACTCCAGTCTCATCCAGCCCAGAATTTAGTCTCTTGTGGGTAGACATCAGTCGTAAACAGATTGGAAAACTTAGACACTTTTCTTGGAAGGAAACGTAGGGGTTTTTTTGTTGTGTGGAGTTTTTTTCAATGCACCGCTGATTTCAAAGCTGTGTGGTTTGGGCAATAGCCCAGAATTCTTGGTTTTCAATTCTCCTTGTTCATCTTATAAAGTAAAAATATCATATTTCCTCTATAGGAAAATATATACATACTTGTGTATCTGTGTGTATAGTACATCTGCATTTGTGTGGATGTGAAATTGTTAATATTATGAGTTTTCAGGACCCAGGTACCGAATGCTGAATAAAGCAAAGCAGTGTTATGGAAAAGGAGCCTGACAATGGAAAGGAAACTGATCCCCGTTGTGGCAGTGTCCTTACATCTCACTTCTGCCACTCTAGTGCCACGGACTGGCAAGTGCTCTTTGATGCTGTTCACTAACTGTCCTCAGTTGGCACAGGCCACAGATGGAAACAAGCCATGGCAGAGAAAACCAGGTGCTGGGGAGCTCTTGGCAGCTCAGGAGGAATTCTCTACCTCGTGCATCAGCCCTGGCCGTTCCCCCACACGCTGTCAGGGGACAGTGAGGTCTTTTCTCTCTTTCGTGGTGACTCACAAGCCTTGGCCAGGGGTTGCTGTGACTAATGGTCCAGTAGCACACTTAGCAAAGAGACTCTATGCTCTGATATCCTGGCCAGATTCTTTCCTGGAGTATTGGATGAGATGCATTTCCAGTGCAATTCCAGATGCACAGAGTATTCCTTGCTGCTCACTGTCATAGACTGTCAGCTAATCAATGTTAAGGTGTGCTGTCTTTTCTGTGATCAGCTAAAGGATTCCATGAATATATCAACTACAGTAACAACATTCCGAGACAAGAACAAAAGGGAAGGTTAGATTGCCACTG
Organism: Platyrinchus mystaceus; assembly: GCA_035041135.1. Classification (NCBI taxonomy): domain Eukaryota; kingdom Metazoa; phylum Chordata; class Aves; order Passeriformes; family Tyrannidae; genus Platyrinchus; species Platyrinchus mystaceus. Next base: position 8,191,933 of record JAWWLV010000005.1, read on the forward strand.
CACAGCTGTACTGTACTCAGGATCTTTTGGTAAAGAAAATGTATTTATTGTATTTATTAATTACTGATAGTCTCACCTTTATCTTCATCTGCAAAAGAAGCATGCAGCAGAGAGCATACTGCAGTTCCTTGAAAACAGCAAAAAAAATATGGCACCTGATCTTTCCCATGAACGTAGTATTTACAGAAAAGCTCCTTTTTTCAAAACAGGAGCCATAAACACACAACTCGTTGACTTTCAGCTGAAAACTGAACTGAAAAAAACCTCCAATCTTTCCTTCTTTGACTGTGTTCTGTGCTCGGAGAGGGCTGGAGTTGGGCTTCGTCCAAATGGCAGTCAAGTGATCAGAAAGTGGGATCGGTGAGTGATGGGGCAGAGGGTGCCCGAGCACGGGTGTAGCGTTAACGCACAAGTGCAATGCAAACACTCTCACCGAGCCCTTGTGCTCCAAGGTGGACTTCAGATAACGTGTTGACAGCATCAGTCAAAGAAAAATAAAATTGCCGAGGGGCTGTGAAAGGCGCTCTCTGTTCAAACAAAACGGTGTATATAACCTCTGCTTTCTACGAGCAGTCGCAGTGACACGTGATGGAAGGGATGCGTGACAGTAGCAAAGGAAAATCCCAGCAGCTCTGGTCACAGCAGCAGGGATACTGAAAAACAGTAGCTTAATACGGCTCATTGCTGCAAGGATTTTGCTTCTAAGGGTTTAGTCCAAATTCTGCTCTTTGTCACGAGCAAGTTGCATGGCCTGTTGGTTCAGGTGAGGTTGTGTGCAGCAGAAGTTCTGGTTCAGCTGTGGAGTTGTGGGAACTTCGTCTGCGTACCAAAAACCATAAGTATGTTGTCGGTTGCCTGAAGATCTGGTAAAACGATCATTTGTGAGTTCCAACTAACTGTGTTACTGGCCAGGAATGGGGTTTTCTTGAATAGGGATGCTCCATGTTTCAGTTTAGTACAGCACCAGGAGATATGGTTGGGCTGTGGCTTTGAGAAACAAAGTAATTTTTTTATTTTTATTTTTTTTTAAATTGCGCAGCTGCGCATTAAACAGACTTTTTTTGAGGAACTCTGCTTATTTCAATGGGACAGCTTTCTAATTAGCTCACATTTGTTAAGTAAGGGTCACAGCGTTGGACCTGATTTCTGTCCTTAAACTGCTTTGAGATCTTTGGGGGCTGCACATGAAATAATAGTGGTATGTATAATTTACAGGGTGTTGTCAGTTGAAAGCTCCTCTGCATTTTGTGCATCGAGCACTCTTAAGGCCAGCTGGCAGTCAGCTCAAGATAGTGATACCATGATAGGAAAGATGGTCAGACATTGCCAAAACTATTGACAGCTCATGTGCCTGCTGTGTGCCAGGATCAGCACTGCACTGCTGGCACCAGGCTCGTGGGTAGAGATGGAAACATCTTCCAGTGTAGTCAGTGTGGGTCACAGCTTTTCAGAGAGACGCAAGCAATGGCTCAGGGTGGCATCAGGATGTTTCCACTGTGCTTTGTCTTTTTCAGGTTGGTATCACTACTAACAGCAGTAATATGTGCTAAATGTACCAAAAATTATCAAGACTGTGGCAGACCTGAAATGTAGGTTTATTCTAAAGGGCATTTCCCTCAAAATTTTGATATTTTGATGTGTTCTGCTCGGCTGCTGGCACTGAGAGGAGAGCAAGTATAAGGCACTGATTGAGAGCTGGTTTTCATAGAGAAAAATAGCTGTTTTCTACTGTTATGCTGCTAATAGGAATTCCAAGTACCGGTTGTTAGAAAAATACTGCTGGCAGAGTAAGAGAAACGGAGAGACAAGAGGGATCATGTTTCATGGGCCATAAACTGGGGCACACTAAAATAATCCTCTCAGATATGGTCAACTGAATATGAATCCGTGTAATCTTGAACACACTCTACATGAACTCAGAATTAATCATCAGAAAAAATGAACCCATGAACACAGAGCTAGATGTCAGGAGGAATATTTTGTTCTCATGGTGAAATACTCAAGACCAACTCGTGGCATTGTCCTACAAAGAGTGTCATAAAAACTAACCCAAAAGATGTCATTATGAATTATTTGCTGGGAGCCTGACTATCACTTGCTCAATATATTATGATGCCATGTGGCATTTATTTTCTAAACAGATTTGGAAGTGCAAAGTCTATCATTAAATAAAGCTCAGCTGGAAAACGTTGATGCATTTTTTTTCCCCCCAATAGAAGCTTTAGGCCCTCACAGACTGATATTTAGTAATCCTTTGAATTCATACTTCAAACAACTTGAAAGGTGAGCTTTGGTTCTAATACTGACAGATCTGTGAGTCTGATGTCTACAAGCATGGAAAAAAGAGGTGTCTGCTGCTCTGCTGAAGCTCCTCATCCTGGATGTGGAGTCCGTGATGAGGATTGTGGTGATGGTGGGAAAGGCAGCGGTCATGGTATCCTGAAGTTCATTCCAAAGTTCATTTGTCACTAGTTTTATCAATCTGCAGTCATGTAATGGGACAAATATTTCCTCCTGGGAGGAAAGTGGATTATGCTTCCTTTAAAGATGGAGCAGCAGGGGCACAGAAGGGTTACTTTGCAAGGAAACCAAGTGAGTGTTACTTGAGAGAAGGAGTCCCAATATCTCATCCACAAAAAAGATACTATCAAATAGAATTTAGAATTTTGAATACTATTGTTTAAAAAAAAAATACAAGAGAAACTTTGGAATGTTACTGTAGGACTCCCCAGCCCTTGGTTCATTGTGCCTTTGAATGTCTGGGACCACTGTACAGATCTCCTGACTTATCATCCACTTTCTGGAGCCCCATGATGTACCTCGGAAAGGAATGAGAGACAGAGGGGAAAGTGAGACTTCTTAATGTGCCTTGGGAATTCATGACAGATCTCAAATGTCTCTAGGAATGTTTTTCTTGTTTCACTCCATTGGGAATTGGCTCTGACATAGTAAAAAACATTTTCAGAACAAGTCCCTTTCATTTTCTTGGCCTCTCTATTGCTCTTGTCACTGACCCAAAGCCTTTTGATTTTTTTTTTCTTTTGACGTTCTTGAGCTAATTGGCCTCAATGAAAAGTGTTTTGTTTCCTGCAGAAATTTGGCTGTGAGAAAAAGTGTGGAGGTTGGGAGAAATCTGGGATAGACCAGTGCCAAAGGGCTTATATAATAGCCCAGAATAGTCAGCCAAAATATAGTGTGAGAGCTTTATAGGTGGAGTTTGGTTGAATGAAAATATTGCAGGGTTTGGACACAACAATTCCAATAGGGCCAGGCATGAATTTCTTATTTCAGTCAAGGATTATCTCAGTTTCATCTAGTGAAGATAATTATTGAATTAGATAATTATGGGCTGAATTCCTGCAGGAAGGCAGCAATTAATGCTTTTACTTACTAACAGGGGCTTCTCTTTAGGCAAGAGCGTCTTGTCTCCCGTTCAGATTCTGCTCACCTCTAATTTTGTGTGCTCAGTGCTCTGGAGCTCCCTTGTCTTCAAGCCATCTGGAAGTAAGGACAGCAGATTGTACAGGACATGCCTTCTAGGCATTTTTCGTGTATTTCAGTGAGCTTCTGATCAGGTTGCATACAAGGAGAAACTTTTAAGCATTGTAAATAATAATAAATAGCTAGACTGGAGAGGTACATAGCCCCAGAAGTGAATTTGAGTGCTTTGGGTTGAAGACTGAAGGAAGCACAGTTTTCTCATGTACTTTTCCGTATCATTAATCTCTCATCAGCTCCCTTGAATTCAACGGGAATCTCATTACTGACTTTTAGGGAAGAAGATGGGGCTCTGTAAAGAGAGATTTTGGCTCTGCTTGCCACCCATCCTGGCCCACTTCTCCATGGTCATACACTGAGTTGGCCTTAAGTGTGAACCTCTTGTCCGTGGATATGTCCTTAACAGCCAGGAAAGGTCTCACCACCCTCTTCAGGCTTTAAGGTACTGCAGGTAGATCTTAAGAAAAAGAGAGAGGCTGAGGATCAGGAATTCATCCACATTCACAGAGACCTGGACTCAGTCTAGAGCAGTGGAAATGATTTATGTCTTGTTTTGTCGGCTGAACCAGATGATTGAAGGAAAAGTTATATTGGGTCAATGCCGAACAAAAACGTTTTCATTTTCTCACCAAAACAAAAGCCTGGAGGAAAATTCAGTCTGTGCAAAGTGTTTAATTTAATGTCCATGTTTGTGTTCTTTTTGAAATTATATGTACACGTATTCCATTTCGGTAAATTATTGCTGAACGCTTTGAAATAAAACTGTGATTTTTTTATTTTTTTTTTTTTAATGTTTGTCTTGTTTTGGAAACAGCAAAAGACAGTATTTCAGTACTCTTAAATTCCTCATCAGTATTCCTCAGTTAATGTAATTTGGGAACTATTTTGGCTATCACAAAAATGAATTTTTTGGCAGATAAATTGCACAGTCTAAACCATCCCCATCCCATGTGTATCCAGATGCCAGCTCCATCATGAACTCTCTGTTTATTCTTGACACCCACTGGCTTTTTGTAGGGCTGATACTTAGACACTCAGTCTGAGGACACAGTTGACAGAGATGAGAGAAAGAGAAGATAGGACTCTTCAGTTTGTCCTTAAGGAAACTTCCCTTTTCCAAAAGTAAAGTCTTAGCTGGGGAGGGATTATTTTTATTTTTCTTTTTTGTTTTTTTGGGGGGTTTTTTTTGGTTTTTTTCTCCCAAAAATAAAAATTCAGTATTATATCTCCTCTGTTCCTCTAAGAGATTTCTTTATGATCTGTCTTTTGTAATCTTTGGGCCAGTTGCAATGATGGTTTAAATCAGTGTGACTCAGCTAACACTATTTAGCTTCTAACCCATAATGCTTCAAAACACACGAGCCCTGACTTATCTCAAGCAAATGACTGCTTCCCTGGAGCTGGCTGGGGCTGCTGGTGTTATTAAAGTTAAGCAGGAGTCTCCGTGTTCTGCTGCGTTCAGGTTTAAACAGTAAGGTGATGACACTTCTCTTTTGCTTTTGTAATTTCTTGGAGTTGTTCTCCCTCCCCTCGGTATGTGTGGTTTAAAAGCAGTCCATCATGTTGCAGGCTCTGTAAACGGTGGGTTGCTTAATTTGTGTGATTCATAACACAAGAAAAGAAAAAAAGAACCATCATTCTTGGTATTACATCCAGCTCTGTTACCCAGAGCATTGACCTTGACCAGCTAATGATAGGTATTTAATATATGTGCATGTCTGTATATATAGATATAAATATTCATTATGTGAGGTCTGAGATCGTAAGGGAATGCTGGCAGTGCCAAGTTTTGTTCGATGGTTCAGGCCTCCAGCTGTGCCAAACTCTGGGTTCCCTTAATGTACCATTAAAACAAAACTCAGGCTTTGCTTGAATGTCATCCAGCTTTATTAAGAGAAAGATCAAGCATAATCTTATTAAGCTTGTCACTCAGAAACCATAAGGGTGCAGCCTTGGTGTGTCTGTTGGGTCCACATGTGCGAACAATTTTGCCTCGTGATACTCAAAACAGGGGCTGTTATTCTTTAATGAAGGCTGTGAATAACAGAGCTACAAATTGCCATGCAAGCTTGGTGATGTGCTCACACGCTCATGTGTTAACAGAAAGGGGTGAAGGCGTAGATTGTTTGCTTGGATTTTAACATATTCCTCAAGCCTGCTCGAACCCACACAACCACAGTGTTTTTCAAAATCTGTTGTGTATATTTTGAGGTTTCTGAACTTCCATAATAACTTACTCAGCTTTTGAATGTGGCCATGTGTTGGAGTGGACAGCTGTGTCATGGAAAACTTAACACGATCATTGAATCTCCCTCTTTTTGGTTTCACTAGAAGTCTGCTTCCTGGGCCAATATTATGAGAGAGATGTTTAGATAAATTGTGCTTGCCTTCATTGTTGCTCCTTTTCCCCAGTGTTAACAGCTGGGCAGCGGGAGATAACAGTGGAAACCACTACTGTTTACACCAGTGTAAAACCAGAGTACTGCAGTGGAGATTCAAATCAAATATTTCTACTTGCTTAAAACATGGATGTATATAGAAATTCTGTGTATTTATAAGAAAAAAAACACCTAAATTTAAATTAGTCAGGATGTTTGGCCGTGTGGCTGAGAGTAGGTCTGTGTGGGTGAAACTCACAAAAATAACTAGTAATGAGTGGAATGTAGGTACACATTTGATAGTCTGACTGGGAATATATGTGTAATAAGAAGAACTTCTCTGTAGGCATAGCATTTACGAATTAGTACTTGAGGAATACAGCTTTCCAAGACTTTTGATCAATTAAATTTTACATATGTAAGCAAGATTTCCTTTGTGCATGGGGATGTGGAGGCTTGTTACAACTGTTTGCATGCCCAAAGCAACTTACAGATGGAAGTTTTTGTAGGACAAAGCTCATCAATATTGGGTGACACAGGCAGTGTCCAGGAGAGGTGGCAGCTTGGGAGTGACCACTGTTTGTGTTCATACAGCACCTTTACAGCTGAGAATCTCTAAACACAGCAGGACTATTATCTGTTCTTTTCCCTTTACACAGATGGTGTCTTTGACAGATAAGATTTACTGATCCTTCTAGAACCTCCCTCTCCTTCTACTACAGGACCTTCAGCCAAAGGACTGTCTGTCCTGCATTTCTTTCTTCTGTTTTGCTTTTAAAGAAAGAGAAATGAATAAAGAAAAGACCCAGCCAAGGAACCTCCTAATGCTTTAAAAATACTGCAAAGTGTCCTACAGAGATCCTTTTTCTAATTTATATTGACATTCTTAAGATCAAAGCTGATCGTGCCCAGGCAGAGTTGATCCTGATTTATGACATTTAGATGGACTAAAATGGGTGTTTTCCAGCCCAGATTTCTATTATTCCACAGTCTTGGGGATGCTTTGCATTTTAAAGGAAACAGATCTCCAGATGTAGGTACTCTAGATCTCTTCCCCCCCGACATGTATCTCAGGGTCTTGCAACACCATATTTGGTAGCTTAACAAATGTCTGTAGTCTGTTCCTGCCTTCTTTTTCTCCCCAGGGGCAAGTTTGTTGGTTTGATCTGCCTTGTTTGGAGGGTTTTCTTCTCAGTGTCAGAGCAGGCATGAATCAAGCAGAAAGCCTTGAGCTTGGAGTGTAAGGTGGGAAGCAAGTCCCAGTTTGCACCTCTTGGAATGCTGCAGCAGCATCTGCACCTGGTGACCTCAGTCTGAGAGGGTTCTGTGGACTCCTGAGGTTTTTTTTCTCCTGCTTCCCCTCTGTGGGAAGGGCCTCAGCCTACAGCCTTAAATCACTCCTTGAGAAAGCCCCTTGCCTGCACTGGTGAGGCTCACTGTGATGGTGCAAAGGAATCCTTGGCTGATATAAGGCTGAGAACGGTCTTTTAGGGCAGATTTCCTCTGTGTGGTTGAGTGGGTTTGGAGATGCCTGGTGTGATTTCTGAGGTGGCAAATTATCTGCGTAGCACAAAGCAAAGGTTTTGATGGAGATATTATCTCAGACCTTGAAAGTCATGCAGCTCCACTCAGCTGCCTTTTCAGCAGCGCCAGCTAAAACCACAGAGCAACACTACATATAATTGCTTTTAATCCATGATCAAGGGCAAGCTTGGAAATGTGCCTGCTGCAGTGTGCTCTGCTATATGGCAGAAGAGAAAGGGTTGAGTCCAAAGTGGAGACCAGGTTGGATGTGCCATGCAGGCCCAGGGGCTCAGGGGTCACACTGCTCAGTGAAACCAGAGGGCATCTGGCAGTAAGAAGGGACACACACCTGGGCACAGGTGACTCAGGGTCACGGATGACTTGCCCTCAGCTGCTATGGAGACCTCAGTGCCATTGAGGGTGCCTTGCCTCCAGGTCTTGCACTGGCTGGGCACCTCCAGGTGCCACCAGCACTGCTCTGGTTAACCTGAAAGAGAAGGCCATTTCCAGTTTGGGGTGACTCACCTCACCTTATTCACAGCCTCATTTGTGAACTTTCTGGGGTGTTTTTCTGCAGCAACAGTGACATCCAGTGGCCAGCTGGATTTTTCTGGGAAAAGCATTAACCATCGATGATTTTAACAATGTGAAGGTTTTATATTTACAAAGGTCCCGACTAAGGAGGCTTGGTTTTGGTTTCCTTGGAGAGTTTCCTTTTTAAAAAAGTCTGGTAAAATGGCTTCTGTTTTCCTATGCCAGCTTGAGAGGCAGGCTAGAAAGTACTCTGCTCCAGCAAGGAGTCTGTCCTGTGTCCATAAACTCCAGGGGGCTGGAAATTTGCTGAGGAATCACTGTGCTTTGTGCGAAGACATCACTACATTTTTCACTTATGAGACGTCCACATAACAAATAAACCAGCAGAAAGGGGCTCCTGGAACAGATGAAGAAAGCAGTGTAGTCTGTAGAATAATTGACTGAGAGGTTAAAACCAGAAAGAACAAGCAAGGAACCATGTCCTGTCAACTTGGAGCTTTGATTTTGTGGTTTTCAAACTGCTTTCCAAACAGAAAATGACAGCTTGTCTTGTAGTCTTCTGAAGTAATTTTGACAGACATTGCCCCCAACTTACTTTCCTGGAATGGTTTAATCTCACACTAGAGCAAGATTACAGTTTTGTTTAATTCAGTTTAGAGCTGTGCTTGTGCAAACTAGAGGAACTGGGGGGAAAGCAGGTTCAAAATAAACAGCACAGTGAAGTGCTGTTTCACACCAGGCTTGATTACATTGCAGACACAATGCATTGTGCAAGCCAAATGCATCCATAAGGCCAAAAAGGAATTGGACAGACTCAACAGTCCAGTTTTAGAAGTCACTAAACTTCTGATTCCCTGAGCCAGCCATTAATGATATACCAGGGTCCTGACCCCTATTTATTTCCTATAACAAGCCATTAAGTCCATCCTTATTACCTGCCAGAAGACTTTGCCAAAGGCAGGCAAAGCTCCTGCGTTTCACAGTACTGGCTGTGTCCTAGGAAAAGCTGAGGTCCCACACGATCTGGCCCTTGCTGGGCCACGCCTCAGAGGTGCCTTCACAAGCTTAGTGAGATGCTCTGCATGCAAAAAGCTGTTTTGTTGGCTGAGGAGCTTTCCAAGGCCTGAAGCTTCCCTGAGCTCAGACTCCACCAAGTCACTGAGGTGTTTCAGTAACAAGTTCACCGTTACCTTCTTTGCAAAGAAGGAGTGTGGAGCAGGGAGGTGTGGAAGCTAGTTTGTCGCCCTTACCCCGACCCTTGTCTGGCTTTGGCAAGCAGGTCCATGTGCATTCCAGACTAGTTCTGGGTGGCTCGGGGGATTTGCAATGGGATATGAAACACTTTGCTCGGAGGTACCTGCCTCGCTCCAGCTGTCGGGACCTCAGCGTGGCCGCTTACGTGGGAAGAGCTGATAACTTTGCTTCAGATGGGAGCGTGTTGTCTACTTCAGCAAGGCTGCAAGCACACTAGTGGGGCACCCTGGGCAAAAAAAGAGTCTGTTTCCTCACTGATTTCCTTGCTGCCTGAGGTGTTGATGACAAATGGCAAACAAAATTGTACATTAAGGTAGTGCATTTCATACCAGACCATCTGCACTGAGGGGATCTGATGGTCCCCGCTGGTTGGGCCAGTCTCAGAGATGCCTCCAGCACCCTGAGAAGATTCTTACAAAGCCAAGTTCTCTCTAGATTTTCCTCAGACTCCTTCTCTTCTGCTGCAGTGCTTGGGATGGATGAAGTTTCCAAGATTTTGTCCATTGACCCTGTCCATTGGAGAGGATCCCACGAGGGACACAGAGGCATGTTCTCTGGCACACAGCTATGTGACTGGCACACACCTCCAGTCACACCTTATACCACATCTCTGTGTAGAAAGGTATATTCCCAACAGCATGATTCAGTGAGGAGCATGCACCTTAAAAAAAAAAACAAAGAAAAAAGAAAATCCCATGTAGTCATGGCATTCTGCTACAGGGAAAAATGACAAAAACCATCCTCCATGCAGTATCTCAGACTGAGCAAGCTCTGCCTTCCTTCACAGTAAAACCTGGGGACAAAGTCAAACCTTTATCCTCACCCTTGCCCACGTCATTGTCCTCCTACATATTTCTTGTCCTGATAAATTGTTCCAGCTTATACCAGCAAATACAACAAATATATTTTACAAAATAAACACTTTGAATTTTCAGGCTTTGTTGTTTGACTCTCAAGGGACCTTTTCCTTAGCACGGTGAAGAAGAGATTGAATTCATTGTATCTCAAACATACTGGGCTGAGGTAATAGGATATTGTGAGTTATCAATCCACCTCCCTCTTGCCTTTAAACTTGGATCCTTGATATTCAGTGAGTTACTTCTGGTCAGACTCAATGATTTTAAAGGTCTTTTCCATCCTAAATTATTGTTTTCTCTAAGAGTGTATAGTGAAAGAGTCATCCTCACTTGGACCTTCTCTCTGTGGAAAAACTCCTCTAGTGGCATGTAAGTGAAGCCAGAATATGAAATAGCCCAAGTGGCCCCATAACCAACCAAAGCACAGATCAGCATGGCTCCCCCTCCCTTGCAAACTCTGACATGGCAAGAAAGGTGGGGGAAGGGGCAGAAAAGGGGAGGTAGGGAAGAAGGGTGGGCTCTGCACGATGTTCAGGAACTTCTGGGCAGTGGTAGGGTGGCTTGGTGGGCCATCATGCCATGTCTGATAGATGCTGAGGCTAAAGGAGCTATTTAAGCTCACATGGTCAGTGGAAAGAACATTGCACAAGAGGGCTTGTGTTCTTCCCAAACCTGGTATTTGAGATGTTGGAATTAATGGCTCTGTGGAGGTGCTCATCCCCTCCAATGGGACTGACCAAAGAGACTAGTCACTTCATTTTAAAATGTCTGAAGCAGCTTGGAACCCTGTTGTTGAGTTGGTCTGTCACAGTTGTTGCTGTGGTTTGATGCAGAGGCCAGAGGAGATGCTTGGGAGGTGACCTCCCTTCAGCTCTTGTGTTGTTTTCCTTAAGCTAAGTGAAACAGCTGGTTTAGACTTGAGGAAAATTGACCTTTTTGTTAAAAAAAAAAAAAAAATTATTTTATTGTTTTCCTCGTCATATGTTTAGGGCAAGTCTGCTTGGGAAGGTGTGCAAAGACTTGTAAGACAGCAGAGAATTGGGTTGCTGAGCTCATATTAAGGCATTGTATTGAGTCTGGAAGTGGAGGCCTATGCCAGCATGGCACCAGTCCCAAACTGATAAATTCAGTCCCATCTCATGCTGAGGCTGTGGAGGACTCTGTGCTTTGCACTCCAGGCCACTTCTAGAGAGGGACATCAAGTGTGTGACATTTGGGTGCCTCCAGAATAGCTCCATACCCTCAACAGGAGGGATGGGTGCTCAGAGAGGGAGAGCAGAAGGGGAGAGACATGGGGGTAATTTATTATATTGAGGGGCAACAAGGAAATAGAAGTCTGTGGGGGTCTGTCTGTCCTTTAGACTGAGATGTTCCAAGTATAGAATTGCGCTGCAGATCTCAGAGACACCCCAGGGAAACACAAATCTGTGCTCTATTAGCCTGGCGTCAATCTGGAATAACTGCCTCAACTTTTGGCCCCTTGTCACTCCATTCTCCCTCTGGCTACAGTTGTGGCCTTTCTCCAGAGTGTGTTCTCTAAGTGCTCACGGGTGAGAGGGGAGAGAGGTGATTACATGCAAGAAAAGAATGAAGGGGAGCCATGGGAGGACTGCTGGACGTTCAAAATGCTGCACGCTTTGGCTTTTTATGTGTTATTGCTCTGATTCCCGTGACTGTCCAAAAGTGACTATGAGTCAGTTCCTCACAACTGCATAGAATAACAACATCAAACAAGAGGGAAAATGATTTCTCCATCTGCCTTGGAGAAGGGGTGGCATGATGTAAGAAGGCTATGATGAAAGCCTGCTTTACAAGACCATTGCACGTGGCTTGTGCAAAGTATTTTTTAAGGCATGCTTTGGGCTTGGATACTCCTGCCAAACAGGGGAGGAAGAAAGCTCATTCCCTGCATCTCCAGCTCTCCTTCACAGCTCTTTGCATAATGCTGCAATTTTCAAGTGCAAAACCGTGTCTTGTAGCAGAGCAAAAGCCATCAGCCTGGGGTGACAGACTTTTCTGAAAGGTGGGGTGCAGAACTCCCAGCGTTTTGAGCACCGAGCACTCTCCTCTAAGGCAAGGATGCTCTGGGTGTCATCAACAGACCTAGTGGGGGTGGTCTTTGAGGCTGTTGAATTTCTGTGAGGTGCCAGTTCACTCACCCATGAGTTTGTCTCTCACAGCATCTATTCTCTGTAGTATTTGGGTGCTGTTACTAGTCAGGAGATGATCCAGGGCACTCCCAGTCCTGTGCTGTGTCTTTGAAAGTCGCTTTCTCTTTGCAAAGCCCACAGACTGCTCATTTTGAACTTGAATACCAGGCTCTAGGAAGCTTTTGTTACATCTGATCTGCCTGAGGTGTGGGTAGGGCTGCATTTGGGATGCTGATGATACACACACTGCGTGTCTCATGCTCTGGTATGGTCTGGCTCACACTGTTTCATTCTAACTGGGGTAGACTGGGGGGATGGACACTGGTCCTTCTGGCCATTTCCAGAAAGTTCCTCCTGTGGATCCCCACGAGCACAGATTTTGTTCATGTTATCAGTAAAATCTAAAATCAAAATATTGAGGCAGGCATCATACTCCTCCCTAGGTGCTGCTGCATGTTACCCACCAAATCCATTACCTGGTGTCATTCCTTGATGAGACTTTTTACATTAGAGACGTGCTCAGGCTGAAGGGGACTTTCAGATACACCTAGATCCAGCTTGCAAAACAAAGAATTTGTACACAAATCCAACATTTGCTCCTTATCAAAGTGCATTCAACATACCGATTCAAGGCAGTCCTTACCACTAGAGTGAGATTTCAAGAAAGTAAGTGGTTTAGGAAGAAAGAGGAGCAATCGTCTGACAGTGATAGTGGTTTAAACCTGAGTCATCATGAGAAAGGATGAAAGAGCCTCCAGTTCTTGAAGGATGGTATTTATTAGTAGAGAAAGATGCTGGCCAAGGAGTGAAAGGGAATTAAAAATTTGGAGAGTTTATCCACAAAACTGATTCCTCATCATGGGTCTGGGACATCTGTCATGGCAAGAAAGAGTAATGTGGGATGTCATGTGGTTCCCTCCAGTAAATTCCTGCTGTTACCCAGGGACTGCTGGGTCAGTGGAATGCTGCAGTGGAGAAATCAGCACACTCAGATAAAATTAATTCCCTGAAGTGTTTGCTGTAGCTCCTTACTGCAGCCTCGTCTTGACAAGTTCATCATTCAGCTTCCAAAATACTCAGTTTGACCGTTGTCAGAGTTAGAGAAATGGAGATGCAGTTTTGGAGACCGCAAGCAAAAGAACCAGTAAGGTTTTGCCCCAGCTGTGAACGGGCAGCTTTCAGCCATTTGCGTTTTTGCCTGCACGGACTCCCTTGAAGCCTCACTGCCATGAGCACCGTGGTGCTGCCAAGAGGCTTGGAAATCAGCGTCGGGAGAGAAGGAGGAATAGAGGCCGCCGCCTCCTGATTGCAGAACAGCCCAAGGTCTAAATGGCAACAAAACGTTATACATAATGTCTGATTCACTGTGTGGAGAATGTAAAGAATTGAGACCTCCCGACACAGTTTACATTGGCCCTTTTTATGACTAATTGTGCAGAAAATAGCTCGGCTTGTAGTGTGCATGGAAACAGTTCAGATTTCTGCTGTGTGTCAGCTAATGGGCTAGCAAGGCTTTTTTAGCACAACTTCAAAGGCTCTGGCAATGGAGGTCCTTTGTGAGGGAATTATCTCCTGCTCCTTTTTACCCCTTTATCCTTCTAAGCCACGGAACAAAGAATTGTGAAAGGAATAGACAAAGTAATTTGTAGGAGATCTGTAAACCTAGATAAAGTACATAAAATTTGCTCAAAAACCTTTTTTCTTCTTCTGTCGTCAAAACATGGTTATATTTTTCTGTGCAGAAACACACAAGTTCATTTAACTTTTGAGGGATGCAGCCTTATGCTTAGGCATGCTATTGATGAGGGTCATCAGGCTATCTGAAGTGATAAAGGAGAGCTTTAGTTTATGTGGTCAGTTAGAAATTATGTGGCTTTTAAGAGTTGGCTGAGAAGTGTCTTTCTCCTTACCTAAGGATATTCCACTAATAAAGGAAAAAAATGCATTTTTTCAGCCCTGTGTGTATGCATGCACGTGCTTTAAGGAAACCACTTATTTTTCACCTTTTAGTAAAAAACCCAAAGTGGTTTATTCTTTCTTTCTTCCAGTGAAAAATGAAACCTTGGGGAGATAGGAAACACATTACATGGATCTGCTTTGTGTAGTCCAAAGAACAGCTCTTAATTAAAAATAAAAAAGCAAACCAGGAATGGAAGGTCTTTGATTAATGTTAGCAACCATGCTGTATAATGTGTTTCTACAGTGTCTCCAGATCCTCTGTCTCAAAAAAATAAGAAATGAGTGAAAGGAGAATAATCTTGGCCTCATCAAATTTAATGAAGAAACCCCCTCTAAGTGCAGTGAGCCACTCTGGCCACTCCACTGTGTTTGTATTCAAACTACAAAATGACTCCATTTAGCACTGGGTCTTGTCCTAAGGCAAATCCCATGAGTATCTCCTTATCCTCAGAGGGTGGAAGGACTGCATCCACACCTGGAGGTTTTTTTAATCTTAAACAGTTAGTAGTGGTTGCTCTGCATATCTCTGTGCCCAAGTACAGACTTTCACTTGAGGTCCCTATCTAGAGAATCTTTTATGTCTGCTTTCTCTCCTTTTCCCACATTTCTATGGATTTCCCAAGGCAGTTGATGTTCTGACCTCTTGGATCCAGTTTTCATCAGCTGTCAAGATAAATTTGGTTAATACTCCAGGAATAGTTTATTCAGATTTAGACTGAAGAGGGAATAGTGATAGAAAAGTAATATCATTCCCCTGTCTCTCTAATCTGTCTGATATGTCTCTAGATGCATTAACTTTTCAATAGTTATACTTTCTTGAGGTTTTTTCCAGGCCAGGAAGTGAAATTTTTAAAATACTTCAGCAGAAGCACACATACACAGACATGGTTGTATATATAAGGCTCATGTAATTTATATCTATAAATAAAAATTAAATCCACTGATGTTATAAAAATGTGACAGTTATTTCATATTCTCTTTGCACATATGGGCAGCTAGAGGCAGGAATTTGATGAGTTTAACTGATGCTGAGCTTAATTTTCTCCAATATATGGGTTAAATTTGGGTTCATAACATGTCATAAACTGTCAAAGTATTCTATTGTTGTCAATATCTCGCCTGTGAATGCTTATCTCAAGTTTTGGGTGACTAAGGAGAGTTATTTTATGTAAAAAATTTCTCATATAGAAGATTATCCTGGGTTTTAATACTGGGAAGAATAATTATGATGGACTTCACAGCAGGAGGCAAGCCAAGAGGTTTCTTCCAGGAATTCTTTAACCCCAGAAGTACAGCCATGACGTGAGAGTGGTTTCATGTTTCATGTTACCCACCTGCACTGGGTGCACTCAAGTGCCACCTTTTTTCTTAAACCTCCCTCTTTCACATATATCTGCCATCCTGAGGAGCTCCTTGCCATGGGATAACATGGATCACTGTTGGGAAGGTGTCTGTGTTGGGTGGGAAGACTGCTGGTCTGATGCATAATTTTGGATTTTCCATCACTAAGATAGAACATGACTTCAAATTGCTTGCAATGTGCATAAGGAGAGGCTGGTTTGGATGCAGCAGCGTTACTGGGACGTAAAATAGAGCTGGATACAAACCCAATCACAATATGTGAATTCTAACTGGACAGAGAGGACAAGTAGAAGTCAGATCTGGTTCATATTACTCTCAATCTTTCAATCAGGATGTATTAACAGGGCAAGCTGATGGTGAGATGGGTGGTGATTTACCC
Source organism: Platyrinchus mystaceus (assembly GCA_035041135.1). Lineage (NCBI taxonomy): Eukaryota > Metazoa > Chordata > Aves > Passeriformes > Tyrannidae > Platyrinchus > Platyrinchus mystaceus. The sequence goes on from JAWWLV010000005.1 coordinate 8,207,828, forward strand.
AGCTGTACATGGGATAATGCAAACAGGAAAATTTCAAGAGGAGTCTAAAGGTAAAGCTTTCCAAAGACTTGCTCATACCATTTCCTAGTTGTTGAAGCTTCAGGCTCTGTTGATACATGTGGAATGGATAATTATTTGGGGGTCAGCTTTGATTTTGGTTTTGATTTTTTTAAATTTTTTTTTTATTTCTTTTCTCTTGGTTGAACTGGGGCATTGAAAATATTGTAGTATGTGTTGAATTGTGGATCTAAAATGAAATAACTATGATGTTAACATTGAAATTTATGATGAAGATTTTAATTTATTCAGGGATTTGAAGTTTGATGAGATTTTTTTTTAATGGAAGATGGTATTCCTTCCAGTTAAGAAAGGCAAAATTAAATGAATAAGCCTTGGGAATAGAGCAGAGGATAAGGAGATTTGTGATATGGAAATTCAGTCCCTGGTCTTGAAAAACATCTCGAGGACATTTGTTCACCACATGGATGAGTTTTACCTTTGTGAGAACCTTCTCTGTTCCCTGTAATTGCAGCCCAGATCCTGCACAAACTCCCAGATAGCTGGAGTACAGCTCCCAAGGGAAAGGGGTATGGGGACTGAACAGCTCGGGGCATCCCACCCTGTGGAAACACACATCTCACCATACTTACATTTTGTGCTATCATGCACAGCAGATCTCCAGTCCAAGAGGCTTTCATCTTTCAGGTCTCCACACAGAGGGCAGGAATGGGAAGTCCAGGCAGTGTCACCTTTTGGTCTCCATCCATCACTTGAAGGGACTTACAGTTTTTGGTGAGGAGCTGACATTGTTGACAGTCCTACTGCTTTGTGGATGAGGAAGCAGAGCTGTTGCATAGTTACTTTTCCCCCTGGCTTTAAAAGAGTTAAAATTGGGTTCTTTTGTACTGTCATGATGTCAAATATTTTCTGGATTCAGGGTGACTATTTACAATAAGAAATCTTTTGGCATTTAAGACTCTGGTTCAGAGAATGTAGAGTGTTGTACCATCAACTCAGAAACATCTCTGATACCTTTGACTTTGGTTCCTCAGTGTCACTTGGCCAGTGACAGAATGGGGACCTTTGTTTGCCTTGGCCACTGCATAAAAAACCAGGATATGATCAAATCCAGTTAATCATTCACAAATGTCTCATTTCTTGAATCTCTGAGGGTGTATAACACATTTTTGGGACTGTTCTCTGCTGCTTTGGCTTTTGTTATAAGTAAGCTAGTAAGGAGAAAATCAAATTTTGAGTTTTCTTAAAAGGAAGTGGAGGAATCCTGGAACACACTAGGGCTCTGCAAATGTATGTTTAATCATTTAAAGAAATGTCTTTTGGCTAAAAGCTCTTACCAGCACTTGCAAGTTGCACTCAAAGCTGTACAGCTACATCATTCCAACAACTGATGTGAGTTAGCGCCCTTGTTGGCAGCGTGAGCAGAGAGATGCAGGCTTAGCAAATCCTGGGGGCTGAATTACTCTCAAATTCATAGTGACTTTGTGCAGCGTGGGTGAAGTGTCCTGAGGGTGACTCTGCTGATGATTACACCAGCTCCTTACACAGTGGCATGGATGGAGAGACTCAGGCACATCTTGCCCGCCTTGTTTTTTACAGTGCAAAGCACTTGGCTCTGCTGTGGAGCCGGGCAGTTCCAAACGTCTCCTGCAAACACTTTGACTGTGCTTAAGGCAAGCACACACTCTCCAAGTAGCAGCAAACCAGAGGAGTGAGTACTCACACTAAGCACATGGTAGAACTCCCTGCTGCAAGATGCCACAGGGCAGTAAGTGCATGGAGGCAGAGCCTTGAGCATATTCGTGGTGAACTGGCCTATTCAGAGCTGTCAGTGAGGTGCACTGACCTGGGTGTAAATGGGGGTCGCCCAGCCCTGCAGAGCTGGGAGCTAATGGGCATAATGGAGGAGGATTGTTCTGTCCTTTCTCAGTGTCAGTCATGTGTACATACCTTTAACACCGTGGTCTGCAGTTGGAGACAGGTTACTGGGCTATGTGGATTTTAATAAACCTGTTAGTGGGCTTCTTGCTTTCTTACTTTTATATCTAACCCATCTTGAAAACAATGTGGGACTCTAACAATAAGGTAAAAGCTTTGGAGGGATTACACTGCCTTATTGAGTCTGTGCCCAAAGTCCTTTGAGGGCTCCCATTGACTTCAGTGGGATTTGGTTCAGACCTCAAGTATATAGAACTCTCTTAAGAAAACTCTTTCAAGGCCTGTACATGCTGCAGTACTTATTGGGCTCTTTGTTACTTCTGTGAATAGGAATGTGACCTTTACACTTCTAACAAAGAGCCCTGAATTACAGGACTAAATCTTCATGTTTTGGGAGAGATAAGGTTACCATCCCAGCTCCTCCCAACCCTGCTGAGCAGGTGGCTCAGTGGTTGATGATGGCAGTTCCCCAATCACTGGGGATTTAGTTAGACAAGCACTGAATGTGTAGTTCAGCAGCTTCAGAGCTTCTTCATGAGTGGATGTCCATGAACAGTGGTGGTCAGGGTGGACATCTGGGTTTGTACATTGCTCCATTTCACAAGTCAAAGCCCTAGTCATGTCCTTTTGCCACCACGGGGTCATTCTGATATCCACGTTAGAAGTCTGTTTAATCCATGTACATACTAAAAATGGCCACTGTGGGAGGCAAGGCTAGTCAGCCATCTAGGTTGTCTATTGTCCACTCAGTCCCTTGGCCACGTGAGGGGAGGGAGGGATGAGTAAGATGGAAGAAGAAAGTGTCGGGCTGTACATTCCCTCTTCCTCTGGCCATTGCCAAAGGCTGCAGTGGGGCTACATGGCAAAAAGCTGAGTTTGAATGACAACAAATTACATATCGTGCCTTTCTTGCTTTTGAAGCTAGTCTAGCTTCTGGTACCCTTGCCTCCCAAACCTGTTCCAACAGGAGAAACTCAAGTGAGTGAGAGGAGCAGTTTGATTGACAGTGCTATTTTCTACCTGTATTTTAGGTCACTTCCTGGGTAACAACACTGTGATTGATGTACTGAGACAAGCAGGATTTGAAGTGGAGCACACTCCTCCTGGACAACCAATTGGAAAGTAAGCAGCTGCCCACAGATTATTAATCACTTTCTCTCCTTTTTTCTGTCCCTTTTTCTGTGACTAAGCAATATTGTTGCATTAGTATAGGAAGTGGGTGAGGAACCTCCCTTTCCCACCCAAGTTCCAGACAAAAAGTTCATTGTAAAGCATCCATTGTGTGAGTTTGGAAACATATGGAGCCTCAGTGGCTGGGTTTTTTTGTTGGGGGTTTTTTTTCACTTGGGGACACTATTAATATCACAGCTGCTTCATTATACCAGCTCAGAAGTGCCACAGTTTCTTTCCAGAAACATCTCATTCAGCTCATTTTCCCCCATAGCTGTTTTTCATTTTTCTCTCCATGGGGTTTTAGTTGCTTCTCCATTGCAGACCTCTCTGTCAGGCTGCTGTTCTTCAGTTGGAATTTCAGTTTTTCCTAAAGGACCAGATTTAATGTAGCAGATGCACCTTGGAAAGTGTGTTGGGTAGGTAGAGAGCAATTCAATATTCCCTGAGCTTTTCCATCTATCTGGTCAAGTAAAGCAGGCAGGAAGGGACTGATCACCAGGCTCTTGGAAATGTTCATTATTTTAAGATAAAATGCAGCACAAAATTGTCCTTAGTTAGTGAAACAAACTTCCTTCACCCCGTAGAATTTTCTCTTTCCTTTAGATGAGGTCTCTTCCAAAGAAATCATAGACAGTAAAACCATGAGGGATGGTGAGAGACCATCTAGTTTTCCCTAGAAAATTAGCCTTTCCCCTACATTCTGCAGATAAAATTTGGCCAGGATTACTCTGTTATAGGATTGTTTTCCTCATTAGGAGAAAGTGTTAGCAGCATGCTCCTGTCCCTGGTGGGCAGACATGACATGGTCCAAATATGAGGTGAGTGTCAATATGGAGGATTAATCGCAGAGGTAGTAGACCATGTCTGAAAAAACTATGTGTGATACAGTTGGAAAATCTGGCTGATCTGACCTTGTTTGTGAAACATCCACAGTGATTCATATAGAATATCATATGGCTCAACTGTACCTAAGTGTCTTTGACAGAACATTTATCCTAAATGCTTCTTGGAATCTGTTTAGCAATAAAAGCATCATCTTAAATAACAAGGGGGGAAAGAGGAAGAAAAAGCTATCAAACACCAGGAAGAGCATATATTCAGAGGAAGTTTAAGAAGCACTTTGGCAGAGGGAGAAAAATCAATATGGCACAAGGAAGAGCAGTAAACACTGTAACAGGCTGGAGCTGGAAATTTTGCCTAAAATTAACAAAAAAACCCCAGCAAAACAGAAAACCCAAGCAAACTATAGCAGAACAGCTGAGGTGTACTGTTCCTAGGTTTCTGACAAGGAAACTTTCTGCTCAGGGAAGCAGATACTTTCTTCAGCAATTTTCATTTAGCTGAAAGTATCATCTTCCATGAAAAGTGTTTCAGCTGGAAATTGTGAAACTAATAATTTATTGGCTGTTGCAAGCCCTTGAGAAGAACAAAAGATACAGTAGTGTGAGAGAAGTCCAAGAACAGTTGCTGCTCTTTATGGTCTTGGGATATGTCTTTACACATCATCACGGACTGGAAATAAAGGATGGGGCAGGAAACTTGAATCAGAGCCAGCGCTTAATGTTGACTTTTTTGCAGAATGGGGCACTTCTGTGTGTGCATTCCTCTACCTTGGCAGCAGTGTCTCATGTTCACCATGTCTTCACTAAAGTTGTAGTCTCTGGGGAAAACAGTCCTGAAAGCAAGTGGACTTGGACTGCTACCTAGATCAATGCAAATGTCCATCAGCTGAATTGTCCCACACTTGGTGACTTCTGTTCCCAGCTCCAGACCATAGTGTTGGGCAGGTTGGCCCCTTTGTCTGGACTAGTACCCTTATTCCAGTGAGGAGTAAGGGTGCTCTAAACTCTGAACACACAAAACTTTATTAGAGGGTACACTGTTGCACAGGAATACTGGACTGAGTCGAACGAGAACGTATGGTTGCCCCCCATAAAGATTAAATGCTCTGTATGTTTTCCCATGGTCTGATGATGAGGCAGATGTGCCAGTCCTAGATGAGAATACAGAAAGAAAAATAAATTACGTGGTGAAGAAGTCCAGAGTTGCCACTAGACTGCATTACTCAAGGTGTAGAAACAGCAGGAGACTATAGAAATTGTGGATAAAGAGAAATTAAATATATTTACAGGAAACAGCTTGCTGCCTTTAGAAAAAAAGAGGCTCTCAGACATGCACATCAGGGGATGTCGTTGTCCTACAGCTGAGGCTGTAGCCACCAGAAGTGCTTGGGGCTCCCCCTTAGAAATGAGGAGGCTTCTGCAAAGCATTTGTCTCTTTCTTTTTAGAACAGCTTGTATTTTATGATTTCTGGGCAAGATGCAAGACAGTCTAGCCAAACACAGTTATGACAAAAGGCGACAGCATGTTCAGAAAGCGCAGCGAGTTGGTTGTTGTGTTGTCAGGGTCATGTGGCTCTAATTGAGATTCTTAAGGAACCTTGCATTTTTGTCCAGCCTTCTATTTTCACTCTTCTGCTTTTTAAAAGATGAAATAAAAACATTTGGAGACAGTTAGAAAGGCCCAGAAGAGGAACCATTTTGCGATAGTGGCTATACTAACAAAATGTATACATAGAATAAATAAATAGAAGCTCAACAAAATTTGGGCTGCTTGCAGAGCAGAGATTGTTTTATGGGTTCCAGAGATGCAGGTGTTTTCATCTTGATTCTTGTGAAGCCATACATGAAATAAGAGGTATTTCTCTCCTCTGCTGAAACCCAAAAGAGACATATCTGCTTTACTTCCAAATAAGTTGTATAAGGGAGTCAAGCCCACTGCATTGCGTTCTGGCATTGACAATTGAAAAATTGGATAGTGTTCAGGGAAGATCAGCTGGACTCTAATGTGGAGATTGGTGGGGGTGGACAGCACGTGGAAAAAATGCAAGGGTTGGAAAAAAACTGAAGCAGCTGCATGCTTATGTTTTGGCCAAGGGAATTCAAAAAAGGAGTGTTGTGGACAGATTGTATGCAGGAGAATGAAGAGGAACAATTTGAGCTGGCACATAGAAACATTTGGAGGTATTATCAGATTGAAATTGAGGGTGGTTTTGGATTAATATCAGTGATTTCTTGACAGTGATTTGCAGGACAATCTTTCTCAGGTCAAATAAGAAGCTCCATTATATGAAAGTAACATTAGCAAAACACGTATTCTACATCCTGCTTACTACCATGCTGCCTTGCCAAAAAAGCAGATACTACTTTTCTTTAATATCTCTGTTCCTAGAACAATAATATTATTATTGTTGTTATTATTATTGTTATTGACATGATTAGTAGTCTGATCTTTATAATCAATAATAATTAAGTAGTGTTACTATAAATAGGTGGAGTATAGTCTGGTATGATTTAAACCCCATTTCAGTTTCAGAAAGGACAAAGAATACCTTTTTAGAAAATAACTAGTACTCTTCCTGTGTATGAAAAAAAAACCTTGGGAAGAGTGAAACAGGACAAAGACCAAAGCTGTTTGTGCTTTCAGTTACGTACAGGCTGGGTAAAGCCAGAAGACTGTTGGCTTCCTCTATCCAAAAAGCTAAGCATGGGTTGTGAAATGGCTGCTCTTTAAGCCAACCAAACCAAATACCTAGAGTCTCACATTTCTGTTGTCTAGTGACAAGCATGAATTTGAGCCAAATTCTCCTTTTCTTAAGGTATCAGGGAAAAATAAAGTGAGATCTTGTCAGGCTAGAAGAGATAGCCAAGACATGGAAGCATTTGATGGCTCCAGATTCAGTGAACTGGCAAAGGAATGATCCTATAAAGTACATTTATCTGGTGTGGAGCGATTTGAGAGCTCTCACTGACTGGCTTTCTGAAATCTCCTGGCTCCTCCTGTTGATCTGCCTTAGTGGCCCAGTGTTGACCTTCCTGAGCCTCTTCTAGAATCCCACCAGGTGACTGTTAAAAACACCTTCTTTAAAGTTTGATCCCTTCCTGTAAAAAACACCCTGTTGTACTCATCATGCAGAGAAATGCCATAAACACTTGAGAACTTATCCTCACATTGGCTTCCTTTGTTTATTTCGTTGCCTGAGGGAAAGCATCCCAAATCTGTTTGCACGACAACCCTCAACAGCATTCATATTTGCTTCTTATTTTGCTGGCTGTCCTCCTTGTCCCCAAATAAAGGCGCTGGAAAATTAGTGTATCTCATTGCTTTGCCCTGAGATAAGAAAAGCAACTTTTTTTTTTTTTTTGTGGAGTTCTGCCAACTGGCTGTCCCTGCTCCTCTCTGTCTTCAGAAAGCAGAGCTGCGTGCTTGGTGTTGGGAGAGAGGAGGAGATGGGAGAAAATTTCCCCTCAGATGGATTCCAGTGACTTGAGCAGATAAAGGGCCACAGCTGCTTCACATTTAATTGGAAACAGCCAAACTGCAAGATCAATCCAGGAAGCACCTGTGTCTGTGATGACTCTATTGTTGCTGGGTTCTCAGAACCGGCTCTGACCTTCTGCCACTCACCAAGCCCCGATGTGCTGCACACTGTTCTCTCAGCCAGAAAAACATGCAGCAGTGCTCATTTCCATCAGACTGCTCTTTCCGAGGTTGTGCTCAATGCTACCTTCTTTCAGAACAGGAGAATTCAGTACAAGCTTTTGTATCTGCCCTTTTGAGAGTTTATTGTACACTCGCAGAGCTCTGCTGGAGAAATTAATTACTCTTGCTCCTTATGTTTGAACTTCCTGGCCCAGTTGAAGCAACGTGTCTTTGCTGTTGTAACTTACTCCTTTCCTTCTTTCTGAAGCAAAGAGCTTCCTCCTTCACCTTCTCTTACAGCACCCTACAGTTGTGACCCTGGCCTCCTACTCAGGGTTGTCTCAGGGTGGAAGTCTTTGCTCCCCTAGGAATGCTCTGTTCTTCCCCCTGAGATAAAAGCACTTACTCCGCACAGTGGTGCAGCCATTTCACTCCATCAGGATCCCTAAGCTTCCCAAGGTGATATAAAGAAATGAGAAAATGTTTGACCTAACATTCCCCACAGCCCCAAATTGGCAAACATGCCAATTCAATAGATTACACCCCAGAAAATTATGGATGCCATCAGAGCCCTCAGGAGTCTCCCAGTAGTTGCCAAGTTCCTTGGGATGCCCAGGATGCTTTAGCTTTCTGGTGCCAGCCTGGCAGGGTTACTCCGCTCTGCTTAGCTGTTAATTTTTGGGATGTGCCAGGGAGAATGTTAAAGTTGTAGTGAAATAAGTAAAAAATTGTTTAGAAAAAAAGACAAGTAAAAAATAATTATTTATGAGAGCTGTGACAATTCCATTAGAAACAACTAAGTTAATTGAGAAAAAAGGTAGAACTGAGAAGGAGAGATTCGAGATCCCATCTCTTCTGAGACAGGGAAAAATGCACACTTTTTCCTTTTATGTGGGTGGAATAACTTTCCTGTTGGGATGCTGCAGTTCTTAATCCTGTTGTAAACCTTTGGATCTTTCACTTGATCTGAGCCTGAGGATCATACTCCCTTCACTAGCTTCCTTCTCTCAGAAGAAAAGCAAACCCATTATTTAGGGGGTTCTCTGACAGCATAATTTACAGTAAGAGGTGTATAGGGATGAAATGGGGTTCCTCTGCATGCACTGGCAAATTTATTGCCTCATCTAACACTGGAGAATATAACTACTCAATGCTTAAAATATTTAGTTATGAAAATATGCACATTACATTTTTATGTTCCCATGTGCCTTTAAAATATCCTCCTTTGCAATTTAATTGTCTTTGTGTCTGCCTTACTGCCACAAAGTCTGAGTCAGTCAAAGTAACTCTAAGAGGGTGAAAAAGTTGAAGTCTCTAAAATGTGGTATAAAAGCAAAGTCAATTTACAAATTCTCAGCCATAGAAACTTAATTATCCTTTAAGCAACATATTGCTTAGGGACACTGTATCTCTGTGTTCTTTAGGCTACATTTAAAAGCTGAACACCTTCTGAAAGAATGGAATTTAGCAACTTGCTACAAAAAAAAAAAATCTGGGAAAGAACAAGATAATTCATGGTGTTGGAGTAAGAATATGGAACAGAACTTCTCAGGAATTTTGTGCTTGACTAGTTCACCCAGTGGGACATTCACTTTTCTCTATAATCAGATTTCATCCTTGGCAAAAATTCTTGTTTCGTGTGAAAAAATTGTTTCATATTCCATATAATTCTGTTCCTTGGGAACTTGCACACAGGGCCACTGGGGAGCCTGGGCTTGCTCCTTTTTGCTCAAGGGCAGCCTGCTCACAGAGCTGTCCTGAAGCCAGTGCTAAGGTTTCTAAGTTTTTTGCTGCTCTGCAGCCTATCAGTTTTAGGAGATCTGTATCTCATACTCCATAAACTATCTAATAGTAAACTTACAGAGCCTTGGAGACTTCAAAAGTTCAGAGCTCGTTCTTACCTTATTTCCTAGCCAAATTCTGGAGTTCTTGTTTCCACAGGAGAAGCTGATTTTTTTCGCCCTCCTTCTGCTTGCAGCCAACTCTAATGCAGATCTTTTCACCTAAGGTCATTAGTATGAGATGAAAATTTTCGGTTTATTGTTACTAGAGATAAAGCTGATCCAAACTGCACTGAAGTCAACAACTTCAATTGTTGGCTTCCATCGGTGCCAGTAGCTTTTAGAGGTCATCGTTATTGTGAGATAGTTGTTGATTCTCTCCTGTCTTTGGTGGTGAGGAGCCATGAGGGAATTGGTAGAAAACCAGGAGTATGTTCACACAGTTATGCAGATGCTTACTATAGTCAATGTAAAAAGACTGGCTTTTCCAGAGTAATGCTCATGGGTGTCTTAGACAACTGGCCCAGCTTGCTTGCAGTAGGTGTCTGGCTAGTTTTAGATGGCTAATGATTTTGTGAGATGAATTCCCCTCCTATTTGAAGGACTTAGGCCCCCTATTCAAATTGGACAGTGTCACTAGACTCAAGCCTTTGGAAAAACTGCACCATCCCCTCTCCAGTGTTATATTGAAACAGTGAGTTTGTGTGACTTTGTTTGTGTGTTCAGCCTGCACTTGTCCTGTGGATTGATGGCCTCCCTCCCGAGCGATATCAATCTGGGCTGAAGTGGAGCTGCACTTTGTAACAGCTCAAGGGGCACAAAGGTATCAAGTGGTATTGTGTGGTTTGAAAGATGTTATTTATCTAAGGAAGTTTGTGGTCTGTTTGCTGTCACTCTGTCTTTGCAGAGCCAACTTCCCTTACCTTCACTATCACGTTGTCAGGCAAAGAGACCTCACACATTAGGACAGATAGCTTTTCCACTCCCAGAGCTGACTTTTTTTCCTTCAGCAAGAGGTCTGTGGGCTGTGTTGGCAATCAGTAAAGCTGCTTGATTCGGCATGAGTATAATTACTAGTAATTTTCCTTGCAGGGAGCTCTTTACAAAGCGTAAGTTCTTAAAAAGGGAACAGGATTTCTGTCAATGAAGAAGGCAATGATTTTTCTCATCATCACTTTCACTTAAAATTCCTTCAATAATGGTATCTTAGGAAAAAACAGTCAAGGATACAGTTTTCTACATAGGATTTCACTAAGTAGTATGTTTCATCTTTCCAGAGGGATCAGATGTGCATAGGGACATTCTCTGAAGCTTAAATGGGGTTAGAAACCCTCCAAAACAGCATTGTGTGACAGGTGACATGGCCAAATGACCCTCTGTGGGTGGATCTTGTTGTGGGATGCTGTGAAGTTTACTGAAACCTTTCTGAACTGCCCCCACAAGTGGAAGGTCACTCTAACACACATCTGCGAGGTGATCTTGTGTCACTTCTTGTCCACTTCGGTGCAAAATAGTCTCACTTTTAACAACTTATGGTGTCTCAGCCAAGCCAGGTGACTTCATGCTGGCCACAACCCAGGTTTGGGTCTGAAATGACTGTGTGGTTGTCCCTTGAGGAGAACATGGTGAAGGGTCAGACTGAGATGCGTGTGTATAAGCTGCTCCTCCTAGTTAAGTGCTAGTAGTAGGAGCAGGAATGCCAAAAGGAGTTAAGGCCTTATAACAGGAATAGTAAATTAAGGATGGTGAATTTATGAAGCACTTGTCACAGTAAATAACTTAGAATGCCAGAATGCATTTTCGTGTCATGATCATTGAATCATTTTTATGAGAAGTCGAAGTAAATTCATGTGTAATCTCTAAAGTTTGTAGAGAGTTTAATTCATCCAGGAAATCATGTGTTGGGAATACTGTACCCAGCTCCAGATCAGATATACTTCAGAGAAGCGTTAAGGTTTTAAAATCCTTCCACAAGCCAAACTGATCTCCAGAACCTTTTTGAGTTTCACCCTTCTCTGGACCTCATGCTCCATGCAAGTGAACATCATGCCAATATGTTTCCCATTTCCTGGGATTAAACTGCTGTGTTTGATGACTCTGGACTTTCCAAGAAAGCAGCTCAGTCACTGTCTGGAGTGGCCTCAGGTGCCTTAAAGGACATGTTTTCCCCTCCACAGTGATTCATGATTTCAGACCAGAAGATCAACTCTCTCTCTTTTTTTTTTTTTTTAGTTCCCACAAAGTTAATTAATAAAACAAATTTCTATTAGTGGGTGTTGAAAGACTTTGACTTTCCACCTACACTCCCAAATGCTCTGCATTCCAGGGAGAATGAAAAATGGACCTGTGAACAGAAATGGACCTGTGGCTCAGATGCTGTAGATGGATGTAGACACAGTGGCTGTCAAGTGATATGATGGAAGAACTTCCTGAATGAAGACAATTTCTTGCAATTGTGATTGCTAAAAACACACTAATACACTAATCCAATTTTGGAATTCATACATGCAAATTTAGAGAGAAATTTTGGGGCCAGATACAAGGAGTGTCTGGCAGAAACTGAATTATCTGTTTGTACCTCCCTGTTGCTCAGGCTGCCCTCTTGCTTAGGCAGGCAGCCACATGGAACACAGTTGTTCTGCTTGTGAAAACTGGATCCTTTGCCACTCCAGTTCGTCAGGAGAAGCACCTGGAGGACTTACCCAGTTGTGGCCACTGTGGACCTGGCTATGCCCATCTGTCTGCCTCATCTGTAGCCCCACCATAGAACAAAATTTTTCATCAGCATCAAGAATTAAGCCTAAATTTACACACAGCATGATCGTAATTTTGTTGACTTCAGGGACGTCAGACCAGCTCATAACTCTGTAGTGCCACTGTCTGCTGATGGCAGCTTGCAGAGGAAGAGACTTTACTTGGTGCTCTTATTTGTGAGAAAGAGCACACTGAAGCCTTTTTCCATTGGCTTTCAGTCAAGTCAGGGATACCAAGGTTTTCCTGCTAACCTGTAGCATCTCAGCAGCAAAGTCATAGACAGGCTCCAAGTGCTTTGGTACCCAGTGCCCTAGATTTGCATCTCCTGTCATGTGAGCCCAGCTTCACATTTCCAAATCTCTCTAGCAAAAATAAAGGCAGTCACAGAAATACCTCTGTCAGGACAGCACATCCCTGCTTATGTTTGAATGGCTGATACAAATCTGGAGTCCCCAGTGATCAAAGTGCACATTCAGAGATGAGCCCCATGTTGTGTTTTAAGTGAGCACTGCACTTTGAAACAAGGATGAAGCAGGAGTAAATCAGGATGAAGGATGTGGGGCATTAACTATTTTACATGAAATCGCAATGCTGGAAAGACGTGGCCAGTGTTCCAAAGTTTTCCTTGGAGAGTGCTTGGAAGTTGCATACCAGCCTATTTGTGGAAAGCTAAACAGTTTCCTATTGTCCTTGATGTGAAACGCTTCCCAGATAAACACTTTTCCCCTCCATTGAAGAAAAATGATACAGCCTGTCCAGAGCTCTAACACAGGGGACTACACTGGGCTGCTGCTCAGCCTCGCCAGAGTTGCTGGTTTCTGTTGGCACTGAGCTTTGCTAAGGGCTCTAGTTCATATACGTGCCAGCATCGTTAAGGAAAAGCTCCGTTATTGAGACTGGGATAATCTTCAAGGCTTTAAGAATGTTGTGTGCCCACGTCTTTGGGTTCATTATACCCCTGGAATGTAAATCCCAATCCACAGTGGATAAACAAGGTTCACATGGATCTCAAATACTTCTGTGGTATTGTCTCTTCCTGAAGGGGAAAGAAAACATTGGTAGCTGAAATAAACTCACTGGGGTTATTTAGCCTGGAGGAAAGGAGGCTCAGGGGGGACCTTATCACTCTCTGCAGCCACCTGAAAGGGGGTTGTAGTGAGCTGGGGGTTGATCTCTTATCCCAAATAACAAGCAGTAGGAGAAGAGGAAATGGCCTCAAGTTGTGCCAGGGAGGTTTAGATCGGATTTTGGGAAAAATTTCTTCACAGAAATGGTTGCTGCTCATTGGAACAGGCTACCAAGGGAAGTGGTGGAGTCACCGTCCCTAAAGGGATTTAAAGGGTGTGTAGATGTGGCACTTTGGGACATGGTTTAGTGGTGAATGTGGCTGTGCTGGGTTAACAGTTGGACTTGATGATCTTAAAGGTCTTTTCCAACTTAAACAATTCTGTGATTCTACAAAGAGAGCAGTAAATCTCTGCTGCTGTAGTGGGTTTAGGTTGTAACATTGCCTGCATTTGTGGCATTTTAAGTCATTTTAAGGAATTATTCCTAACACCCACAGAGTCAAGGCATCATATTCCAGCACAAGGAAGATCCAGAAGTCCCTCCATGAACTTGGGAGAGAAAAAGCTGATTTTTGAAATCAGCAGTTTAAGAACCAAGGCTGTCTAACACCAGGTTAATACTGGTGGTGTTTTGGTCCAGGTCAGTGGGTGGCTCTTCCTCTGCTTCTCTTGTCCTGGCAGGTGCAGATCTGAAGGACCTTGTTGTGTCCTCACCTCTGACTCCAGTTTGGGCACACACATGGTTTTGCTGGGTGCCTCTATCCATTCTTCATGGTGCCTCCCAGGCTGAAGACCTCTTCCCAGGAGCAGTGTGTCATTCCACTTGCTGACCTACAGTCAGTGGATGCCATAGGTGCACAGATTCACTTTTTGCCACCATTTTGTCAAAGCAAACCTTATTTTGAGTTTGTGACAAAGGAATGATCTTTCTTCCCCAGAGGCATGGGATTTCTTGCTAATGTTAAACGAGAATTTTGCATTTGTATCAAATTTGTATGTAGATTCAGTTTTACGTTGCAAATGAAACTGGGAATTAGAACTTACACTGACATTTAGCAGGCACTGAGGTTTTAAATCCCTGAGGTAATCTTAGAAACATTCCTCTCAAGGAGAAAGGCCATTGAGTTAAAAGAAAGCAGAGTTAACAAGGGGGTTGTTTGTTTGTTTTACAAATGCAGCCATGAATTTAAGGCCATTCCTATGTATTCAAGCATTCATATTGATAGCAGTCATTACTGAATGGCCAGCAATTCCCACTCAAGTCAGTGAAAGGCAGCACATGAAATCCACAGAAAACCAGAAATGGTTTAAATGAGGTGATGGAGTGGGTTACTGATTTTATTTTCTTCTTTCACTATTGGGGTGCTCTGTCCCACTTCCCTCCTTCTTTACCTTTCCCGCCTTTCTCATAACCTAGTTTGGTCACTCTTGAAGTATTCCAGCTTTGTGTAGTGATAAGAAGCAAATGTGACTGCTAGAACCCGTGCCAGATGCCAGGCATAGTTTTGATGAGTCTTTGACATCTGTTAGCCTTGTGATATTACATGTTTTTCTGTAGCTAGGCAGTGCTACAAGTACTCAGTCAACTGCGATACCCTCTCAAAAGACTGGCACTTAGATAAAGCATTTCAAGGCAAACAAACAAATAGATAAACACATGCAACACATGCACATACAGTGGAGGGAGGAAGCTTCCTAACAGTGACTTAACTGTGCTCTGGGGAGCAGTAAAACAAGTGGATTTCATTTTCCTGTTGTTTTGCTTTGTGCCGTGTAGGGTCCTCTGCATGGGAAGAAAGCTGGCCTTAATTGCTGGTTTTGTCTGTGATTCTGTGTGTGTGCAAACAGTTTATGTATCAGTTGGGTCTGCTCAGGCTTGTAACAAACCATTTGTCATTCGTGCTCACAAAGCATCCCAGTGAAAGTTTCAACCACTGCCCATCCCCAGTCTAATTTTCCTTGACAAATTTCCTCAACAAATTAAGTCTGCAGAGGTTACACAAAGGGCACCTGAGGATCTTGATATCTCTCTGGTCAAGGAAGCCATTTGGCCTAATTATTCTGCTGGGCCAGCAGAAAGCCCTTGGCAGAGGTGCATGGACATTCCTGCCTTTTCCTCCATTGGAAGATGACTGCCATCAGAACTGCTCTGAAGACCCATCACTCTCCACCCTCTTCTCTCAGCAGAGGCTGTTAGAAGGGGATCTAAGTACCCCACAGCTCCTGGTGGCCAGTGCTATCCAGTTAGATGCAGGAGGAGGGAAGCCCTGCCTTCATACAGACCTTCCTCCACCTGCATTTTTAGCTGTGTTGGTAACTTCTTGGAGGAAGTGAACCCCCCAAAGCTCCTGTGCAATGAGGTCATCCTCAGGATGCTCTGGCTGTATCTGTCAGTCATCATCTCATACCCTTTGCCTGTCAGCTTGCTGAGATCGAGCTCTCTAATGAAGCCATAATTTCACTCTGGGCTTCTTAAATGTACCAATGAAAATAATCATAGACATTGCAATGAAGGAGAGATATTTTCTGGAGTCAGGGCAGGGCAAGTTTTCCTGTTTTAAGGGGAGAAGACCAGGAGCCTGTTCTTTGTAACTAGTCAGTCAGTGAGATTTGGCTGAGTTCATTAAAAAAAATCAGTCTGTATTGTGGCCTCAGATGCCTCCTAATATTCAAGCTGTAGTTCAAGGTCCAATTGCATAAGTTTCAATTAGCAACCAAAAAAAAGGAGAATATAAAACTTTCTTTTCTTCCTTTAAGTTTCAGCAGCAATGTGCATACTTTGTTAATGAAGTATTTTAGTGAAGGATGAATTTGTCAGACGTAAATAGCCATTTGATACAAGCAGTTTCATCAGCATGAGTTCATACAGAGAGGGTACTTGGGTGAAATGAGACTAATACCATAGAGAGACATTATGTGAAGTCTGTTAGCACTAGAGTAGACAGAACAGCATCAGACATTAAAGCAAGTGGAGTCTGGAGGGAGGACTCTTCTGCCTTCATCACATTTTGAGGGCTCTGTCCATCACCAGCCAGTAAAAATGCCCACAGACAGGCTGAAGTGTTGCCTGAATAGGGTTTCTGACAACTGTTCTGTTCTTTTCTTGGAAACACTCAGGCCCTGTGATAAAGACAATGCCAATGGCCTATAACAGTATTTTGGAGAAAGGCAGAGTGGCTCTGTGTTCCTTTTTTTAGCTCAGTGGCATCAATGGCTGAGCAGATCAGATGTTTTATGGTGTTGGCTACAGAGAGGAATACTGGATTCAGTATTACAGAGATGTGGGATCTCTTACAGACATGATCTGCTTATGGCTCGTTGGTTCCACACTTCTTCCTGCTGCTCAGTTTAAGTGGTCCATGTCTCTCTCCTTCCAGTGATAGCAGCTACTTATGAGCCTTCATTGTCTGTCATCTTGCAATTTTAAGAGCCTTGACTGAACAAGGTACTTCAGGAAGGCAAGTTGCCGTGCTTGTACAGATCTGTGATCCACCCAGTGTCTCATCCCTACCAGGACTCAACTTCCAGAGCATCAGACAGAAGTGCAGGAAGCAGCACCAGGCAAATGCTGAATAATCTGCCCTTGGTTTAAGTCTGAAGTCAGTGAAAATGTTGTAGTCCTTCAAGAGAGGCATTTGGTGCCTTCCTCAGTTTATGTCTCTGTGGAGAGTTTTTATTTTTAAGATGTAATGGAAAATATGCACTCCTGTAGATGTATCTTCTCTCTGGAGGATCCAGCAGAGAAGGGAAACTAATTCCAGTGGAAACAATCTGGAAGCAGAACTCAATTTGGTTTGCAAATGAGCAAGATACAGACCACAGTTGTGTATTAGCTGTAATTCTACTGAGGAATCAAATCAAGCAGCCAGTTTGGGGGTTTATTGTCAGTCAGCTTCTTAATCTTGAAAACTGGATGACAGCTACTGGAATGAAACAAATTCATCCTCGCGTTCTTTTCTATGCTGAAACCAAAGTCAGGAATGGTTTGGGAATAAGAACATGAGACGAGAATAGTTTTGCAACTGAGTTAGCAAACCTGCCTTTATGCATGGCTGTACAGCTCTGTGTCCCAGAGAGGAGCAGACAGCCGTAGGCATCAGGAGTTCCACTGACTAAAAATGGAAGTAGGATACAGACAAGTTTTAGTGAGTATGTCTAGTTTGGTTGTGGCAGCTAGAGGAGAAAGAAGGATTTGTTCAGCCCTCGACTTGCTCTCCATTCCCTGGGGTCTGAGATTGTAACTGCTGAGCTGAGATGGTGGCATTTGCTCTGAGACACTGCCCAAACCACTGTAAATATGCTGTAGAATCACAACTGACCCAAAACTGAAGCCCAAACCAAAACTTTGGAAATGCCACAGTTAGACCTGAAAAACCTTCGTGTTGCAGATTGGGCCAGAATGGGTAAGAATTTTATGCTTTGCAGAACCTCTTGAATGATGGAAGTTAATTCCATCCAATTTTTTAGGAAAAATCTGCTGTGTGTAATTAATATGACATCATCTCAAAGAAACATGGAAAGATCAGAGAGTTTAGAAAGAGAATAGAGAGATTGCATTACCCAGTAATAAGTCCACCATTGTTCTTTATGGAAGCAATTAATGTGTGTTTATTAAAAAGTTATTAAAAGGAAAGAGCAATATATTTACTCATGTTAATAATGGTTTTCAAGCAATAACAGACAAAAAATGTGTGGAATAAAGCCTGAAAATATTCCAGTTCCATAAAAAATGCAAACCTAAAATGTTCTTTTGTCATGTAATACCATCACTGCAGATCCATCAGAAACCTTGTGTATCCTTGGCAAATTGTGACAAAAGTCAGGATTTTCAATCCAGAGCTAAAGCCAAACTACCCGGGCAGAAATAACGTAGGAGTGAATTGGTGTGGTGGAAATAAGGCAGTGGAGATATAGGGAATAGAGCCTGAGATGAGGCTTTGTGGGCCACAAGGTTCTTATTTGCTATATTAACATGGGAAATGGAAGCACGACTGGAGGGTTGACCCATCCTCCCTCTGGGGGCACAGCCCATCCTCTGGAGTGTGCAGATTACAGAGTTTTCATGACAGATGCACAAACAAAGGATTATTCAGTCCAAGAACTGCACCAAAAACTTGAGAAGGGGAAATAAGTTCAGTGCAATTTGAAATGGAACATTTTGAGGATTTTTTTGAAAGCAGAAATTGGGTTTTGTTCGGTTTTGTCATTTTTATGTATTAGTTGGGTTTTTCTTTATAATTGAGATCAATTTCTGAACAAAAAAGGGCGCTTTGTAGCATTTAAGTCTTTGAAAGCAGAAGACTCAAAAGAAAAATTAAAAGCTTTGTTCAGAAAATGCTGAAATGAAACATTTTCAGTTTTCTGAAATAAAAGAATTCACATGAAAATGTGGAAATGACATGTTACAAATGTTTCAGCTGCCCTCTATTCTTTCAGCAGATTCAGCCCCTCGAGTTGCAGAATGCTTGTGTTTCTTCTGCTGGGCCCTAGACCAGCTCCACTTTTAATGAAATGGAATAAATAACAAAAGTTTTACTTGTTTCTCTTATTTTAAAGTTCTTCTAACTGGGAAGGAAAACATGACCATCCATGGGAATATCTTCACAAGCTTTTCACTTCATTTATGCACAGAGTTGAGGGTTTGCACTAATTTATGTGTATACTGAGGACTAAATTCAGTTTCAAACTAAGGCTACAGTTCTTGAGCAACAGTGATTTTTCCCAGAGAAATAGTCTGACATGGATTCTGAGTACAGAGATACCATCCAAGTTTGGAGTGGACTGTAATCTAATTTAACTACTTAACCTAATTTAGCTGCTCATGAGATGTAGTTGACTATGGTGCAAAAAAATGAAAAAACAACTTTGTTTCCATATTCTGTTAGTGTACAGGCCTAAGCCAACTACATCCTAAATATAATAACCTCATTATAATTAAGCTGATTGGGCAAGTGAATAACCAGGGATTTTGCAGGTATTCTCTTTTGCTTTCTCTCGAGCCCAAATTCGTCCTCAGTTATTTACAGCACTTAACCTGAAGCATCTCAGATAGTTCTCCAATCTTTCTTTGGATTTACTCTCTTTTGCAGGAAAAAACATATATGCTTTCATCTTGAAGGAGATGTTTCTGTGGTGGTATGCACTGGTGTCACCTGGTTATGTGAGAGCCCGTGGTCTCAATCCATACTTCCCATCACTAGTAAGAGGCTTTATAAACTGTGCCGGGCTGGGTTAGGATTTCTGCCTGCTTTTCTGTTCTTTTGTTTGCTGCTCTCCCAAGAGCTTTGAAAATCCGAGTTTCATCCTGGCGTGGAAGAGACAAAAAAAAAAAAAGTAAAACTCCTCGTGGGACGGGACATTCTGGTGCCCATCCTGTGGGTGTGCATGACTCTCTGAGAGATGCATAAGGAAAGAAAAGCCAGAAGCAGATGTCTCTGTGGCCTGTGGCGAGGGGAGCAGGGATGCGTGCGAGGGACTGACGAATTCCTGCCCTGACAAAGACACCCCAACTGGAATTTATGAGAATCCATCTATAATAAAACGCTTTTAACTTGCTGTCTGGCTGTCATCCGGGTGCATCCCAGGAACGGTGGCATAAGGATGAAGCTGCCACATCACACATTCCTCGCTATCACCGCAGCTTCTCTCTCGATGAAACAAAATCTCCCCTTGTCTGACAGTTCTGAGAACTGAAGCAAGAAAACCTCAGCGGCGCTGCTGTACTTGGAAGCCCGTGCAAAGCATGGCAGTCTCCTGAGCAAAACTTTTCCATCGCTCCGGCTACAAAGTCAGGATGCAAATAACAAATTGGCAGGCTTGGATTTTAGAAGATTCTGCACATATCTGAGGGAACAGAAATGTTACCGCAAGATTGCTGAAAAAATAGATGGATGATTTAGTTGTGTGGCAGATGTGTATCATCAGCAAAGGAATGTCTTCTCATGAGCTGAAGCAAGGGCAAGTCCCTGGCCCTGTGGAAGCCCGGGGGAGGCTTGATGGGACTCACACCAAACGCTGCAAGCATCACTCTGGCAGGGTTAGTGGCTAAAGGCATAGCCGGGATCTGCCCTGCCTGATGCTTCCCTCAAACAATCGTCCATGAATCGGTGGTTGGGAAAATCCCTGTTGGTGGAGACAAGGTGGGGTGCAAGGTGCAGTGTTAATCCCACAGACCCTCTGTTGGTGGGGAAAGGTGGGCTATTCACAAGGGCTGTTCAGAGCAGGAAGGAAATGTGGTGGTCTGATTTGCCCTGCAGAGGGGTTTTGAAGCCCAGAGGTGGTCACAGCCCTCTTGAGCTGAGGAATCTGATGTGAGGGGTAGGAAGGTGTTTGCCTGGGCAGGGAGAAAGGCATAGCTTGGGGGCTTGGGGTTGGAGTTGAATGAAAGTGGACAATTTTAAGCCTGATAATAATGAAAAGAAGATATTGCGGGACTTCATGATGTTAATGTAATTTTTCTGACCAGATCAACCCTAGCAAATCTCAACAATGAATCAATTTTCAACTGTCAGTGCCAGCACAGAGCAACACTGGAGACCACAAGGCAAAGAGAGAAATGCTGAGACAGCCTAATGGAGCATCCAGCTCAGCCCAAACAACTTGCATGTTTTGTTTTGTTCTTTTAATTCTTGAAAAGAATTAGAAAAGGATGGCAAATTTCACCAGAAGTGAAAGAAAACCACAGAGGTCTTTGTCTGTGGATTAAGCGATTTCAAGAGCTAGCAAGAATAAATGTTTTCCTGTTTTCACTGTTTTCTGTACCTTAGGACCAAGCCACATAGGATATTTGCTGAGACTCCAAAGTTTTCTTATTTGGATTTTGTTGTTTTAGAGAACTTGTTTTGCAGAACTGCACATCCCAGGGAAGGAAATTAAGGTCAGAGATGAGAAAAACCCACCTAAGGGCCTGAAATAATTTTAGTTTCTCTGAGACCACCCTGTGTGGGAATGATACATTTAAAAATGGGTGGAACCTCTAAGCCTGGAACTGTATCAACTTATTCATGAAAAATCTCAGAGATCTTTGTGTGGACCAAGATATTTGGGTGGTACTTTCTCACTCTTTCTTCAGAAAAGGCACTGTGGCCTCACAAACTGAAAACTAGCCTTGCTTTTTCGCTGGCTTTAAAAATAGCTGCGTATCTTGAAAAGCTGTCTCAGCAATAGTGAAGGAATGGAAAAAAAGTCCATTATATCCCCATGGTTTCATACAGTGCAGCTGTGCTAACAGAGTGCATGGAGACCGAGACCAGGGGAAAGGCACGAAATAGTCCATGAAATGAGCAGTTGAGTCTAACAGTAAAGCTTCACTTAATGGGGAGATTGATTGTCCAGGTATGCTATTGCAGATGGCAGGGTTTTGTCTTTATTTTTTAGGAAAAAATCCAGAATATTGATAGATTCAAGCCCTTTGTATTAATAACATTTTTACTGAAATCAATGGGAAAGTTATCTTCTTTTGGGAAATCTATCTTACTTTAAAATAAAATCTTTAAATATGCTTATAGTGTATTTGGATGAAATATCCATATTTTGTTTTGATTTTACTTCTGGTTGAATGTCTGTAGGATGACAATCAGATTTTAAAACAACCAGGTTAATAATTACATAATTACATTTTATAATATTTCTGTTTACATTTATGTAATGCAATCGTTATTTTTATATCATAATATGATGTAATTATTGTGACTATTTATTAGATCCGTTTAAAAAGCACTTTTGTTTTGTTTTGAAAGGAGCAAGCATGCATCACCATACAGCCTTCAACAGTCCCTCTTAGGCCTTGGTGCAATTATTACCAGTACAGGAATAATGGAACAAACATCCACCAAATGAAATATGCAGTTGCCACAGTGGAGCTATTCCCCCTGAGTCAACTCTGAAGTGCAAGTGGTTAGTTTATAACCCTCTTTAGGTTACAACATTTTAACGTTCCTTCAGTGTTTATTTATTCTCTTCCCAAAGAATGTTCTGAAATATCGAGTTTACAACCTGTGGCTCATGTGATGGTCGTGGAAACAATTAAGCTAGAAACTTTCAAAGCCACCACTGGGATTTTGATGCCCAACTCATTAATTTTAATAAGAAGGGAGCTGCCAGTCTCTTAAGTGGTTTCTAAAATCTCAACCCATAAAAACACCTCTCTACTGGTTCCAGTTTACTGGGAGCTCAGAGCAAGGTAAACACGTGTAACAAAATAGTAGGTGTTAAAAGTTGGAAAGTACGTGTTCAGATGTCTCTAAAACCACTCAAGGAACCAAACAGCAGCCCCAGCCTTGAGCTGGCAGATGTAAGGGCTGCTCCTACCTTCAGCATCTCGGGGAATTTGGGGCACAGTTTTGGTGGCAAGGAGAAGAAAGTCAGTGGGAACAGAAATCTTGGCAACAGCTCAGTTCCAGTGGCTTCTTGCCACCAGTTGGTGCTTGCTGACATCACAGTGACCCACATGGTGTTTGTAGATGCTTCCAGGCCCCTCCTACCTGCCCAAACTGTCCTATCCAAGTTCACACTCTGTTATCATTTAGGCTGCGTTTGCATGTTGATACCTGTGAGTCTGGAGATGGTTTTGCCTCGGCCATGGGCTGTGTCACAGCCCAAGAATTCTTAAAGGCTTTGGAGAGCACCAAGAGCTCTCTAAGGAAATTGATGAACATTCCCCCTCAACATGAAATATGGATGAAAGTCTTAACAGGGAAAAAAAATCAGAACCAGTAGATCTGTCTATGAAGTAAAATAGAGCATGGAGCATGAATGATTTAGAAAAGGACTTTCTTGAAGTCTGAATGCTTGGAAAAAGAGGGAAAAAAATGGGATTTTCTTGTGTCTTTTATTAATGAAATCAGCCATGGAGAATTTTAGAATTAAACAAGTGTCTTTTTCTTTTCTATATATGTTCTGTGATGATCTCTGAAGAACTGCATGAATGTTGGCTGCAAGTGACAAAGTTACTATAGTTTTTGCCAGTGAGTCTCATAGTAGCAATGATTTATCAGTAGTTATTGGAAGGACCTTTAGATGAAACACAGTGCACTGGAAACAGAGATGACCATCTTGACTGGTATTGTAACAGACTTCAAAAAAATCAGAAAGAAAAAAAGCTTCCATTAGTAGTAGATGTGACTTTTTTGGAAGAGAACAAAATGTTCCATAAATGAAACATGTGGTTTCACTTGCGGCACATTTTGTACATTGTCACCAATGAAGTTTAGGATTTTTTATTACTTTTTCATTAAAATGTCTTACTGGTTTCACTCAGGAGGCAAAATTTTTCACGTGGCTTTAATTGTTTCTGTCATAAAAGTCATAGCATCCATGTAATAGAAATAGTTTTGCAGACCACAGCTTCATATTGCCTGTTAATGCTCTCCCATTTTCTGTGCCTACAACTCATTGGCCCATCCCAGGGACAGGAAAAGCTCCTCTCTTGCAATTAAGACCAAACATGAACTTCTACTGAAGTTGGGGGGTTGGGGAAATAACTTTGTGTCAGTCCTGGTTTATTAGATTTTTGTTTCAGATATCTTAGCTCACAGTAAGTTCACATGGCTGCATACCAAAGGAGTTTGTATTTACTTTTTTTCTAAAATCAGTGGAACACTAGAAGATAAAAATAAAAGGTCCTTTTCTGCATCATTCCAGTCATATACAAGAGGTAGTAGTATTTCAAACAGCAGTGAAGAGCTCTGGCAGTATTTTTTCAAGGAGTCTTTGGACAGGTCATTTACCCCCTTTTTTCTACATTACCTGCTGGAGTTCAGGTCTCTCACATTCCATCCCAGCAGCCTAGCTTCCATGCTTCTGTCATCAGTCTGGGCTTCCTTGTCACCAATCCTGACTCAGATAAGCAAGCATAATTCTTCTTGTAGTCAAAACAATGACTTGTTTTCCACAGATGATATCCAAAGTTGGACAGAAAAAAGAAAGACGGGAGAAATAATGAGATAACTAGTGCTATCTCATTAATTTAAGTTCAGCTTCTTTTAATGTATCTGTTTTCCTCAGAAAAACTTTGCCAGACACATTTGAGAGTCATTTGCCAGCTCAGAGAGAGTTTTGTTGTTTGACCTTCAGCCCAGCAGGGGAGGAGACACTGACCCTTACCACTGACTCTAAAGCCTCTAAGAAGTAATTAAAGTGCCAGAAAACAGCAATAGTATACCCGCTGCCTTTTCCCCTTTATTTACTTTAGTGTTTACTTCAAAGCTTCCTAGGAAATACCACTGCTGTCTTTAGCTGCAGCCCCAGAGCAAAAGCTTTCCTCCCTGTGCACCTTCTCAGCCATTAAGAGCACACACCAAGCAGTGCAGTCCTCTGCTTTCACTCTTTTTTGGCGTGATTCCTCCCTTATTCATCAAATATTTAAATGTTGTGTTTTGCAGTTCAAGGACGACAAAGACAAGCCCAGCCTTGGAAGGATCCTCAGTGACAGCCCTGCCCGCTGTCCCTCTGTCTGAGCAGGTCCCACTGACCTCTCCTTCCCTGAAGCCCCTGCACATGGATGAAGAAGACAGCCTGTCTCCTCACCTCTTGTTGCCAGACAGCATCAGCCAGCTGGAAGAGTTTGGCAGGCAGAAGAAATGGCACAAGAAGCAGCACAAACACCATCGCCAGAGGCAGTTCAATGACCTCTGGGTTCGGATAGAAGACAGGTGAGTCATAACTGTTTTGATCCCTGTCCTCTTCCTGCTGGCTCCTAAGTAGATGCTCTTTACAGATCCCAGCTCTTGTTGATTAGACCATAAGGAGGGTTGGAGAAAGGCTAAACGGGAGAGACAGGGAGTGAGAGGATGTTTTTGGAGCCTAATGAAGAACTTAGGAGGAAAGCTCATAGGCACACCTGATCTAAAAGTAAAGAGAAAAAAAGCTAATGCTCAGAATATTTAAAATATACAGAAAAAAAGACTTGTCAGAGTACAAACAGGAAAAGAACAATAGAAAACATTCTGTGTTTGCCCTTTTTTTTCCAATAATTATTTTCCAATCTTCAGTGTCAGTTTTCAGCCCAAAGGCTCACTTGTTTTCCAACCATGCAGAATGTTCCCGGGAGTTTTTAAGATTCTGACATATCTGACTTTCAACCTTCCTAGCTGTGTTCTGGGGCTGAAATGTTTTAACATCTCAGACTGCATTGAAAACAGCAAACTGAGGCAAAATGAAGTATTTAACTAGGCCTCTATGTGGAGAGAGAATGGAGGTAGGCACATTTCCATGGCGATTCCAGTCTTTGAGGTTAAAAACTTCTATTCTGTGTTTGAATAAGAGCCTTCATGTTTGACCAGGGCTTCTCAATGTGTGCTTTAAGGATTCCTGAGCAATTTATTCTCCCACCTCTAAAATTGGAAAAGCTCTTAGTGCCTTTATCCAGGCCAAGTCAGGGGCAGATAAACAGCCACAATGTTTATAGATCTTCTAACAAGTAAAAGAAATTAAGTAATCTTTTGAGAAATGGCTGCTCACCTACACATGTAATGATTGTCTTTGGGCATTACTTATTCCCACTTTCAGAGCACCTAAATTCCTTGCAAGTCTCTCAGCGGTTTCTCCCTTTGCTAAGGAAAAAGCTTCGCATGTTTTCAGATTTTTTTTTTTAATTATTTTTATTCATTCCTTTTAATGGAATAGTTGCCTCATTTTTTGTAGTTTATTGTATTCTCAGGGTATATGATGTAAGGCCTGTTATTAAGGTGGTGCATATTACTCTAAGTGTAATAAGGCTATTTCTGAGGTCAGTGCCAGCCTTGTAAGAGAGATTCA
>JAWWLV010000005.1:8233896-8288797 GCA_035041135.1 Platyrinchus mystaceus
AATCCTCCTGCCCTCATTCTGTCTATCCAGAAAGGATATTGGATATTGGGTGTGATATGGCAGTGGAAATGTGCAGTTGGGGCTTAAAGTGGTGCTTGTGCACTTTTGTGCCTTTTGCTGGTTTTATTAAAAACTGTTCCTAGGAAAAATATTTAAAAGGTATTTCTGAAGGTTAGAGTTAAATTACGTGTTCTGGGCTCCTGTGAGATTTCATCTGAATCAAATCTTTTATCCCTCTACTTCGATTTCATAAGGATGGAGATTGGGATAAGGAAATATAAGTTTCCGCTCCCACCACGCTGGTGATGAACCAAACACTGTGTGTCGCCTGCCTTGCTGAAAGATCCCAGGGAGATATTAGTGGGAGATCACAGCCCTAGAAATGAGGAAAGGCTGGAAGAAGGGAAGCCTGCCTTAGTGCTTTCAGATGGTTTTAGCGCTTCTACAGTTCTGGAGCAACTTCTGGTGTTTTCCTGGAAACAAAACAAAAAAATACAAACTGCTCAGCTAAATCAGAGACTCACAACCAGCTCTGGTTTCCCCATAAATTGGACAGGGTCTCAACTTTCATAAACCAGCTGCTGCATATTGTGCTTTTGGCAGTTGGGTTTCATCAGTATTAATTGCAAACTGGACCCTGCACAAAGCAATAAACAGCGAGTTCTCTCTAACTGGTTCCTTTCTGATTGGCAAGAAAAGGGCAGAAATGTGTGTCTGTCAGCAGACTTTGTGGCCATTCCTGGCGGGAAACAAGCAGGATGGCTGATAATACAGGCATTGGAGTGTTACCTGTGCAGGAGAGAAACATGTGGACTTCTATTGCGTTGCCACAATAATGTCTGAACGGTGAGACTTAGCACTCATTTTTGGAGGATAATCAGTGTAGTAGGAAGTTCTCACTCTGCCTGTCCCATAGATCCATTATGCATTTTCATATACTTCAGTTGGAGTCCCCCATGTTCTGTACGGACCCAACTCTCTGCATATGGTATTACTTTGAGCTATGGTCTCGTGTTTCCAAATGGTTCTTCTTCCAGGTTGAGTTTCCTAACTCACCAGTTGTTACCTGAAACTTGACTTGGTCACCTTTGAGACAAGGTTGAGGGAT
The DNA here is from genome assembly GCA_035041135.1 of Platyrinchus mystaceus. NCBI lineage: Eukaryota > Metazoa > Chordata > Aves > Passeriformes > Tyrannidae > Platyrinchus > Platyrinchus mystaceus. The sequence continues at coordinate 8,235,005 of JAWWLV010000005.1, forward strand.
TTAGGTCTTTGTTAAGGCTTTGGGTGAAAGCTGCATAAAGCTCATTGTTTCCATGCAAGGTCTCCAGGATTCAGCTGTTTGAGCTGCCTTTCAACATGAAAAGTCAAAGAGAAATATACAGGTGGAGGACAAATCCAGGAGAATTTAAACCAGGTTATTGATTCTTGTATGAACCTCATTGAACTGTGAAATGACTGTGGTTCATACAGCCTTTTTCCAAAGCTTTATTGACCATGGATTAGAGGACTTTATGAGCCATGAATTGCAGGGCTTTTATGGACTACGCATTTCTAGGAGATCTCATAGGCTTCCATGGAAATCTTAGGGTGTTTTTTTAAGCTACCAACAGAGAAACAAAGGAAATGAACACAGGAGAACAATCTTAAAGGAACATCAAAGGTCTGACTCCAACCTATAAAAGCCAGGAAATCCATAATTAATGGTTCCACTAAGACTTCGGCTCTCACAGTCATTTGGGTCTGATCCGAGGTTATAGCTACAATCTGAAATGGCCTCATGAAAAATGAGTCATCATTTAATGTCACACATCATTATTAGTATTTACTTTCATTCATACCTTGGAGATTGTCCTTTTTCTTTTTGTTCTGTCTTAACAGCTGAGGCATTTGAGTTGGCACCACTGAGTGGACAGTGTTTAGATTTGTGTGCTGGAGGGTTAGTACCGCTGCGGAGGATGAGAAAGCTTCTACTCTGTCTTTTATCCCTGTCTTTGTCAGAGCTAAGATTTGCTGATCTCCTGGGTAATCAGCTACACTGAAGGCTATTAAAAACTAAAAAATGCTGATGAAATGTGTGGTTTCCTCTCCCTTCTGCCTCCTTCCCCCAAAATCTAAACAAACTGAAAAAGCCTTGCCTCACTGCAGTTTCTGTTTGAAATTGTTTGTCAAGAATCAAAATTAAATGGAGATTGCAAGTAGCAAGATTTTTTTTTTCTTTTACTACTTGATTTTGCAGAAATGTGCAGATCTGAAGTCTGTCCTTGGGAGGAATTTGAACTTAGACAAAACTCAAACCCTAGTTAGCACCCATAGCCAAAAGCCGGCTGGGGCAGCAGGGAGGGGGGGCAAAACCCTTGGGCTGGAAGGCTGCAGTTTGGCATACAGACTCTGTTATTGTTCCTGTTGACACTTTGTTAGCTAAGCTTCCCTATGTAATATAAATAATTAATTACAGATCATTCACTGGCTTTTCATGATGAGATGCTCAGTTAATGGAAAGAGTAGAGAGATGTCTGTAACATTTCAGAGTGGTCAGTGAAGACCAGATCAAGATCACACCTTTGTTGTAGCAGGTAAATGGTTCAAGGCTACAAACAAAACCAGCCCAAGAGAACAGAGAACCTCTCCCAGCTGTCAGGGAGTGTTATAGCTCCTGAGCCCTAAGGCAAGGCTCCTGGGAAAAGGGAGGGAGGGGGAGTTAGTAACTGGGAGGGTGTTTCAGGAGGGGTGAGTTTTGGAACAAGCAATGGCAGCTAGGGAATGAGAAGGAGAGAAGTACAGTGATGGGAAGAAAGATTTAGAGGGAATGTAATGGGCAAAGTCATTCCCACTGCCGAGGAAGAGATCTGGATGAAGATGGTGTTTGTAAGGACACACATGCTTCACTTGCATAGGAAAGAAATTAAAGGAAAGGAGTGGTTCTAAGAAGAGAAAAAAAAGAAATTATTGTCCCAGATGTAAGCTCAGCCCTGCAAAATCTGCCATTGCTGGGAAATTGAATTAATTCCCTCTGTAACTAAAAATGGCAGTTCTCTGATAGCTCAGTGCAGACTATTCAGTCCCAGATGAATGCAATAACATTGCATATATCAATTTATTTTGGAGGAAACAGTTTTGTAGGGGGGAAAAAATGTATACCAGTGATGGATGAAGGGAGACAATGTGTAATAAACTACACTGAGTGTGCCTGTATAGAGTGAACCTTATCAGTTTGGATGGAATTTAAGCACTTAGCTTGTTATCCTTTCTTTCAAGACAATGCAGTGATGGAAAACAGAACTCTGTCAACTCAGACAAACTTTTAATTCCACTTAACTGCATCTGAAAGGTAAATTTCAGTAAATTAACCCAAATTGCTTCCTTTTCACAACACATGGTGCTGAAATACAGTACTTAACTTCATTAAAGAAAAGACTGCTTTTATTTAAAGGAGACCTAGACACCTTTGAAGTCTAACAGGTAAATTGTGGTCAGATGACTTCCCTCCATATGGTAGCTTTGAGCTTGAAATTTCCATCACTGGGGCCTTGTTTGTTTAAATTTCCCCGTCCGCCTCCCTGGTAAGGACAGTGCTCAGGGAGTGCCTGCCTACTGATGGTCATGGGGAAGGGGATCACTCCCTCCTCCAGCCTGTCTCCATGCAGCCAAGTAAGCAGTGCCACCACTGCATCTGTTTGCCCTTTGTTCAACCAAGGATGAGGATGCAGCTTCAGGACCTCTCTGACTTGTAGTGAACCTCTCTTCCCGAGGGACTGCTCAAGCAGCCAGGACCAGCAGGAGCATAGGTGTGTTGCAGTCCCACCTGCCCTCCCTTGTCACACCTCGTTGCTTGTCTGGGGCTTAACTGTGTTTTGGCTTTCCTCCAGCACTTCTTTCTACCGTTTCCTTCACTGTTCTCCTGGAAGGATTTCTTTCCTTCTCGGGAAGCTTTCATGGTCACAGTTCCTACCAGTGACTGCCCCCAGGCTCCAGGGCATGGCATACCAATGTCCACAGTCATCAGAAAAAGCTCATGGTTTGGCAGCTTGAGTCCAAGACCTTTCTGTCACATTGAGTAGTCTCAAAACACCTCCTAGACAAAAGCTCCCTCCTGATTCTTTGTTGGAAGTGGAACCTTTATATCTTGAACTGGCCTAAATTTTGCTCTTAGTCTGCCCAATATTTATACACTCTGATGGATATACAGTGTCCAGAAGAAGACATTTTGTACAGTTTAGCAGTGCCTCAGTCAGTCCTTCTCTCGAACATGCAGTCTTGCTTCTGTGAAGACATCCTCAGCTGCTCTTGAGCAGAGAGCAAAGCGTGGGGAATTCTGCATTTTTCCCATCTTAGTTTCTTACTGTTTCCATTTGACACCCCTTTAAGGTGAGCAGATGGCTCGATGCCTCCTTTAAACAAGCACTGGTGCTGGCAGTTCTTTCATGCCGTTTGCACAGCCCCAGGCACACAAGCCAACCAGTGAAAGTAAAATATATAACTTATAACTCAGTGCAGTATACATAAGAGGTAACATATGATACAGTGATGACATATCCTCCCTCCCTAGATGGTTTTTATTGAGGCTTCTTGGATTATCAAGTTGGTCAGAGTGCACAGAATGTATTAATTAAAGCTGTGAAACCTGGGCTCAGCACACCATCATTGTTCAGCATCACAGTTACAATAGAAAGTCCTGACATTCCTGTCCAAACCTGTAGCATCTCCATGCTAATAGACCTTCCCTGTCAGCTGGCTGTGACTGATAACTTCTTGCCCCTTGTAAAGTCAAAGAGTTAATTTGTTATTCTCCAGATGGGGCTGAAAAGATGTTCAGCCTCACTTTCACCTGCTAAACACACGAAAAGACCCACATGTTTTACTTTGTTCTGATGTTCTGTATAATGTGCTGCCACTGTGTGATAAAACAAGCGCAGATAAACTTAAATAAAAAACATGCAAAAGCCTTGAATATTTACTTTCACTGTTGCTTAAGTGTCTCACCACCAGTATGAACTATTCACACAAAGCAGTAGGCAAATCCTGTTTTAATGAAAACTATAAATACACGAAAGTAAAATCATTAGAGACAAAGCACACAGAAGTCTTTTGGAAATAGAGACATAATTTGTATATAAATTTCAGTTTTGTTTCATGAAACTAAATTCTTTATTGGTAATGCATTAGGTATTTTTTAGTGAAATTTAAATCCATTGTGAATATTAAATCCATATTTCTGAAGGTGAGCAAGTAACAAAATTGGAGCACACAAAAGCTTGGATTTTTGAACAGTGAGGTATTTTTCAGCACTGGATATCCAAGAGCACTTTCTGCTCCGTACTCCTCAATGCTGATTAAGATTGAAAATACAATGCAAGATGTTTTATGGAGCCTATTAAGAGCTTTCTCTTCTGTTCTTGTTTTCTACTTCCCATTTGGGATATGTTGAGTAAAGATAGTCTATACTATCTATTTATATCTGTCACAGCTTGATATATTTATGACTTGGGCTGGACTACCACTGCTAGATTTGTTAAGCTGCCTAAGATCTGTCTGATGCAGCACAAACAAAATGTTTGCTTAGGATTCAGTTTCAAGAAGAAGCAGCTGCTGAGTTTTGATAATCTCTTCCTCTGTGATGCACATCCCCACTTATTCTGCTGTTTCTCAGCCAGCACAATCTTATTTCCTCATCCACTGCCAGGACTCCTCTTGGTTTTGGACAACCTGTAAACTTTTCAGCTCCACCATTCTCCATTTTCTGCTTAAATTTTCTCTTTCTCCAGTAGTCTTTCTACTTGTCTTTTTGAAGTGTGGATTTTTGGAGCCTGCAGCCTTCAGCAGAACCTCTCTGAGAGGGGGACATGTCTCACTTGTATCTAGCATGTCCTTGTCACATGGCATTAACGCAGACTGCAGTAAGGAAGAGGCAGAGTTAGGCATCCTAAGCATTTTTTAATCAGGAGGTACATGTGCTCCATGTTATTTCATCATCTTTGCTTTTTCTGCCATTTTCACACAGATATATGTGTGTCCGAGAACGCTGCAGAGTGGACAAGACAGTATTAAATCCATTTATTCTTTGCTAAATTCATGAACATAGTAAAGCAGTCCAAGCTCTTTCTGCTGATGTTTTTCCTTCTCTTGACAACTTGGCAGCCTTATGGGCATCTGTGACGGTGGCCAGTGCCAAGGGCTCTCTTGGAGTGAGCTGTGGTCTAGACACCTGCAATGATAAGTCATTAGAAAAACCATTATTTGTGCTTATGCATTGGATCAATTTTTTGTTTCTCAGACATCAGAAGTGCACTTAGTGGCAGAAGTGCACTAAGCTGGAGAAATGGTGCCTGTGCTTATAAACGTAGAAGCACATTTATTTTACCTATAGCTTGTTTTAATGTTAGTGTTAAGGTACCATGGTCAAATAGGTTAGATTCTGTTTAAAGTCTTGAGTTTCCCATCCACAACTACTCAGTCATAAAAATAAGGCTTCAGGACTAGGCTTAGAGTACAAAGTGTCTCCTGTGGACCAAGGCAAAAAAGAAGGGTGCTTTTTCCACTGATTAACACTAAGTGAGTTTGACTGTCTTCTGTGTTAATGTAAGGCTTTTTCTCCAGCTATTTTTAGTCTGTTCCAGAGTGTGTCCCACTGTGGTCTGGTATGCAAGAGCTTTGCTGTGAGGTTTGCAAACACTTGTATTTCTGTGTTGTGAGAATAGAGCATTGTGTGTTATTGGAGCGTGTGTTCTTTTGGCGACGGAAAGGAAGGGCAGACCACGCGTGTGATCCATGCACATGTTTGTTGTTGCCTGTGAATAACCATGTTCAGCAAATGGGCTCTGGAAGAGAGCTTGTTAGCAGATGTCCTCATGGCCCTTCCAATTTATAAATATGAGCCTTGACATTTATATTTTCCATATCCAGGGCTTTCACTAGCCAGATGTTCTGAGGATTGGCTTCTTGGAGTCTTTAACAATGACTCCTCATGGCATATTGTCTATTGCACACAAAAGAAATAAAGCCATATATCTGGCTCTTATCAAACAGATAAGATGGAAAAATGCACTGAGTACCCTCAGGTAATTCCTCTAAACCTGAACTGCACTTTAACACAGCTCTCCAAAACTCTTTATGTTCACTCAGCTGAAAAATAAATTGTCTGGTTTAACAGGCAGAGAAAATTCAATGCCCAGTAGCACATTTACCCTGCAGTTTGGGGTGGGTGAGGAGTGTGGTTTGTGTTATCTCACAAGGCCGACTGCAGTTGCAGACATTGTAAAAGGTGCTGAGTGGGCTCATGCCCAGCGTGGATTGGGTTCCTCAAACAATGAATGGGTAGTAAAGCACCTGTGCTCCGTGTATGGCAAATCTGAATACACAGGATTTTCCTTTAGCAGTTGTTTTTTCCCTATGGAGCAGGTGGTGGGCAGCTCCACATTCAGACTCCTAACCTACAGCACTACTCAGCTGACAAAATGTGGCTGTTTCCATCTTCAGAGCAAATGGAATTGCTCCTTAGCCTGGTACAGCCAGCACTGACCCTGCAGGGAGGTTGGACCTGGGATTTAGAGCTGCTGGGGTCAGGAGCAAGACTTTTCCCCACTGCTGAGGCGATGGAAGCAGGAGAGATCCAGCTGTGCTGCTCCTTGCACTGCACCCATCAGAGAGAAACTTTGATAGAGTCCTCTCAAGAGCTGGGTTTGGGCTGAAGATGGGACCTCTGAGAGGACTTTGCTTGCTGTGTTAATGGCTGCATCTCTGCCCCAGGGATACACAGATGTGTTGAAGAGATCACTTACCATCTAAAAGCCAGAACAAACCTTCTAAAACACTGCATCCCTAGGTTGGAATTAGTATGTATTTCAGTGACCTACACATCTAGCAGTATCTAAAGCACCAAAAATTTCACATCTGCTGTTCCTCTTAGCAGAGTTAGGTAAAATCCATAAAATGTAAAAAGTTTCATCATCCAGTGAGTTACCATAAAGAAAAAGAAATGTCTTTAAAATTCAGTGGAAATGCAAACACACAACACTGTCGATGCTAGCCCAGAAGAAAAAGGTAGTATATATGGAATTTATTTCTGGTTCTGCTATTCCCCTTCCGTCTAGTGAGTTTCATGTCCTGGAAAATGAAGTGAGGAAAAGTGTGACAGGGAGCAAGGCAACGTTACTGTTTTGGTGGTCAGTTGGTTTATAGGAGGGGCTTAACCACAGTTATACTGTGGTAGCAGGCTTATCTAAGAAGACAGATTCATTGTAGAGTGAAAGAGGAGGAAATTGGATTCCCTTACGCTCCCAGCAGCACTCGGTACACTGCAGGCTGGAAACCCAGCAGGATCCCCAAGGGCAGCTGTGGTCTAAGTCCAGTTATACTCACTGGGATGAAGGAAAAGTAGGGTTTATTTAAATTCCTATGGTTTTAATGCTGTAAAAGCTGGGTTCCTGCAATTATGAAAATGCCAGGCCAAATTCAGATTTCGCTCAGATCTCCTCTTTACGATTCCTGAATAACTTAACTGAACAAAGTAAGCTTTATACCTGGGGCCTGAGCCTGAGATGAGGGAGCCAAGCTTGGTGCCTGTGAGCTGCTGGGCGTCAGGGATGCCTCCCACAGCAGTACCATGGAGAGACGTGGTGTGGACCGTGCTCTCAAAAGCTCGGTTCAGAGAGACATTTCAGGGTCTGAGTTGTGACACCCAGCAGGGAAAGGTTTTGCAGGCCAGCAGGCAGCTTCTTATGAGCCACTGATGGCATCTCCAGGCTTTCAGAGGGTTTGGAAGTGCTTGAGGAGAAGAAGTTTGTGCTGTGGCTGAGTATCACTGTATTTGCTTTGCCAGCAGCAGGAGGAACCCAAACCTTGCGGGCAATGCAGCAGTTTAATGTCCGTGGCATTTTTGCCTGGTAGATGTGCTCTTTGAACCTTTTTTTAATTTATTTTGTGAGTGAGTCTGTTGGCAAGAAAGGGAAGCCAGTGCTTTTGTTCATTGGTACAAGCTTGAATTCAATACTGCTTCAGATAACAGGTTTAAAGATCTGACCCAACCTTAATTATTCTTACTAAGAGAGACACTGGAAAAATACAAGCAGTGAGCAGGAAAGTGAGGCCAGTGAATTAGAGAGTAAAATGTGATACAGACTAAGCAGAGAGAAAAACTGTTACATGGAGATGGAAAAAGAACAGGGAGAAGGAAAAAGAATATTAAAATCAAATGGAAAAATGCAGTATATTGGACATCCATTTAAACCAGTTTATATTTCGGTTGTTCATTCTGTTCCTTAATACATTGCACAGGCATCTTCTTAGCTGAAATAATTCTGTCTTATAAAACAATCTCAGAGAAAATAGTTAATTTGACAGGATGTTTTAGGTATTTCCCCACTATCACCTATTCTAAATTATTTTAAAATCTGGAGGGGAAAGTCAATATCTTTTATAGTGTTTAACAAAAAAGTGACAGGGTCAAATATATACATCTCTATGAATGTACGTGTTCCCCAAGCCCATCTAAACACGCATGGTTAATTCTGTGCATCTGCAAAAAATATTTGAGCCACAGGGCCCACACAATGCCAAACAAACACTGGAGTGTACATAGGAGAGGGCAGAGCGAGTCACTCTGGTTCTAATTAATTGAAAGTTTGAGCCCAAGATGTAAAATATGGATTACGATTTTGACCACCCCAAGAATATAAATTCTTTTGCATGTGGGGCTGTATTGGTGAGAGCAGGCAGTTTGCAAAATACAGACAAAAAATAGATATTATCCTCTATAATATGTGGGATTTGGTTCAAAATCACCTGATTGCAGCCACATCAAATTAACTCTTTATGTGTTGTGTATCAGCAGGTTGCCCAAAAATCTTCACAGATTGCATCACTGGTAAGATTTCCACAATACTAAGCCCATCTGTGTATGCATCCTTGATGTTCTTGCTTACTTTGGCTGTAATAACTGCAATCATTATCTGTCCAAGGACCAGTGAAACAAGTACATGGTTATTTGATTCGTGATGATGAGAGCCTTAATTGCACATACCAATCAGGTACACAGCCAGATGTGTGCAGTGGGTGGGGGTGAGTTTGGGGATGGATTTGAGCCCACATCACTATTTAGACTATCATGAGCACATCCTGGCTCAGATGTCAGTGCAGAAGTGGTGGAACAAAGGGCTCTGAGCTATCCCCTCTTAGCAAGGGCCAGGGTAAAACTGGGATGCATTATCCCGGCTCTGTGATTGCCTCATCCCAGTGCAGTATCACTAGGGGATATTCTTAGGATATTAGAGAATCATCAAAGCATTTCTTAGAAGGGCAAAGGAAAGAGCTAATGTTGTCATCTCCTGTCTCAGGACCACCCAGACACTACAACAAATCATGGGTCTTCAGCTACAGTATCTTGAATTACTGTTCACGGGGATTTTAAAGAATTTAATGTCTTTTTTTTTCCCTATTTTTTTCTTTTTTTTCTCCTTTTTTTTTTTTTTTTAGGATGACATGTAGTTTCCTGATGGGATGGTTTTAATAAGGTCAAAATCTTTGTTGTTGCCAAATCAGAGAGGAATATAACATCTTTTAGTCATTAGATGGGAATGGGGTAATTACTCAGAGTGTGTGCTTCAAAGGTTATTGGTTTTTAAAACGTTCTGTGTTTTTACACCATTCTGCAGTTGCCTGGAAAGGAGCAGCAGGCCTGATTCTGCCACTGCCACATGTAGGATTTGTGTTTGCAGGGTTTTCCTTAAGGACTTTGTGTATGGCCATTTTCAGCCTCCTGCCCCAGTCTCCTCTGGGGGTGGGGAAAGTCAAATCTTTCCCCAAGGTGCAGAAACTTTGCCACAAACTGGACCTCAGAAAAGGGCCCTTGGGCTGTGCTGGAGTTCTTTCTCACCTGCTCCTTCCCTACCTGTTAGATATATCCTCCTGTCTACCTTTGCATCACTGTGTCCCCCTGCCCTCAGGCTGCATTGTTGTGAGGGCAAACTCCTTTTTCCCTGTCTCTGATGGAGGAGTCCCCTCTGCCCCCATCCATTCCCATCCCATCCCTGTCCCCTCTTCTGGCCCCACAGCAAATAATACAACCTGCCTTAACAACCTGACCCACCTGTGGCTTTAGGGTGCCCCTGCAGTGCTCAGCCTTGCTGCAGGTCAGTGTCACTCCAGGGCTGAATTTGTCATCACGGAGATGTTTTGCAGGTGGCCTGGGCCATCGGGACCTGCAAATCACAGTGAGAGCCTGCAAAATGCTTCACGTTGGGTTAATGGTGGTGTCACACTAACGCTTCAAGGTCTTGACTCAGATCTGAGTCAGGGGAGTCATAGAAGTAAAATGATTTAACAAGGTTTTGATGGTTCCTTGGTGGGTGTCTCGGGGATAAAAACCAAATCTCCTGGCTTCCAGCCCACAGCCCATCCTGAGAGGGGCCCAAAAAGGCACCAGGGGAATCTGAGCTGCGTTTCAGCACTGAGCCTCCTCCTGCTTACACCATCATGGCCCCCCGGAGCCCCTGACCTAAGTGAGGACCTTCTCCTCCTTTGTGTCAAACTCCAGAGCCAAGACCCCACAGCAGGTACAGCAGCTGCAGCCCAGCCGTGCCCGTTGCTGGGGAGCTGCTGCAGGACTGCAGAGGGAAGCTGTGTCCCCACCATCTGCTGCTTTTTGCACTGCAGAATCAGCAGTTTTCCTCTTCCCCACCTGCCCTTCCCTACCAGTCAGAGCCCTCACTGGGGCCTGAGCTTCACTAGGAGACCTGAATTCCAGAGATAGAGATCTTCAGAAGCAGCTCACCTCACCTGCCTTGGTGCCTTTGTGGGGAAAGGATCGTCCTCTGGAGATGTCTTGTTCCCCATATACTGTAGCAGGAAGACAGCTGAATAGCTCCAACTACAAGCCTGCATCTGACATAGCTACAATTAATGCCACCCTTTAAATCCTCTTCAAGGCCAGTCAGCTAAAGGACTGCCCATAATTCTCCTTAATGGCACCTTCTGCAGGTGCTGCTGGCAGCCTTGGTCCTGCACATTTGTGAGGTGAAGTTGCCTCACATTACTTTCCTTTGTCCCCCATGCATCCCATCCTTGTGCACAGTGTCCTGCTTGCCACCTGTGCTTCAGTACGTGGTGACAGCGTGGCTCGTGGTCCTTGTTCACAGCTTTCTGACCTTTCAGAGCCAGTGCCTGGTGAAACTTGTGCTTCCCTTTCCATCTTTTCCCTCAATATCCTCTTCTTTCTCCTAGAGATAAACCATGGCAGATGTGGTCCTAGCAAAGAGCAGGGGTGGGGGATTAGCCCTCTACCAGGGTACTTGCACTGCTCTTTGCCTCCCCCTTTGAGTGTGGGATGCTCACAGTGCCTGCTTCAAGGAGGGGGAATAGCCTGCTGTCAGTCTCCAGAGGAGCCAGAGCATTGAAATAAGGCAGGATCAGAGCTTGACTTTCCTCTCAGATGGAAAGATGGTTCCCATTTGAGTCTCATCAGAAGGAGAGCTCAGATCAACAGCGAAGGGTTGTTGAAATGCTCCCGGTGCTGTTGCTGACCCCCTGTTGATGGCGTGGCTGCCACTGCCTCCCCATCACACTGCAGCTCTGCTGCTCACAGAGAGGGTGGGAAATGGCCACAGATCCAGGCTCCCAGTAACCCTGGGCTAACAAGACAATCGTAGAGATAAGACTCTTCTTTGGCTCGTCCTGTGTCTTCTCCGTTGGCCCCAAACCAGTGTGTGATAGTGCTTACTCATTCTGACACGCTAAGGCAGTTCACTACGCTACTGCAAAAAAGTAGTGGCCTCCTCTGGACCAAAACTGGATTCCTTAATCAGATCCAGGTTGGATTATTTTTTTTTTTTTTTAACAAACTGAACCTTGTGAAAGCATGAGCCTCTTGGCCTCGATCCCACAAAGGACTTTAGGATGTGCTGAGTTGTAGGTATGTGAATACTAGCCTTGCTGGAAGCACTTGTGTGCTCACAGTGCTTAAGCGTCCTGCTCGTCTGGGACCACAAGACTCAGCATCTTGCAGGATTTATCCCTCAGGCTGCAAGAACAGTGTCTGCAGGGAAGGCAATGATGAAGAAATAGATGAAGCTCAGGGGAAACAGAGTCTATGTTAATCTAAAGAATTCCTTCCTGAAACACATGAAATAATAATATGGATATTTCAGGAGATGGGGACTTCACATTCCCCTTAAGAGGTTACTCTAGTGATTTTCACAGTTACATGCTTGTGACATATTTCTAGTGTGATTTCTTTCCCCCTCAACACACTCTTTTTTGCTCTTGGCTGAGCACCTATTCTTTTCTTTCAAATGTGTGGTCAGACTTCTTGCCAGCCAGCTTGTTTACATACTGCAACGGATTGGTCCCAGCTCTTTAGGCAGATGTATTTTTCAAATCTTGATTAATAAATTTTGGTGACATAAATAGGTCTGGTTAGTTCCAAGAGTAATTGTCTTCACTTGCAGAACATTATTTCTGATCACCAGAAAAATAATGTGATCAACTCCTTTCACATCTGTTCATTAAATGAAAAGGGGAAAAAAAGGAGGGCAAATTTTGTTTGAAAAGAAACAGGAAGCATATGCTTAATATCACTTAAGAAAACCCCTAGCCATCATAAGGTTAACATCAAATCACAAATGCAAAACAGTCATTACTGTATTTACTCAAAAATTTTCTTTCACTTTACTAGCTTTTTAGGTTTTCAGTTGAAACATGCATTTTTTCAGGGTTCAGTCTAGCTTCTTTCATCAGATGCTATCGTAAGAAAGGCTGTCTGAGTCAACATTTGTTTACATTTATTAAAAATAATTGTCATGTGTTTACATAGCTCCTTTGATCCAGAAAAATCCCCAAACACTCTGTAAGTTATGCTTAAAAGGGTTACTTCCTCCGCCCTGAACAGAACCGTGTTGGGACTGAGGCATGGCAGCAGATTAAAAATGCACAGAAATATCACGATAATTGGGTTGGTCCTCACCCCCTCAGAGCACCATCGATTTGCCATGAGCTTCAGAAAGTTACTGGGACCATAAGGGTGGTTTGGACTTCAGAGCAAAAAGTAGTGAAAATACTCTCTTCTTGGAGATTGCCCATTTTTCATGCACTTTGCAAATAAAGAGGCAGTAGTACCCATGCACAAAGCACAGGGCTGGTGGTACCTCAGCTGGACATACTGTGTCCAGTTTGGGGCATCTCATTCCAGAGAAGACACTGATCAGCCAAGCAGAGCCAGCGGAGAGCAGAAGAAAGGATGGAGGGAAAGCACCTGAGGACTGGCACAGAAAGGTGAAAGGGAATTGTTTGTTTAAAAAAGGCTGAGGTGAAACATGGTTAAATATTCAAAACACGTGCAAGGCTGCTGAGAAGAGGAAAGGAATAAAGCTGTCTCTGGGGACAGGACAAGTCATGAACTTAGCAAGGGAGATCTGGTAAAACATTAGGCAGTAATTCCGAACATCAGAAATGGTGAAATTCTGAAATAGATGTCTGCAGAGACTCTGGAATTGCTATCATTGCAGGGTTTTTTTTTGAGATTGGATTAGACAAAAATGTCAGGAGGGGTTTAGATCTTGTTCCTGTCTTCGAGCCAGATGGGCCAAAAAGACTCTCCTGGTCCAAACTTCTGTCCTCCTGTGGTGTCACATATGGTCAGATGAGCCCTGCTAATGTGGGTGAACCAAGTCACACTAAAAATCAGTTTGTGAGCTCCTTGTGAAGCGTTCACAAGCTAAACCAGAGCAGAAATTCCTTCAATGGGTTGCATGTGTGTTTGTTTTATTTTTCAGCTTTAAAATGCTCCAAAATCATCAAGGTGCTTCAGCACCCACCCAGCTTAGAGGGCTTGAATCATGTAATTGGATTCAGTAAGGTCTGTGCACAAAGCCTGTGCCTGAGGCCCCACTTTTGGGGAAAGTTTTACACATTCTAATGATGGTAAGACAATGTATGAGTAATGCACTGATTTGAAAAACTGCCCTATTATCTGATCAAAAGTACAAGCTCATGAATACGATACCGCAGGTCATTTGGCTAAAACGTACCTGGAGTCTTCCAAGTTTTTAAAACAATCCCATACACAGAAGCAAAATAGGGAGGTATGAACAGCAGAGCCAGTGGTTGCCTGTTCACCACAGATCATGTGGAATGTTTTATCAAAGATATTTTTATCAGTCGCAAAAGACTGAAATACAGAATATCCCGGGCTGGCAAGAGAAGACGTGATAATAATTTAGATTATTATCCCACAGATCTGTGATTCGTTTTTATTATTCTCTGTGTTCATTTCAGGAACAATCAAATCCTCCCTCAGGAAGGTTTCTGGTTGAGTTCAGGGGACTCTGCTGCTGCTTTCATCCTCAGGGAAGGTCCGAGGGTCAGTGAGATGCTACGTGCACATGCAAACGTGCTCAGAGGGAGTTTGCAGAAGTCATCTCCTGACACCAGGGCCACCCCTAAGATTAGGTTATAATCTAACCTGGCCTTCCAGGGCCTCTCTGTAACCCCTAGGAAGTGAAAGACCCTGAACAAGAGTAAATACTCCCCAGAGACTTGCACTGGAATGAGGTGGACCACCTTCTGGAATGGTTTCTCTCCCCATTCACTGCAGAAACAGCCTAGTTACAAACTAGGACCAGACATTTTACAAGGAGTTGTAGCGTTTGGTAAAAGGGATCATTCCTTTTAAATATCTCCAAACCACTTTGGCAGTCAGCTAAAAGTACATTTGCATTTAAGAAAATGTTTTATACGAAAAAAACAGTGATTCATTTGCTATTAGCATGCTTTGTACACATTAATGGAAACGCACTGTTCTTCTCTTGTAGGACTTAAGGACTTTTTCAAAATAAACAACCCCACCTAACTATTTATCTTAACAAGAATGCATTTATAGCAATCTAATGTCTTGAAAACAGAAAATTGCCTCATTGACTGAGGAGAAGTGGTCAAAAATTCTCAGGTCTTTTGACAGGAAACTCTGGGATCTTAAGTAAACTGTGGGGGTTTTTTCCCCTAAAAAATACCTGTTTTCACGGGAAAAAACGAAAATCAACAAAAAAAAACCAACAAAACACTTCTGTAAGTTGACTAGAAAATGGAAACATCATACAGAAACATAAAATGTTGATTTAAGGCTGCTTTAGGAATCTCTTAGAGGTAGTTGGCTGATGAGTGGGCTTGTGATTCTTTTACGGGTGCCCTGGCCAGCCCTAGTACACAGGACATCCCTGAAGAGCAGAAAGTCAGTTTGTGCAAAGGGACATTTTAATCTCAGTGGAAGATCAAGCCTACAGAATGTGTCAGGAGGAGGATACACATAAACTGCAAGTGTTTGTGATATTTTGGTGATTTTTTTTTTAAATTGATATTGAAAACCAGACCCTCCTTGTAGTTTAAAATTTAATTTAGGGCTACATTTTGTAGTTCCCTAAAGTGACAATCAGTAACCAAAAGGTGAGAACAAGCACCTACCCAAATGCACCTTAGGGAAACCTGGTACAGGGGAAAAACCCCAAAACTGTGATCCTGTTATCAGTGCTGCCAGATCTGTGCACCACATCATCACTCAGCAGGATAAATGAGGTCTGGATCAGAAATTGGAGCCTGACTGCATTTCTGTTGGGTTATGCATAAAGTGTAGTGCCTCGTTTTATCAGGTTTGCTTTAATGATGCTTTGTATTCACTGTGGGAATACCATTCATATTTGATGTTACTTCCATTGCAGGAGCTTGGACACACAGTGCCTGATCTGTTATCATTCTTGCCAGCACTAAATTATCCGCTCTGAAAAAGCTGGACAGTTTTGAAACAGCAGCATTAGTTTATCATTGATCAACTCTTTGCATTAAGTGACTGCAGCAGTTTTGATGCAATATAGCAGAAGCTCTAAAGCTGTGTGTCTTGTATCAGTTCAAGACATAAACCAACCACTCCCCATGGGAATTGAGATAAGAGCTTTCTCTGACCAGCCTTCATTTCAGAATTCTCTGATTACAGCAGTTTGTTCCTCTGGAACAAGCACCACTTCTCACTGTCAAAGTCCTAACACTGGTTAGATGGATTATCTGCTCCCATGAAGCAATTCCTGTGTCTTTAATTCAAGACTGCCTTTTCTTTTTACTCTAATTCATTGCACATTAGTTAAGATCACTTCTAGCTAAAGAACAACTATCCCACCCAGAAGATGTGGTGACAGTACGGGTGAGGGAATGGATGAGGGAAAAAATAAAGTGACTTCTCCCAAATCTGGGGTGAAGTGTAATATGCAGTGATTGTCTGTGGGGTTTGCAGTTGACCCACATGTGTGTTTACCAATGCCCTGATCTTCTCAGTTTGTGATTGATTCAGCACATTTAAAGCATCTGTTCTAAAATCTGTCTTGGTATTGCTTAGAAAGAAAAAGACAAAAGCCTTCAGTGCTTCTGAATTCTGTTTCTCTGCATGAATCTGAAGTAAGGTATTGTTCCTTTTATCTGATATTATGCAAGACACAACCTTTTTTTTCCAAGGTCAGGATCTCAGATAATGTAGCTAAATATTTATAGGACTGCATAGCTTCTTACCCCATAAAAAAATGATTTGACAGTCATTTTCAGTGCCTCCAAATCCCCTTTATGAAAGATTTAGAGAATCTGCAGGTATTAGTGTCACTTCTTGTTTTAAGGAGAACTTGCTTTTTCACTCCTTGGTTCTCAGCAGAATGTCTTAAGTCCAAAATCCACCCTCTGCAGTTTGCATGCTCAGATGTGCTGCTCTGTGACAACTGGTGGATTATGGATCATCCAGTAATGGATGCAATGGAGGCATTTTATGAAATGGAAATTACAACTTAAAACTTCCAAATCAATTGTAAATGGACCTTTTTGACCTCCGGTGTCATGGGAATCATGATGAATTCCAACCTGCAAATTCAAATCAAAGTACTAACTCGAGCTACAATCAATAAGCAATCACACTGCTATTGAGGCAAATCCACAGGCAGGGAAACTTAGCACTGGCTGAGTCTGCTTTTGGCATTGTGACTTGATCCAAAATGGCCTAAAGCCAGAAAAAGAAATGAACCTGCTTGGTCTCCTGCACTCAAGGTTCTCAGTTGTGTAAGGGGGTTCAAAGAAATTTTGTAAGGCTTGTGAAACAGGGGAAGGATGTGATCTGTGGCCTCTCCTGGACATAGTAGTCAGTCCTTGATGAGTAAAACATGTCACTGAGACATGGCAAATTCTGAGACCTTTGGTGGGAAGAAGGTACCTAAGAACATAATAATAATAATAATTGTGGTTGCTACCACTTGGAATGACTGTTCACAGAGTAGAGATAAGGGTTGTTCTGCTGTTTAATTTCCTTCTCTTGTGTTTTCTTTTAGCACCACCACGTTGCCTTCCTATATCAGGATAACCAATGGCTACATCACAGTCAAGCCTCCCATCTGGATTTCAAACCAGCTGGATCAGAGACCGCGTTCCGATCGCCCATCCCACCCTCAGCCCACAGGCTCAGCTGCAGCCAGTCTTTTATGGCCATCAATAACATTTCCTCTCTGCATGACCATAGCTTCTTTTCTCCTGAATCTACTGCAGCCCTCCTGACCACATTAGGATTACGTGCAATCCCTTGGAATAGAGAAGAGAGATAATTTATGAACGAATTGGAGGTTAAGACAACATTTACAAGCTGGACCTTCTCAGTGACTCAGTAGTGCCTTCTAGCTGATTTTGTCTCTTTGCCCAGATACATTTTGAAATTCTAAAGCTTTATTGTAACACTGACTTACATCTTCTTTTTGTAGAAGGATCTTTATTTCCCATAGTGCTATGGGGTTTTGTAAAATATACATGTTCATATAAAGAAAAAAAAAAGGAAAAAGAAAAAATGTATTTATTCGACTGGTAAACTTATTTTTCTTGTTGTATATGTTAATAACATCCCTATTAATCAGTAGCGATGGTGAAACAGATAAATTAATATTTTCTATATTCGTTTTCTGACAACTCTGCAAACTTCTGAACTGACACCAAATGAATGCTTTCTTTGTTTCTTTAATCATTACTTTTTGCAACTGTCAAATAAGTACATTTCTGCTGAACTTATTTTACTTTTTTATCTCATTAGCATAGCTTACACTGAATGAAGCAGATCCTGCTCTATGTGGCCTATACCCGTTAGAAAAATAGGTGCATTCTTAACTTGTTAGCTGCTACAGCCTAAAATACCAGTTATTTTTCTATGACTTAGTAAGTCATTAGTCAAGATAATCCTCTACATTCCCCTGCTTTCTTTAACTAAACTATTTACCTTCTTTGGAAATTAGCAATTTCCCTCTTAGCCCTGGAATTAATTCATTAGCTAACACAAATTAAGACACCTTTTTCTTAATAAAATTTCTTTTCAAGTCTGGAATAATCCTACTGAAATTATTTTCTTCTCTCCCTCATTTTATATCAACACAAGCCTACAACCTTTCCCAGTGTAAATGAGAACAGAGCTCGGTCTGTCTGTAGGGTATAAAGATGTAGTGTCGTGTTAATCTGTAGAATTCCTTGTACCAGTTGTATTAATGCAGATGGACAACCTGGAGGCAAAAAAATCTACAAATTCCCTTTCATCTTGCTATTATGAGCTGATAGAGCTGATATCTCTGTGCTGAAATAATTATGACTTGTCCAAAATCTGTTCAAGACCACCGGAATCAAATTAACCCCTGTGATAGAGAGACATACAGAACATTCTTCCATTTGTACACTGTGGTACCTCTGCTGACTTGGAGGAAAAAGTTATGACACCCTACATTCACTGAAAAGTTTGCTCCCTATGCAGCTACTGTTAATGAATGCAATGAACAATATCTATGGGGAAAAAAGCACCCATGCCATCTTAAAAACTATGATGTTTAATAAGGCATGTGGATGATTTTTCACCACCAAAACATGATGAAAAATCCCTTTGGATGCAAGAGTTTCAAGTAGAAAATTAGTTTGGATTGAAATACTGTTTTTCTTCTAAGTGATCTACAAACCAAAAGTTCAAAATATATGATGAAAACATCATAGTTAAAAGTCTCAAAACCAGAAATATATAATACAAGGGGTTTTTTATGGAAAAGCAGTGCTTTTTCACCTTGGGAAAAAAGATGATGATGATGATGATGATAATAACAATACTGATAAAGTGCTGACTGAAAACAGTCCTGTCGGTTCCCCAGCTGCCCTAGAGCCTGGTTTCCAGGGCTGCAGATATTCCACACCACCTGCAAGTCTCTGAAGCAAGTTCAGAATTCATGGTTTGCTGGTGATCATACCAGTTAATTCAGGAAACTAGGTTAGAAAGTAACTAGACTACAAAAGTCACACGGTTTTATTTGAAACCATGATGAACTACTGAGCATTTCCCTCACCTGTGCCAGCCCATTGCCTTACATAGGCCAGGGATAATACAGATAATTTCTTTTTGATTTCCTGGACACCACGACCCCCAGCCTCTGCTCTAGTTTTGACAGAGAGTTGTGTAGGCTTCTGCTCAGTTTAAGTGGGTACAGCAGACAGTGCTATAAGCTTCCCCTTTTTTCAAGCACAGCAGATGATAAGCCTGAATGGAAAACTTTGAGCTTTGCCCCAAATGTGAGATTCAAAGAGACCCACTGCATACTTTCATATTGTGTATTTTGGCTAGCAGAAGATTAGAGATGTTAGTTTTGGACAGAAGCCATTCACCTTGCATATTTATTGCACAGAGATGGATATTGGAAACATATTTTGAGAACTTTCATTTTGGTTTTATTTGAGCTATTACCCTAAAAATGCCTTCATTTGAATATAATGGTTTAGCAGACCTTCAAATTCAACCTTAATGCATTTAAAATAGATTATTGGTTCTCCTGCTGTGTTCAAGGCAGAGATGAAAACTGAATTATAATGTCTTATTTACACAAATGGAACTGGAAATAAGGTAGGCAAATCCTAAGGCTGATGATAAGTTACATAGTAAAAGGGAACAGCCAAGAAACCAAAACCCACTGAATTTTATTTGTTGTAATCAAATTGAATCCAGGAATTACTTTGTGATACTATCCCAGGAATAATTTCAGGTGTTGGGAAACTTACAGTAAAAATAGACAAGACCATATAAAGATAAAGGAGAGAAAAAAAGAGCAGAAAACAGAAACAACTTGTCCAAGATCGTAAGGAAAACCACCAACAGGACCAAGACTAAAAATTACAGTTTTATTGTTTCCCAATCTGTGGGTTTCTCCATAAGCCTCTGGAGCTTTTTTTATAATATTAGGAGCACACACATCTCTCCACACTCACAGCTGTCATCATACTGCACAGAACAGTCACTGTTGTCACCAATGAGGCTTTCTGAGTCACTCCTCCACTGGACAGTAATATTCAATATTCATTAGCTCAGATACCGTGGTACATTTGGCTATGTCAGGATGTAAATAGCTTGGATATCAAAGTATGTTGTAATGGCTTTGCATTTCCTGTCATTTTGCCTGTAATTCCGTTAAATTAATGAATGTTACTGGAACTCATCGAATTTCCCTTGTGCTGGCGCCCCACATTTATCCTCCTGCAGTGCAGGTGTCAGTGCAGGGTGGCTCCTGGATTTGGGGTCTGCACATCTAGAAGCAGTTAGCTCATTTGATCATCTGAGCTTTCTCTGGTTAAGGGAGGGGACGTGACTGACATTAAATATGAGGTTAAGTAGGTTCCTGTAGGCTCAGGAACCCCACATGAATGGCTTCAGCACAGCTCTCTAACCAAACACTTCTTTTATTCTGTTGCCTTACCCTAAAGTACAACTTAGGGTCACTTTATTTAATACATGGCATGTAAGCAGCGCAGTACTGGATAATGAAACCCACACTGTGGTTGATGAAATGGATTGTTTACTAATCAGCTACAGCAGCTGATTAATAATCTTAACTGTTTTATTAATTAAAACACAGTAATACCAGTTAGCACAGATGTATGCACACCCATGATATTGGATCATGATTATATTCACTGTGAGTTTAGAAGCTGTGCACCAGATTCGGTACATGCTCTTGAAGCAACACTGACTACCAGCTTCACAGGGCTCCAGCTTCCTCTGTGAGTTTCCCAAAAAACTAGACTGTTTTCTTTCTTCCAAAGGAAAGCTCAGATTCCCATGCAATCACAAGTTTACAAGAGCAGGAGATTTAACAAAAATATTCATGCCCACTACATAACATAGCAAACACTGGTGATACTGTTTAGCCCTGACAACACAATCAAGAGTCACATAGTGTCTGGCAATCTAGGACACGATTTTGGGTGAATCCAAAGCACAGTGGTCACACGATTCATCTTTTCAACTCAGCTACAACTGTCACCAATACAATTCATGTTATATGTAACTGTAGCATTATAAACAAATGCTAATTATCTGCCAAGGTCTTCCCCTGGTGGAATAAATATCCCATATCATCAGCCACAGATCTAACTTCCAATCTTTCTTTGTTTTAATGCTTTTCTTGCTTATGTTTAATTATGGATGCTATATTAACATGCACTGCCACTTGGAGAACCAGTCAGTAAGCTGGGACAGAAGGTATTTTATATTTTATGACTGATGTAGTTTCTCTGCAATCCCTTGGGCTGTTGAATAATGCAATATGTCTTCTGGCAATAAATGATGAACATGATTTATGATAACTATGCTTTATACAGGTGTCAAAAATCTGCTTTGTTGAACTTCCCTTCCCATTCCTCCAAGCTCCACTGTAATTTAGGAACACCCAAGGTACAAAGTTGTATATTTATCTAAGTTCTTCAATATACAATTGTGGAGAGAGAGAGAGATGGAAAGAGGGAGAGCTTAATCTATGTTTAGTGCATTGATTAGTCAAATGATATGACTTAGTCGTTACCATATACCACTGCTAGGGAGGAATTTCCCATCATATATTTATGTAAGAGAAACCAAAGTGCCAAAGTTATTATCTCAGCATAAATGTTATCATTCCAAACTTTGCTTAGTACCGTATTTCCGTATTATATCCAAAAATTATATGGGCTTGTCATATCTCTGAAGTGATCAATGTTCCACGGAGTGTGCTAGAACTCAGCTTCAATTTAAGCTTGTTTCAGCTTACCTGAAGCAGAAAGTTAATTTGCCAGTGTTTGAGATCACAGGGGTGGGTGTGTATGTCTGTATGTTTATGTGCACGTGTGCATGTTGTGTGTGTGTGGTTTGTCCCAACCCAAATTCAGCCTTTCCTGTGACTAACTTTTCAGGAGGCACCTTAATCTAACTAAAGGCAGGGAGGACTTTCCAATGAGTAGTAAATACTTTTCTTCTATGGGACTGATTAATAACCATCCTGCAGATTCATGCTCCCACCAAATTTCAAACTGCATATTCGTCAAGTTTCAATTCAAATGTATTTCAAACATTTTTTCCCATTCTGCCTCCTGCTTTTGTGAACTGTTTTGAAGAGTGTAATAAAAAGATGCTTTCTAATATTATTTTATCAAAATATTTTTGTAGCATAATATATTAATAAAATGTTATTATAAATTCATAGCACAATAATTTTGTGTGTCTTGATTTTTCCTTTGCTTTAAAATTTAGGGAATCACTAAACAAAGGAACATTCTGTTTGTAGAGCTTTGGCATGCTGCTTCTCTTTTGCCCAAGACCAGCATGGGATGGAAGAAACCATCTCTCACGTGGGGCAAGGGGAAGCAGATCCAGAAAACCAGCCCTTCCACACAAACTAGCTGGAGTGTGTAGAGAAGCCCAGAAAAGCATCCACTCCTGGTGGCTGCAGCGAGGTTTTTTTTCTCCCCTGAAAATTGTTGGTGTCCTTGGAACTGCTGTTTTTGCTGCTGTGCTGGCAGTAGACAAAAATAGAATAAAATAACCCTGGAATTGTGTCTCCATCTGGCACGGAGCAGAAGATACCTCTCCACACCAAGACACAAAGACACAGAGATTTACTCATTTTTCTTGGCATATTTCTTGCATGCAAATCCTGCCTTGCAGCTGACACTGCAGACTTCTTGCTGATCGCAACATCATTGTTTACTTCTTAATTATGTGCTAAATCATTCGGTCTTTAACACATTATTTTAAGAGGACTCCACCAGCGAAGCTGTTTTAGAAACACCCACCGTAGGAAATGCAGTGGGAGGTATAAACACTTGAGCTGGTTTGAATGAGCTACCCATGGCACAGGAAGGAACTGCTGTTGCAAAATAGAAGGGAAACTCTCTAAAAACAAAGTTAAAAAGAGCCCATCTATTGAAATACCAACCAGACAGTCAGAGCTGCTTGCCATCCTGCCTTTGGAGTCACAGCCCATCTGGAGAGCCTGTGTGGTCCAGCCAAAGGCTATCCCTGGCCATGGGCAGTCCCAGTCTGCCAAATCCTTTTGCTCTTAAGGGTCCTGTTCAGCCACAGGTCTGAAAAGGAGACAAACCTTCAGCCAGCAGTGCCAGATCCTGGCTCAGTGGTGCCGTTTCCTTAAGCCTCTCCTTCCCTTGACCTCTCTCTGTGCTCCCAATCTGTAATTGCAGCTTTTTGCTCTAACTTGAGATCTTCCTGTTTATAGATTTGCACCAGGAAGAGGGGAAGCTGTGACGGGAAAAGCTCAGGGCAGAAGATTGGGTTTCTTGTGGACTAGCTTAGTATCTACATTCCCATCCAGCAGCCTATCTCCTTTTTGGATCAGGGCTTCCCAGTTCCCAAAACGCCTGAGTGCCACCCACAAGTGCTCCCCATGCTGAATGGGTTGGAAGGAGTATTTAGGTAAATTAGGCCTCTACGTGCTCTCCATGTCTGCTCTGTGATTTCCTGTTGTTTCAGCTTGTGACCTTTGAGCATTTTGAGCTGAGAGTACAGATTGCTGGCTGTACTTGTAATGTATCTGACACCTTTCCTCGGTCTATTGCAAACTGCAGAATTAGGTGAGGGATCCCCATGGGCCTGCAGGCCACAAGCAGGTGTCCCTGAGCAGAGGTTTGCAGCGCTGTCCTGCACCACTCTTTGGTTTCAGGCTAAGGATGGAGGGCTTCTGCAGAGTGCATAAGTATCCAACTGCATCCTGCTGCCATATTTGCTGGTTGGTTGGTTTGTTTATTAATTTATTTTTATTTTAACTGTTCTTAAATTACAGTGCTGAGTGTTTTTGTCTTCTCCTTCTGATGAGCATTTAAATGGGGGAAAAATACCCAGGAGACATTTTGCCTCTTGGGTTGGGGGGTGTCATTTTCTAGCAGAGAACTTAAACATGAAATGCCTCAGTGTCTTCCTCTTTCAGCAAGTCTCTTTTTCTTTTTTTTTTTTTTTAAGCATGTTTTGCTGTAAGCAAGAAGCTAATGAAGACTTCTGGGTTGTTTTTGTTTTGTTCTTAGCACACCTATCCCCATCACCTCACTGCAGATTTGTCAGTATTTATTAACAATTGAACTTCGTACCTCTCCCTGAGCAGAGGTACTAATAGAGCTTTCCTTCTATCTGTATTTCCTGATGCTTCTTCTCATGAAACTCCTAAAAATTCTTATATTTGAGACCTCCAACCATATGTGAACAGTTTCAAAAATTACTAGCCAAGGGACAGTTCCAGCACGCTGATCACACAGCCATCATCATTTCACAAATGAGGCTCCAGTATGACTGGCAGGCAAATGTGTTTGAGGCAGCCCATCTGAGGAGAAACACACCGTTGTTTGTGCTCTTAATCCCCACTGAATCAGGGCTGAGCTGTTCCTACTGGCTGCACCTGATTTGCAGAGGGAATGAACACATCATGCCAAGCTGGGGGGAAAGCTGGAGTTCAGCTTAATGTTATGGCAGTTGTTTGCTCCAGGCTCATCCCAGAGATGTGTTCATCCAGTACACACAAAGGAGTTCCATAACATCTCCAGGGGCCCAGTTGGAGCAGAGGGGACCGTCAAAAATATATTAAAAGATCAGGGCCCAGTTGGATGTACACAGGGAATGTCCAAAGACAAAAATAACCAGACATCCACAAGTCTACTGCCAATAATGGAAACAATAGTAATGGGGAAAATAGTATGTGTTTAGATTGCTAAATAGCTGGATGGTGGGAATACAATTACTTAATATCACTGGGGTCTTAAAATAAAAAACACTGAAACTTTATTAAGCACTGCATTTTCTGTATTAGCTTTTTTAACATACAGCTTCTCCCATTACAAAGAAGAGCAGCAAATCCCAAATGAGCATCTGACTCATTTGAGCGGCAGGTCCCAAACCTGCAATCTCAAACACTTTGCTCCACAGTACACCAGCACTTTGTTTGCTAAGGCTGCACCTCTCGGTGCAAGCCATCATGCAAAGCACTGCACTTCATTCCATTTTCCAAGTTTTCATTCCGTTTTCATTCAATTTTCCATGTTTAACAAGGATACAGTTAAAATGGCAGAACAAATTGCACAGAGCCAAACCTCCACCAAGCTGATTTTCAGAGGAATGATAACAATAATAACTGCGACAGTGAGTTCACGCTCACAGCCCTCATTCACACCTGTAGCTTCCTGCCTTCTTGGAATGAAATGCAGTTTGAAAAAAGGGACCAAGATAATGTGAGAAAACATCAACAACTGGCAGATAGAGGCAAAGCAAATGAAAGACAGATGTAGGAAGGAGAGTGAGAGCTTTCTGCTTTGGTTTGCACTCATCCCATATCTTTGTTGTCCTAAGGAATATCAGTTTGTTGTCCTAATGATATCAGTTCTCCAGTCCTCTTTCATGACTTATGATGCACCTTTTCTCTCTTCATATAAAAGCCATTGGTTTTAATTATAATGTGATAGATACACAGCCTCAACCAGCCCTATGTGCCTGAATTATTTGAACAGCAGTGCTGGAGGGCCCTTTTTCTTTCCAGAGACCTCTGCAGCTGTTTGTCTTGGCAAGAGTAGGTTTGTCCCCAGATTCATCCTGTTTGAAGTCCTTTCCACCCACTCAAGTTAGCCTGAGCGTTCACCTCATTTTCAATGGGAGCATTATTATCTTCAGTTTTGCACTGGCAAAAATAATTCTCAAAAGGGGAACAGACAGAAACTCACACCTACCCATCTTTCTTGAACAAACTGTGTTCATCCAAACTGTAGGAAGCAAGCACTTCGAGGAAATTGCCAAGAATTGTTTTTCTCTTAGCAACGGTCCAGACCAAAAGTGGGCATAGATATAATCTGTGATATCATCTCTCAACCAGAAGGATCCTCTTGAAGGCCCATTTAGTTCAGACAGCGTGTGCTGTGCAGACACAGTGGTGGTGGTTGTGTAGTTGTTTGATGGACAATGCTGGATGTGTTCTCTGGCTGTGCATGGGCCGAGCATGGACCTGAGGGCAGGAACCAGACAACACAGCAACCTTACCCTGCTGGTGCCTTCTCCTCCAAGCAGTTCATGAAGAGCCAAACGTTTGTTCTTGACCCTGTTTGTGGCATTGAGTCTGATCTGCCACTGCTGGGTCCCCCAGGGGCATCTCTCCATGAGGAGCTGGGACTAGAGGTAAGCTTGGCTCCCCATCACTGCGGGTTTAATGACGGCACACCAACATCTGGGTCTCTCCGTGTGCTGGAGCAGGCCTGTAAAAAGACACGTGAAGTGAGATCATGACGCATGTGGAGAGTAAAGTTCCGAGCCCTGGTTGGTTTCTCTTCATTATACTTACCTTGCCTTGAAACTTCAACCTTCCTGGGCCATCTCTGCCCAAAAGCATTAACACCAAGGGGGTTGGAGGGGTGGAAAAGGTTAAAGTATTGGTGTTAATGGAAGACTCAGACATGAAAAGAGTATCCCAGGTTTGGAGCCTCTGTTGCCTGCTGCCAACAGCAGGCCCTGCTTGAAACAAAAGTACCTATCTCAGCATGCAGTCAAGAGGAAAAATAAAACTCTGGTCATTCAGAGCCAGGGAAGAGGAGAAAAACACTCATAAATGTGCAGCTTATGTTTCTCTTGAACTTCCAAAATAATTTTTTCTCCCACCCAGCGATTAGTCACAGAAGCAAATGATACCATATCTGGGAAAGAAGCTGGATGGATGGAAATGATCTTTGGGGAGAAGGAGAGGAGGAAGGGAGCAGACACATACTTCTGTCTCTCTTTCTCACCTTCCCTTTTCTCTGAGACTGAATGTACAAATAAAAGAGTTGGGAAAAAGTCAAGTGTTTTAGGATGGCCTCAAGCCAGTGGCGGCTTTGGGGCCATCTTCAAACCAGTGGGGGTTTTCTACTCCTGTCGGGTGGATTTGGGGAGCTGACCTCATCACTTCCTGATCCCCTAGAGCTCCCACTCTGCAAGAAGCTTGATTTCTCCCAGAGGCCCCCATGAAATGATTTTCAGCACATTTTTCCAGATTCAAATGAAAAAGAAAAAGCTAAGGGACTAATGAAAGTATGCTCATAAATGCCACTCTCTGAAAAAGGCTAGCACTCGCTATGGTTTTAAAAATAAAATTCCAGGTCCTCCAAGTTCTTCTGAAGCCCTGAGTTGGACTTCACAACACCCAGAGGTTTCAGGTAAAGAACAACCTCAGCCTCATCTTAATAAGGTGGGAAAATGAGGTGGACAGTGGATTTTACGACATGCCTGAAATCACAAGGGACATCTCTGGGAGCAGGATTCAGAAGGCAGCCCTTCCTCTATGGTACACTGTTCTCCAAAGCATGGTTCATTTATTTCAATTAATAGAGCTTTATAAGGGCTCCCCTGCCACCTTTTTTAGGCATGAATTACTGCAGAGACAGTGAATTAAAAGCGCCAAAGGGCATAATTTTCTTTTAGTGTTTAAAGAAGCTGTTTCCATAAAAGCAGGCTATGTGAAATTTGCCCAAAAGAGTAAACTTAGCAATAACATAGAGGATTAGAACAAAAAATAAATGTCTTAAAAATCTTTTCTTAGACAAGCTTAACCTGACAGTTCAGCTCTGGAGTGGTTTTCCTGTGTAATGCCAGTCAAGCAGTTGAACCAGGACAGGCTCCTGTCACAACATTCACTCAAGTGTTGCAGGGTTATGGGCTACTCCAACCATGAGATGAAATTCTTTAAAAGGTACAAAGCTAATGTATGCAGTCCACTGCCTGCCCATTTTCTCTCTTCAAAGACATTCAAGGTAGGATTCAGTTCAAGTACCATGCACTGTCTGAAAGCCGTCACCCAAACTTGCCTCCTTCAATGGTGCCACCCAGTCTGACTCGGCCCTTAGAGAAATAATTCCAGCTTAAGTGACTTGCCTGCTATTTTAACAGATGCTCTCATGCTTGGTCCCAGTCAGCTTCTGCCCTGAGAATGCAGTTGCATGGGTAATGTTTGCAAAGGCATTTCAGTTTATCTCCTATGAAGGGAGACCCACTTCAAAATCTTTTAAAAACGAAACCAAGCCCAAAACCCAACAACTGACTCATATTCAGTGTTTACACAGCTCCACTCTTTGCAGTGACCACACAAAATATCTCTGATGTGGCAGGGATTCCCAGGCAAGCTGGGAACTGGACAAGGTGCAAAATGAGCTGTAGTCTCCACCTAAAACACCTCCGCTGCAGGATCAGCCAAGAGCTTGATCATGTCAAAAATTACCATTTCACAGAACTGTAGCCCTCCATCATTATCTTCATAACATATGGTGGCCAAAATTGCAGGACTGAGTGATGCTGAGACATTCAGTGAAAATCTCTAACCTCGGCTGACATTTATATTTTTTATATCTAGCCAGCTAGCTATACCTCAGATAAACTCAAAATGGTCCACTATGAGACAGAAACGTGTAGCTTTGGTTTGGAATGTCTTGTTGTTACAATGTGCTTTCATGCTGTAGGTTCAAAATTAAAAAAACAAACATGGTTTGTACAAAACATGAAACAAACAAATTTTCAAGTTTTTTTAAGTGCCCAAATAATAATACATCTGTCACTGATAAACAGCAGAAATGTTTAAATGTCAATGAATGACAAACATTAACATTTCTACTCTAAATGAAAATGTTGCTTAGATTGTTGATACTACAGTTTCATTGTTGACTTGCACCTCTCCTCTCTCCTAGCAGCATCATTCCCCTGTTTTATCCTGGTTTTGAGGCCAGGAACTGGATTTTGATTAGTCCAAATGGACTTTGAGGTCCATAATTTGAATGGGCCTCTAAAAAAGAGCTTTTTGAGTACTCCTTCATTCTGAATTTATAAGACCTGTTACTAAAAATAATTGCTAATGGATAGGCTCTATCTAAATCAAACTTCTTGCAACCCTCTGATACTTCAGAAGTGCTGAAGACCTCAACTCAGTTCTCTCTCTTTGCAAACACTGCTTTGAATGCAATTACTGTGTGGAGCAAAATGTCATTGCAATGTGATAATTTGACGATGATGATGATGATGAAGTGCTGAACCAAAGCAATAATTTTTGGTTAAACCATAATCACAGCACTGCAATACATTGGTTAATCATGGAAACTTCATATTCAGTGTGGTCTTCTGTGCTGTTCCGAGATATTATGAGAAATGTCCATAAGCAGGCTGACAGGAATGTATTTATGCTGTTATTCACATCTTGTGGCATGCCAGAGGTCACTGACTTGTGGTTTGTTTTGAAAAACTGGCTTCATCAGTAAGACCCAGTGTTTGAAGATGAAATTGTCTGCAGCCCTCTGTTCTCTTTATTGGGAGAAATGAGGCAGCATCTCCAGCTTCATTTATGTAAATTGTACTCTGTTTTACCCATGATTTCTTCCATGACAAGAGTCTGATTTCACAGCTAGGGCACCAAATTAGATGGAATTACAAGATGCTGCTAATGAGCTACAGGTACTGAAGGCTGCCCAGGTGCCAGCCCCTCAGAAGGGAGCAAAGCCTGGCTGACACTGGTGGGTGGGAGAGCTGTGATGGGGATAAGTTGTAGAAGTTCTCTAAGTTGTAGAAGATCTCTCTAAGGGTCTTGTTTTACTCTGAGGTTTTTGTGAGCTGGCACTGAGCTTTTTGAGGAGCCATGTGAAGTGGCTGTGGGTGGCCACACTGTCCTGCTGTCCTCCCTGGGGCTGTCAGCCCTTGCCATGGCTGACACCAGCAAGGCACAAGCCCTGGGCCAGCAGTTGTGAGGAAATAGTGGAAACATCAGCCTGAATTCCCTGAATGCACAGGTGCAGAGGTTTGAGGGTTGTATGCTTGTGTTGAAACAATGTTGTGAAATCCGTGGAATGGTCAAACGTGGCAGTTCCTCCCACCTTGAAAAAGGCCTGTAAAAGAGTCCACATCTGCTCCATCTCCACTGACCTCAGGGCAGCACAGACAGGGCAAGGTCCACTGTGCACCAGCTTTCAGGCAGTGCCATGTTGTGGAGGTTAAACCCATCCACAGACACTGTCTGAAATACTGTTCCAGCTGGTTGTGCTTCCTGCACTCCTCTGTGCTGGGACACACGGACGCACAAAGCCAGCGCAGCTCCGGAGAGGCAGCACGGGGAACTGCCGCTTGCTTGGGTGGTGGTTGAACAGCTGTTTCAGCTATGACATAACTGCTTTTAAACTTCAAAAGACCTCTATTTCTTAGCTGAAAACATACAGATTGTTTCATAAAAAAGGCAAGGGTGAGATGTTAGCAGGCCGTGCAGCGGGTAGTGGACACAGTGGAATTGCAGAGTCCACATATCATCCTGTCAGCCCCGTCTTCTGCTGACCTTCACTCCTTAGGGGTCCAATCTTGAACTTTTTCTCAAGCAATAACCTCATCCATGCCAACAGAGCCTACTATTCCATCTGCTGGTAGTCACAGTGGAATGTGCTTGCTTTGGGAGTGATTGTGTGCTTTGCTCATGGGCTCAAAGGACAGATAAAAACTAGTGCCCAGTTCTGCAGAGTAATTTCTATCGAGGTGAATGAACTCATTAGTAAAAAATTCCTTTATGAAGTTGGGTGTTCTGCAAACCCAATGTGGATTAGACTTTTTGTGGAGTAAGTGGAGTTCAAGCATGACCAGACACAGCTCAGCTCTGTTTCATGCTACCTGCTGCCCCTGGGAAAACTTTCTGATGCCAGTTGGGACAAGATGAAAAAATCATACAGACCAGGCTTGGAGGTCTGAAAATCTTACAAAATGCAGAGAATGCCCAGCTTTTCCAGACAGCTGTGAGGCAGCAGGTCACACAGATGCTCTGTGACACTGGATCTGCACATGAAATTCTGGCCAAAAAAATGTTGGGAATGTTTTGCTGCAAAACCTGATTATTGTCTTACTGATATATGCAAGGAGAAGGGAAGGGATTTTACTACAAACAAGCAAACAAGCAAGCAGATTCCTGTCTGGAGCTACATCATCAGTCTGCCAGACCCCAAGTTTTTCTCTTTCACTGCCATGGGAATCCTTCTGTTCCCATGAAAGATGATTGAAAGCTGCATCTTGCAAACAGCTCTCTGAATTAAATGAATTACTTTAAATTAACTTATTGATGTTGGCAGCTAGAACACGGCCATGGAAGAGAGGTAGGGAAAAGAAAAGGTGGTGCTATGTCTAAAAACAAAGAAAAGTCTCCCAGGAGCCAAAAGCACCTCAGTGGAGGGATGTCGTGGTGGTTCCAGACTTTGGCAATGAAAAGCAACAATTGCTTAGCTGTTTTGGGGAAAGGGAAACATTCCAGCAACATCATTACCCAATTAGTCCTAACAATGCTACTGTGGAGAAGGTGCACTCTTGTGAGTGTGTGAAACAGAATGAGCTCCTGACATGATGGACAGCAAGCTTGGGACAGTGTGGTGGAGGTGAGAAACACTGGTCCTGTTGGGTCCCTCCTGCAGAGTTCAAGGGACTGGTGGCACCTCAGGCCCACAAACTCAGGAGAAGGGGCATCTGCTGTTTCACTCCTAACCCATGGACCAGCTCCACAGAGACCAGGAGATGGTCCCTTTTTTCACCCAAAGGCCACTGGAGACAGCAAAGCAGTCCATGCAATATGCTGAGTATAAATGGTTACAGTTTAAACCAAGAACCAGTGGTGCCAGTATGTATTGAACACTTCACATGCAATATCTTTATGTTAGGAACCATGTCAGTGACTAAAAGAGCTTGAGAGGAGACTCTAACATGAGTCATCTCAGCTCCTGCTGAAATCCTCATGCTGGCACTGATCAGAGCTTAGATTTTTAAGGGTGGACTCATGAGCCAGGCATCCAGTGCTCTGTTACCAGATGAGCAAGTGAAGAAAATCTCACCCAACCAACACAGCCTTCAGGAGCAGTGCATTTTGAAAACATACTGGGAAATACTTCCACATCACTGAAAGCATTTGCTTGGAAGTCTTACTCTGGGTCCAAAACTGCTGTAAGTTATTGCAACTCAAAAATAAATGTAATAGTGCTCAATTAAATCATGCTGCCTCTAGATTAAGGGTTACATTGAGCAGCTCTGTCCTCTAAACAAAATATCCTCACATAAATTCATTCTGGCATCAGAGAGTTCCGTAGGTGGGTGGCTTTGACAGGAATTCATGCTAATCCAGAGCCAAAGACTGTGAGAAAAGCTATCCCAAACACCCATTGTCCTGTGCAAAAATAATAGAAAATTGATGATTCTCCACCCCAAAACCACAACGTCCCTCAAGCCTAATTCCACAGGGCAGCTGAAGTGCTGCTCTTTAAGCACATGTTGCTCAAGCATGGGTCAAGAACTGCTGCTGGAAGGGGGCTGTGGCACAGGAGCAGGAGAGGTGCTGTCCCAGCAGCTGCCAGGTAATCTGGATCACGGAGGCACAAAGTGAGCAGTGGGAGCTGATGGGGACAGTGAAGCACATGGATCCCCAGCCCTGGTAGTAAGGTTGAACCCCCAGTGCTCTGCCCCGTGGGTGGCTTTTAACCTCTGCATCTCTCATTTTTCACTCGTGCTGTAACACTGCAAACAGCAGCAGCACTACAGCAGCAGATATCACCCTCTGCATTCCCACAGCTCGGGTCTGGCACCAGGGCTGGAGCAGGTCAGGCCCTGATGTGATCTGTACCATGGCCTGTGACAGGTTATTTATCCTTTTGCCTACCAGTGATTGATATGATATTAATTTTCCTTAAAAATCTTGTGCTTTGTGCAAGAATGGGACTTGGCTGTTGCAAGGACATTTAGGATACAGCAAAAACAGCAAAATAACTCAAAAATTATTCCAGATAAATACTGTGCTGATGTACAGCAAGATTTTATTTTAATGTCATGTGCAATTAGATTAGTTTTCCACCTTTTAACAGGAGCATTTCAGTCCAGAGTAAAAGCAAAACACACATAAGCAGCATGAGGCCACAGCCAGAAACACTCCCTTCATCCAGGGAAGAAAGGGCTCTTACACTGTGAAAGGGAGCCTCCTGTTGTCTTCCAACTGGCATTTTCTGGTCAGCTGAAAGCTGAAATAACCCTTCCTTTATGTTTTCAGTACTGTGATCTAATGGCTAAATGGATTTTTAGTACAAAGGATAATTTCTTCCTTCGGTTTTACTCATCACTTAATGGAAAGACCCCCTAACATTCTGCTTACATCCCAAACAGTGGCTGATCAGCCAAAGTTAACACGTTGTCTTATAGCACTGCATCTGTATTTTTTAAACAACAATAATAATAATAATAGTAATAGCAGTAATAATAACAAAAATGGCTCCATTGCAGCTGGCTGCCTGCCTGAAGCTGCTGTGTGCTCACACTGGTCAGGCAGTTTCCAAAGACCAGCATTTGGAAAGGCACAATCAATTTTTGCACACATTTTTTGCATAGGTGTTTCACCTCTCCTCTCACAGGCACACTGTCCCAGCTCCCCAGGGTTTAGCTCCAGACCAGTGATTCTCACTGCACTAGGCAGCAATGAGAGCAAAGCCACACCACTCCAAAGGTGTCACGTAACCTTCTGAGCACCTGCCTTCTTGCTTTGCATTAGGCACTTGTGACACCCAGGACCTGGATGATGGTTCCTAGAAGACTGATTCTTCCAAGAAAAACACATGTATCTTTAGGTATGGAGCACATTGGTGCCAGGGTGAAGAGCTGCAGAAATCCTAACTGGGGCTGAGCTCTGCCCTGGGGTGATTGGCCTCTAAAGGCTGAGGAGCATCAACAGCAGGGTATGAATGTAAAGGGGGGGAAAGCAAAGGATTTAGGTGCTCTAGGACATGCCCATGAGAACAGAATCCCAGACCTTAACTCACTTGCTCAAAGAGATGTTACAGGGACAACCTGTAGTGCACCAGCGCAGGTCCCAGGGACTGACACATGGCAGGGCACCGAGCAGGGCAGCGGTGGGGACAGACTGGGGGCTTATAAGGACACACATCCCAGAGCATCAACACTTCCACACATGCTCTGCACATGCTCTGCAATTGTTTGGGGCTGTCTTCTTAATTTTCTTCAGCTGTCCCCATTGTGGCAGAAGCACCCTTGCTCCGAAGGGGCAACTGAATGTTGGACGTGCAACGCCGCTGAAAGGGGGGACAGAGAGCTGCATTCTCCCTGGGAAATTCAAGTAACACATTTGGAAAGGGAAGCTGCTTTTTAAAATCTAAAGTCAAGAGGTTGGTGGAAAGGTAATTCCTGGAAGTTAACTGAGTCTGTATCTTCCATTACTGTTGCCTATAAGGAAATGTTCCCGCTTCTTTTCTCCACTAATCACGGGTTTCATGTCAGCTTCAGTATTTGGCTGTTGACTTCTTCAGGCAGATTGATGGCTCAGCTGAACTGAATTTATGGGCACAACCCTCCCCTGACCAAGGCTCACCTCCTCAGACAGATCCATAGCTCTGGCTGAAGTACCAGGGAGAGGAGAAATTGAAATAATTTGTGAGGATCTAAACTTAGGAAGGAGGATAAGCCATTTCTACCTAAAAACACTGAATTTAGGTGTTTCCACCCAGTACTTGTGGACGTTGATGGCCATACTTAACAGGATTCCTAAAATCAGGCTGTGAGAACACCTTGGGAAAAGTTCAGCATCCCAAACCTCATCACAGGATGCTGAAACTAAACCCTGCTCTGCAGCTGCCAAACCCATGATGCCATTTCTTCCTCTGCAGCAAAAAGGCCCACAAGGCAACAAACCGATCTGCTCATCTGCGCAAAGACAGGGCTCTCCTTCAGCTTCTTGCTCCAACCAGCACTTAAGTCAGCAGCTGTAAAGTAAGACTGCTTTTTTTTTATTTTATTTTATTTTATTTTTATTTTTAGGAAAGAAGTAAGACAACTCATTGTTCTGGGGAGAATATATCCCTTGAGTCTAACTACTGAAAAATCAAAAGGCATTTGAAAAGCAAGACAATAAGGCTAACTTGAACTCACAGAGCATTATAATTGCCCTGGCAGGAGCACAAGTCATTTCCTGATAGATGCAATAACGATGCTGCAATTACATGAAACAACATGTAAACCAAAAATGCAATGCTACCCTGCTATTTGCACATTCCCCATTCCTCTGTCATCCTCTTATTGTTAGTCCTTTAAGTATTGTCTCTCTTAGGTTTTTAAATATTCATTAGCATGATTTGCCACCAATCTTTTTGTCTTACAGAAGAATATTTTCTCCCACCAGGACTCTAATTGAGCCAATTTTTAATGTAGGAAATTCAGGCTTCAGTGATATTTCCATGCTCTTTATGATTTAAGTCACAGAGAAGCCCCTGATGCCAAAAGAAAAATAACACCTGAAAACCCGAGGTAAGGTGGGAAGTATATCAAGATGAATCCTTCCCTGTGGGAAATAGTTTGTGGGAAGTCTGTAAAAGATGATGAAGGTGAAATGGATTCACTTCTGCTGTACTCCCAGCTATGAAGCACGTAGAGATGCTCTAAGAAATTAATCGCCTCTGGATCATAAAACTAGTTTTAACCCCTGAGAAATAAATAAGTTGACTTGTTTTGATTGATGTCTTGTGGGGCACTAAAAAAAAATTGATACGATCTCTTTCTCCTGCAGCCCAGGAACACCCTAGCAGAGGGCAGGAGCCCGCAGCCTCCTGGCTCCTGGCTCATTCCCTTCAAGTTTCTCCTTGTAAAACTTCTACTGCCATAGTGCCATCTAGAGACAGTTACCGGAATTAAAGAGGGTTTGTTGTTCCTAAGGTCAGCTTTTAGTGTCGTTGGAGGGTTTACGGTCACATCCCAGCAATGATTATTGCTTGCTGGTTCCAACAACCCTGAATTATAACACTGGGCTCCAATGGTTCGACACCAAACCCCACGGATGCCAATGCAAAGACTTCAGGCAGTCAGGATTTGCCTTGTCCTGCTTCCACGGGATGAGGATTTCATCATGATCAGCTCTTTATTAACATAAAAGTACTAACAGAGCATCCACTGCAGCAAACAGCTCTGGACACTTGTGTGTGTGACTCCAGGGACAGCGGTCCCTGGGCCACAAAATGAACATTACACTACTGGAATTACTACTGTCTTTTTCTTAAAACCCAGGGCAGGCAGAGATAGAGAGCACAAACACTTGTTCTGGTATTTTAGCATCCTCGTGTTCCTGAATAAAAGCAAGAATCTATGATTCAAAGTATTTTGAAGGAGTGAAAAATGGGGTTTCAGAGAACTGAAAATTAAAAAATTAGTCACATTGCAGGGAAACAGAACATGCTGACATTTAAAACACCGGCCTAGTAAGGAAGATACAGGTTTAATTCCATATTTCCAGCAATATCATAAACACTGCTGGACCTGGGATGTACAGAAAGTTGACAGTGACTCCTACAGTCTCTCTTTATCTCTCTTTTTTTTTCTCTTTCTTTTCAGATCTCTGTGGGGTTGCTCAGTACCTCAGTCATGGCTTTCACTTGTCATAAAAGTAATGAATAATATTAATAAAAAAATACTGCAAGTGTCTCTCCACATAAGAATGATTTAAAGATGTTTTCTTACACTCCCAGGAGAACAGATTTACAGGCAAATTTAAGCTACTAAATCAAAGGCAAATTATCGAAATGTTGTAAAGTTAAGGACAGAGAAATTACAGGATATAAAATTGATGATCATCTTGCTAGGACTGAAGGACCTCCTCTTAATCATAAGGCAAGTGGCCTCAGATGGCAAAATATCTATATTCCACTGCAGCTGGGTGTCCCCAGGAGAAGGCTGGATTAAACAGAAGGCTATGAAATACAGACCTTGCTCAATGGCTGCATGAGAGCAAAACATACAACTTTTGTTCATCTCTAAAAGATTTATCATTATCCATGGTTATAAATTTTTCTATAAAAGAGATTTGAATGGAAAATACCTTTTTGGTCACTTGGAAAGAAAAGACAATAACATCATGATCAGAATCCCACTGATGGGCTGGTTTCTTGGGGGAAGAGGGAAACCTTCATTGTTCTAGAACCAGTATCTTGTCTAACAAAAATAGGTCCACAATTAAACATCTGTGTGTCTCTGTAGGTCAGAATATATGGGAACATGGTATAAGCACCTGGAGATGTGATTTTTGAGCTTGCTTTTGCCTGTGAGGCCCACATGGGTGGACCCTGCTGTAGATGGGCATCTTGGACATTCAAAGGATGAAGGAGGGTGGGTCTGATACTGGTAAATCACTCTCCTTGAGAGCTCTTGGCTAGTAATGCTGGTGTTGCAGAGTCCAGTGGTAAAACAACAAAAGGCTAAAAAGGAACACTATTAAATGGTTTGCTTTTCAACATTTTTGTAATTTTAACTAAGTCTTGCAAGCTGTAGTTGAAAAAACGTTCCTTTTCAAAACACCTCTCACTAAAATTCAGTAGTACAAACCATTGACTAAGCAGTTACAAAGACCATAAAGACTTTTAATTTTCATGTCCTTAGGACTGTGGGAGTTACAGTGGGATTAAAAATCACTGCCAAAACAGAGGGTCTGTCTCTGAGACAAAAACGTGAGTTATTGACACCCATGTGTACATTTATTGACTTTTTGTTCCAAAACCCACGTTGCAAGTGATTCAAAAATAAGAAACTAATCAAACAATACTTGCCCACGTGCAGACAGGTGATCCTCAGAGACCAATTCCTAAATAGCAACAAACCTATGGAGGATATCCTGCTGCTGAATCTACCCTAAACTAAAGAGGCGGTGGAATGAGGCCCTCAAGGAGAGTCCAGAGCATGACCCTTAGATGGATCAGAGGGACTGACAGGGCATGGAGAGAGCCACCTGCCTTCACACAGGGAATTCATCAGTTAAATCCTGCTCATTATATATAAGGGAGAAGTCTTTTACAATAAGGATGGTGACACACTGGAGCAGATTGCCCAAAGAAGTGGGCAAACATTCAGGGTCAGGCTGGACGGGGCTCTGAGTTGGTCCAGTTGAAGGTGTCCCTGCTCGTTGCAAAGGGATTGGATGAGAAGACCTTTAAAGGTCCCTTCCAACCCAAACCATTCTATAATTCTATGATGTTCATCAGTCCTACAAGAGCAGGGCTATGAATAAAACAAGCAATATGTACTTGCCCATTAAATTCCTACAGGGTGAAGAGCCTAGGGTTGAGGATGAGGGACCTGGAGTTAGTGCAAGCACAGCATATCCAGGGGGGGACTGTCGCATCCTCTCTCCTGGTGTCAGCCCTGGCAGTGAGACATGCCACACTGCACCCAGTGAGCAAGGCAGGCTGCCAGGGCCCCCTGCCCACAGCACTTGCTCTGACATGCTCTTCTGCAGCAAGCCAAGGACCTGGTGCAACCATCCTCATGATACTGCCCCATCCCCTCTCCAGCCTCCCCCGGGAAAATGTCCCCCCAGCACTACTGGAGCACAGAGCCACAAAGAGGAGCGTGGTAAGGAATGAATTCCTGCCACGTATTTTCTCCAGAACAATGAAATAATGCAGGCCACGAATCTGACACCCTGCCTCTCATGCTGGAGAAGTGAGCAGAGAGCTGTGTTTTAACATTAGCTTCTAAGTATAATTTCCTGTAATTGTAAAGCGCTTTAGCGGTACTTGTGAACTTGGGTGGATAGCTCCTAACTAAGTTGATGAATAACCCAGGACTGACTCATCTCCTAAACAGACCCAGCACTGAAGGAGGGAATGTGGAGAAAGGTTTTGCCTTCCATTAGCAACACTATCCAAACAACTGACCCTCTCCCTGAGAGATTAGTTCACAGCAGGTGAACTATAATCTGCTCTGATCGGCAGGCAAGGAAAGCATTCATTCCAGCTGCATTACAGCCAGAGCTTTTCTTCTCTTTTTTTTCACACATTGTGAGCTCCCAACAAAGGGTTCCAGCTACCAGATCAAACAAACATTTTGCCACTTAAACTTGCAGAAATGATTCTGGTCCCAGGTTGGGATGGTAACCAGCTGAAGACTTGCTGATGGGTAATTTTTTCCCAGCACGGCCATCAGCATCTTCTCAGCTGGAAAATGGTCATTTGATAAGGTCTGATAGTGTTCAGAGCAATAGGCAAGTTTTTCATCAGGGTCAATTTTGTGCTGGGAATTTGTTGCCAGTTTATGATGCTAGAGATAATCTACCCAAAATTATTATTTGGCAATTACACTGTATTGCCACTCATCTGATGTACTCAGTTACCAACTGGAGAACATTTTCACAAAACAATCATGCCATTTCTGACTTTCTGGTTCAGAGCCTCATGGGAAACCTACAAGATACAGTTAAATGATAAGGTTAATTTCCCACATCTGCTGCATATTAGAACTCATAGACTCACTAGTTTGTATGGCACATATATTTCCCTAAAACCAGAAGCAGTAAAGCCTTCGTTATCCCACAACCAGTAACTATCCATCTCTCTTTTCTCCTCTCTTTCTCTCTCCCTTTGGCCAACAATCTTATTCCTTCCCTCCTCGCTAAGGCCATTGCCTTTTCTCTACAGGTATGAATCACGCTTTTCTCCTCCACAAAGCTGAATAACCAACAAAATCCAATTACACTCAGAGTGATTGTTCTCAGCTTAGATTCAGTTTGAAGATGGCGGTTCTTATTTTAGAGTGAAAATCAGCATGTGTGTTTGAAAGCTTAGCTGTTTAGGCTTATGAAGCTTTTTTTGTCTCCCACCTATACCTGCAGACCTGATAACAGGTATCACCTCTGCCTACACAGATGACTTTGCTCTCCAATCCTGTTAACTGCAGCAGGGGGGTGTTGACCAGGGATGGTGCCAACTGCTGGCCCCAGAAGCTTCTGCACAGTTTGTGATCCAGGGGGGCTCCCATTTCCCAGGCTGGAATCATGTACGGCTCAAAGAGACATCTCGTGGCCATAGCTTATACTGCAAAGCAGTTACTTCGCGTGTGGAACACGCCTTGTGTGCACAGGGCCAAGATTTGCCTGAGTATGATCACTAAATTGGGCAAACAGCAGAGGATGCCAAAATACCATGAACCTCATTCAGCCTCCAGCCATTCTCTCTAGGTGCCTTCAGAACATGAAGAAATTGGAAATACAGACATACTCTAAAGAAAAAGAGAAATAGCTTGGCAGGGGTTGGCAGAGGGCTACAAAATTCCGAGTCATTAGTTGAAACCAGGAAGGGAGCAGCTGCTCACTCTCTTCCGGCACAGGACTCAGAGCCACCAGGTGAAGCTTTTGGGAGGATGATAAGGAGGAGGAAGAGGTTCCTCTTGGGCAGCAGAGGATCCAAGGGAGTCCTTGCTGAAGGAGGGTGGGTATGTAGAAAGTCCACCAGGGCTGAAGGAAAAATTGGACAAATATCAGGAAAACAGAGTTTTACTGGGTGCAACCAGCAAACAAGGCACAGCAGTGTTGGAAATACCCTGTGCTGCAGACAATACTTCTGGAAAAGCACTCAGGGGAAATACAGCATCCTTGATTTGCTGTTGCTTTTTCCAAGGCATCTGCCTGTGGCTACCAGACCCAGGTGTGACCCAGCACAGCAGGTTTTACACTCACAGGTACAGTTACAGAGAAAACTGGGAGCATCCCGGGAGCATGGAGCAGGTGCCAGTTTGATCCTGACTTCTTGTCTTTGAGGCCTGATGTGGAAGATGAGCAGTGAGAGCACATTAGCAGTGGGGACCCTCAGCTCTCAGTTTAATGTGACCTTGTCCAAGCTGCTTATTCCTTCCTTTAAGGAGCAGCAAGGCTCTTCCACCTACATGTGACCTGGTGAAGAGAAAGATGCACAAATGCTGCATGAATGATGCCCCAGATTTTGACAGATAACCAGCTCAGTCCCACAGCTACCTAGGAAAGGGGTTTACATTAATCTTTGTTGGCTCCTGCTAAATGCTTCCTCCGTGATTAACACCAGAGGTGATGTTGATAGCAGGATTCATTGTCAAAATAGCTTATAAAACAATTCCATAAAACTGTGTAAATCTTGTGTTGATCTTACTTTTTACAAGGAGTCTTAAAGCCGTATATCCCAGCACCATTTACAAGGTTGTTGCAGGTGTGGGACCGGCCTTAGAAATATAGCTACTACTTAAACTGAGTACTTTACGAGCCTGGGGAAACATCCGTTTGAACAGTAAAAGGAGCTTTCCAGCCCACTTGCCTCTTTGTGCAGAGACTAAGCCATTGCCCATCAGACTTCAGCACCTCCTGTGTCACAGCCAAGGTGCAGGGACAGGATTCCTTTGTCAACAAAAGCTTAGCAAAGTTTTCCAGTATGTTGAACTTTGGCTTCAGGAGGACCTGGTCCCCCCAAGCCCAGGTTTCACTGCAAACCAGTGAGCACCCTAAAAATACTTGCCATTTGTAGACAGGGGCTGTTTTGCTATGGGCTGCAGTCATTCCTCTGGTAAAGCTTGCAGGCTATTTACTGGTGCTCTGGAGCACAAAGAAACAGGTGGAAAAGGGAAGAATGAATAGCCCAATCATGTAAATCAGATGACAGAAGGCATTTAAGTAGGCAATATATACTGTAATTACATAATAGCTATTTAAGAGAAATCAGGGTGAGTTTGCTAGGGAGAAAGGAAGAGCCAGGAGAGATTCCTCCCCTTGAGTTAAAAATTATCAGGATTTTAACCCCGTATTAACACTCAAGACTACATTCCATACTCTGTGCCCTCTGAGCTTTCCTTTCAGCTCTCAGTGCAACAGTCCTGAGAGCGCTCAAACTACAGGAACTCAACCCTCCTCTCACAGTGACCACTGAATATAGGATCTATTAGGTCCCAGGCCATTGCATACTTCTGCTTTACAGGGTACAGGGGCAACCAGCTGCCACACTGCACCCCAAAGAGCACTGTGCTTTGCAGCTGGTTACAGGTGCTCCCCATTAAAAACACTGGGAGCAAGTGGGTTGCACTTGGGTTTGAAGTCCAGGGACTCTGGGTTTTAGCTAGGATTTGCTCTTGACCTTGGCCAGGCTGCTTATTCCTTCCTTTAAGGAGTGACAAGGCTCCTTCATTTACATGCAACCTGGCAAGGGGAAATACCAGTGAGCTGCAAACTGGTGCCACCATTGCGACATGGGACTATGGGCAATCCTCTTCCCCACTGTCCTCACCTTCATCCTCCTCATCAGATGCCTGGCCTCACCTTCCCAGCGGATGTGTCTCAGAGCCCTCTTATCTCCTGCTCATATCTTCAGTGTAAGACCAAATATTGACACAGTTCAGGAATGGCCCTTGGCTGTGAGCACATCTCCTAACCTTCAAGATAGCCCTTGACCTCTCCCCTGAGCCCTGAAACGCGCAGAATAAATGCAGGACAGAGTCACAGTGACTGACTTAAAGCTGGTTTACAGCAGTTGGAGGGATAAACCCAACTCCTGACTTCTGCCTTGCTGCAGCTCATTCTGGAGGGTCTCAGTGACACTGACTGACAGATGCTTGGATCAGTATTGCTTCAGTCTTGTATCATCATCCTCAGCTGAAATGAGCTTTTCTTTAGCCCTGCCAATTCGTGATGTCCCTCAGATTTAATAAAAAACAGAGAAAATCCTTCCCTATTTTTCTAAATAGGGCCTTCTGAAAGAGTGTCCAACTCCTGAATTTTACA
The DNA here is from genome assembly GCA_035041135.1 of Platyrinchus mystaceus. Lineage (NCBI taxonomy): Eukaryota > Metazoa > Chordata > Aves > Passeriformes > Tyrannidae > Platyrinchus > Platyrinchus mystaceus. The sequence goes on from JAWWLV010000005.1 coordinate 8,277,621, forward strand.
GTATCCTTACTACAGTGCAGTGGCTGTAGCACAGATAAACTGTGGCCTGTAAATTCAGGCTGTGGCCTGAATAAACACCACGCTGGTGGGGCTGGGATCATCTGTGGGTTACGAGCTTGTACAGCACTTGACACACTGAATCTCCTTCCTAATCAGGGGTTTTTAAGATGTTTTTGCAACACAAGTAATAATATAATATTTTATAAAAGGCTTCATATAGTTAACATACTAATTAGCCATGATAATAACAAGTAACTTTATAATTGAATGTATGGAACCCCATTATCTGAATCCCATTTGTATGTGGCTTCACTTGGACTTGATAAAGTGCTGGGCTCATGTAACAACCTTCCCTTCAGCCAGATCAGTGATCTGGGGTTCCTCCCTCTGCCTTGGCTATTTATTTCCACAAAACACTTAGGGTTCTAATAGGAGTCTATTCCACACACAAACGTGGCTGAAACCTGCCTGTTTGAGTGATTAGGCAGGGACTGATAGACCGATGAGGGCAGAGCAATCACCCAGCTCCCTGTTTCCTTTGGAAACCAGACTAAAAATAGAGGACAGGCAATAGAAAACCAACAGGAAGGCAGCAATGGATCTATCAATAGCTCCTGCCCTGGTTCCTGCTCATTAGCATCTCCCAGCAGATGTCAGGTAACCTTTAGAAACCCTCTAAAGAAGCGGTCATTTATCAGACATTTCTTAAATTGAGATAGAGGGAATTTGGGCATCCCAGAAGAAATAAAAATTAAAAAAAAAAAAAAAAAAGACAAATACGAGAAAAAAATTCCCTTCTCAGTGCATGCACTGTATCTCACAGAGAGTTTCTGTTTCTAACACAGTCACAGACCAACTGAGGACTTTATACTACATCTATAGCTAAATGAACATGTCACACTGATCCATCTCCCTTGGTGTTACCACTGCAATCCCAAGCAGAGCAGGAGAGGAAACACGTGCTTTAGCAGCAGTGGTCCTCCCAGGAGGTGAAATGCTTAAACTCTGTGTAAGAGTAATTTGCTGCCTAAAAAAGCTTGTCAGCACGATGTTATTGATGATGGGTGAGAGAGTAAAATACAGGTTCTAACTTGGTATGTTAGAGATGAGAAAAAGGATTTTTCCATCAGAGCCACGGACCAGCCCTTCCTCCAGCGGCAGCAGCCGGTGATGGTGAGCATTGCTCACTAGATGGCGAAGGATTCCTTCCTCCCTGCAAAACTCCGGCAGCAGCAAGGAGGGATTCTGCTGCGGATGGAGGAAAGGGCTTGGAACACTGAGGGAAGATTTAGAGGAGACTTTTGGAGCCTGCTAAAAGCAGAGGGGAAGGGAGGGTAGGTTATTAAGGCTGGAGAGGTGGTATGGTTCTCCTTGAAGAGATAGTGCCACATGCTTGTGGATCTCCCTCTTCTCCTGATTAGAAACAAACCTGTAGGCAAGACCCCAGCAACCAAGAACTGGTGGGAAAAAGATATCCCATCGAGTCTCCTGCAAATTCCCTCCAACCTTCAGGAGTTTCCTTATCTTTTCACCAGTGGCATCACGGTCACGTGACCCGCATTTGCCCCTCAAATCTATTTAGCAAGCACACAGGGTGATACAGGCTGGGATTCATCCATCCTGAGTCCCTGAAGTGCTCTTGTGGCAAAAATTAGCTTTTAGAGATTACAGCTAAGTAACAGAGATGCTCCATAAGAACATCTATCGGCCATAAGAAGTCTCAGTGCAAGGCTCCTGCTGCTGCTGCCATGGGTTGAGCCCTGCCCACACAGAGAGCTGTGTGACACCTCCACAGCACATTCCTCTGCTGTCCCAGGGGTGTTCAGCAGATGCAGGATTGCAACAGCAGGCACAGGAGTGTGGCTGATTTAAGTCCTTCCATAGAGGCTGTGTTTGTTCAAGCTGAACAAACCTCATGATTTGCCAGGTTGGGAGACTTGGCTGCCCCAGGTACCTTCGGTCTCTCAAACACAACTAAGGAAGCACAAGAAAGGATGATGCTCTCTCTAGGGTACTTGGCTACAAGCCAAATATGTCATTCTCAAACAAACAAACCAAAACAAACACATAAATAAAAATAGTAAAACTTAACTGAGACACATCTGTGAGCCAAGCAAGACTGTTTTGAGTCTTCAACTGCACTAGTGAGTCATAAACCAATACAACAGTTATGGAAGTGAGTTAGAGGAGAGTAATTTCAGCAATGTTTTCAGCACCAACTGGATCCCAGGAATGTCCTGCTCTTGCAAGAAAAGGCAAGTTTTGCCCCATTTTAGCCGGAGTCCCTTACACGGATAGCCTCAGCTATTTGTAAATAGCTCCTTGCCCAGGAGTGCCAACATTTTCAGTAACACCAGTTCAAGGAGGAAGAAAGACCTCCTCCAGATGTCTGTGTTGTCAGGTGAAGAACTGTCTGCAACAAGCTCAGCCCTGTAATTTCCAGATTCCCCATCTCCATTTCTGGCTTTGGCCACGGCCACTTGTGCTCCATTGCCAAACTGCCACATTCAGGCATGAGCAGCATCCTACTGTTCCTGGTTATACAGGGCTCAAAAACCTCAGCTCAGCTGATCTGCTGGGTGATGCTGGCTATTTCATCCCAGGTGTGCTCAAATTCGCGTGTTCTCTCACTGTCCAGCCCAGTGTGAACCTGTGGCTGAACTCTGCAGAAAGAAGTGGAATGTGTGTGTGCTCTCAGAGGTGTCCCATTCCAGTGTGAGTGTGGTGGTCACGGTGTGCAGCTGCCAGGCCAGGCATCCAAAATGTACCTTTGCATAGTGGAGCATCCTCTATTCCTCCATGTGAGATGCCCTAATGAAAATGAAAGCCCATCTGCATGAACCTTTAGGCAGCAGCACCAGTAAGTTCACACCTCAGTCTACAAATATGGGTTAACACATACACGCAGTGTATATACCCAGACACGAATATATAAGGCAGCAAGCAGGATTTTGAACATTCCTCACAGCCATTTGTCATAAAATTAGTCCTGAGGGTGATGTTTAGCAGCCTGAGTTCTTTCATTGCTTCCTCCAGCCCAGGATCTGTTATACCCCTGCTGCATTATTTGCAGAATAGTGTGAATGTATTTCTGTTCAGAAACCCAAGGCTGTTCCTACCCAGCTCGCCGGGACATGAAAATACCTGGACGGTGGTACTGACATTTTTCCTGAAGCTCTTTTATGTTTAACAGAAGCAAAGTCACGTTGCTGAGAGACCCCTTAGTAACAGGAAGCAGTTGTCCAGTTTAAAGAACCAGCTAGAAAGCAAACAGCTTTGCCTCCTTTTTAAAGCCCCTCAGGACAATATTTACTCTTCTAAAATATCATTGTGCCATGGCTTTGGGACTTTGCTTGACAAACTTGGGGGTCTCTGAGCAGTTCAAAGTGGGCTTGACCTATAGCTGAGCATGGAAAACAGGAACTGCATATAAATAACTAAATTACAGAGAGATCAATTCTCAGTCAACTCATTAGCAATGCCCGGCGTCTTTAAGTGATAACTCCACTCTCTAAGACCTTTACGTAATTACTTGCACAAGGCACATTTTACCCTTTGGTTCGCAAGTTTCATAAATGAAGGTTAAGTTTACTTAACCACCCAGGATTTACCAGCCATGTTAAAGCATAAAATGCATGTGCTGCCAGGTGTCTGAGCAGAAACCGCCTTGTTGATTCAGAGACTCCAAGGTTAAATGATGGCTCCTGAGTCCAAGTTGGTTTCCCATTGGGGAACGGGAGGATCTGCACTGTAACATTGTACCACAGTTCAGAAGGGGTTGATTTAACGAGGCTTGGAGTTAAGATAGCAGCGATTGCGAAACCCTGAATGAAAATCAGGGATTTGCTGTACAGCGCACCCATAACAGGAATCTTGAGTGTGTCACACTCCAGCTTGTTACAGAAAGATAACTACACCTTTTTTTTTCCCTGACAGACACCTGCTTCTATCATCTGTCTTTCAACCTACACTATTTGCATGCTTGCACATCTGTAGGATTCATGTTTATACAGCCTTCATGTCTCTTACTTCACATGGTTCTTACAACTGAGTGGTGGGCCAAATTTTCAGCTGATGTGAATCAGCACAGTCCTTTTAGTGTTTTTGGAAAATCACACCGGCCAAGGCTAGATTGGATATTTTCAGGGTGGTAGGTTTGTACCTCTGTGTTTGACTGAGTCCTTTGTGACAGCATTTTAGATGTCCTGGTTTTTACTCTCCCCACTTTCCCACACATTCAAGTTTTTCAGACACCATTGGAGCACCCAATGGCTTCGTAAAGTTGTGTGTGTACCAGGAGAAACTTGCTCAGAGAGATGTGAAGCTGTTGGCTGGTGTAATGCAGGAAACCTGGGAGAGAGCAGCCTATGGGATGTGCATTTTCCTTCCTCCAAACCAACCTCTTTACCTGACAGCAAAGTCCAAATTCTGCCCCTCAGCCGCAGTGTGCTCCACCAGAACAGCCCGATGGGCCATGATGCTGTCTTCAAAGGAAGGTCCTCAGGTATGGCCAAGGCTGGACCCTCCATGGAATGCTTCAGCAATCTCTCCCCACTGCTGCCTCTCTCAGAGGTCCTGCACTCCCTCTTTCAGCACATGGACAAACAGAGAGGTGTCTCCTTGAGGGTCACATGTGAACCCAGGCAGGAGCTGAGAAGTGTCATGTACCTCACGTGGTGCAGAACAATCTGATGGGGACCTCTCTAGTCCCATCAGATGGTGGGGATACCTGAATTCTGCTCACCTGAAGTTTGCTCGGATGTTTGGTCACATTTCTGTGCACCTGACAGAGGAAAGAATGGTGTACCTGAATCTTCCACATGGTCTTCAGATGAAGTGGGCTGGACCATTCTGGTCAAAAATTTGGCTCTTGAAGCCATGCCACAACTGATCATGAAAAATAATGGGTTGAACTTACAACACAACTAATAGTGACAGGTCAGAACTTCCACCCTCTACAGTTCTGGGTGCTTGTGTGCTTCACGTTCTTCTTGAGATGCAGCTGTCATGATCTGGAGGTATGTACAAGGCATTGTATGCAAGAGGAGGTAGTATCTTTTATTAGAACACACAGAGATGGAAAAAGTAGGTCAAGCTTTAAAGCACATGAGCCTTTCTTTAGGTCTTGCCTAATTAAACTCCTCTGACCATTGCAAACCTAAGTGCAGTTTTAAAGGCAGGATAGAAGTGGAGCAAAGATTTTGTAAAGGGCTCAGCACAATAGGCTATAGATTGCAATAACTAACCATTAGTCTTGGGGAAATAGCTCAGCCTCTGATCTGACATTTTAGCAGCTAAGAGCTCTGGCTAACAGATCCTACTCTGAATTACTCTCTCAAAACCTTATCAAAAGGAAATGGAGCCTTTTGAAATCACTGGCATCTCTGGAAGACTGGTTTATCAAATTTCCCCTGGTTCAAGCAGAAAACCTCTGTTTTCCTCTGCTCTTTAACCTCTTATTTAAAATGTCATTTCACTTTGAACTGTCAAAAGAGGCAGCGAGGGAAGCAGCGAGCTCACCGTCAGAAGGAGGTGAAAGCTGAAACTTTACCCGTCCTCAGTGAGTTTATCCACATATCAATGGCATGCTATACCAGTGTGTTTATTTTTATGACTAGAGCATATCCCTTAACCTCAGGGATCCGAACATTTCCCTGGAATGTACAGACGTTTCATATCATTTATTTCCCAGCGGCCCTTCCCCACACCAGCTCCACACATGCATACATAAACACACACGCTTCTATTCACATTCCCTTGATCACACTGGTGTACACAACCAGACAGCAGCTTAACACAAGCACACACACATCCCTGTCCGTAGCATCAGTCTTATCTGTGTCCCTCTGCATAAAATATAAATGTACACGTTCCTGTATTGAGATGTACATATTTATAAGACGTATATGGACATAAATGGCTATGATTTGCAAGTGCATCTATTTATATGAGCTACATGCACGTGTATGCACACTATTTTTTGTGTGTGTGAGAACGTACATATGTGGAAAACCAGGACTGCAAAGGCCACTAACACATGCCACTGATTCTCATGGCTGCTCAGGACCTTGCTGTGTGGCTTCCATAACCAAGGGAAAGCGTTAGGATGGGATCCCAAGGACTTCCACCAGTCAAACACTTGGATTTCACTTAGGTCTGTCTTTGTATCGATTTTAAGGGGAAAACTACTGCCTAGAGCTATGAACGAAAATGATGGACCAGATTTTCTCTCAGAAGCCCTACAGCAACAGGGATTCTGTGAAGTTGCTGCAGCTTTGGTCTGTTGTAACTCTGTCCCCTTGTCATATTGACTCAGGCTCTAATGAGATATTACCAAGCAGTGAGGTTGGATTCAAGCTCTCATATAAGCTGCCAGCTGAGGATTGGACTCCTTTATCAGTTTGTGCTGCCTTGCTGTGGGCCAAGGTCTTCAGCTGGTGTAAATCAGCACAGCTCCACGGAGGCCATGAAAAATGAGGTGCATAAGTTAAGCATCTGTCTCAATGGCTGATGTTTATCTTCACTCCCATGGCCTCAATTGCACTTAAGATGAACATAAACCCATGAAAACAGTTTAATGGGACATGGGCTTTCTGCTGATCATCTGCGTGCAACTGAATTTTACTCCATTTGATTGCTAAACCAAGTTCAGCAGATAGGCATGTTACAAATAATTTGTCATGCTCTTAAGGCGTGTTCCACCCCAGGCCACAAAATGTTCACAGTAATTGAAATATACAGCCAAATTCCAAGCTAGCATAAATCCCTGCTGATGTCAAGCCATATGGAAATCCATATGATTTGAGGGTTGTAAAAAAACCCTAACAACCAACCGTGCCTTCTAGTGAGAGACTTATGCAGCTCAATCTGATTATTCTATCACAAAGAAGATTAAGAGATGACTCTACTAGGATGTCCAAGTACAGATGGAAAAAGAAATATCCAGTATGGAATGGTTCTTTAATCTAGCTGAGAAATGCCAAACGAGATTCATTGCTTGGATTGCCAGCCAAACTTGAGTAAGTGATAAAGCATAGATTTTTTTAGCATGGAATCATTGATCAAAGGATAAGGCGGGCTTTGTATCATTGAAAGTCTTCACGCCAAGGTCAGATGATTTTCTTCACAAGATTCTTTTATCTAGGATAACTTGTTGGGTTCGATATAACAGTAATGACATCAGTTGTTGAACATGATGTTTTCTAAGAGGTTGTGACTATTTATAAGAAGCCAGTGAATTAAGCTTGAGAAAAGCCACCGTACTATCAATAGGGCTAAGTTTATTGCAGATTGATTTAACTCCCACTTGAAAATGCTTAGGGGACTGCTAAGTAAAAAAATAGCAGCAGAAAGCACTGAACTTGATAAAACACGGAGCTGAAGGACAAACAAGTGATCTCCTCACAATTATTTATTCAGTTTAAAGCCCAGTCAGTTATCCGCTATGAAACTAAATTCTTCCAGTTATAACAGAGAAAAAGAGATGAGCCCTCTCAAACCAGAAAGAAGAAATATTATTGATTGCCGAGAAAGAAATCTGCATCTCGCTAAATCTGCATTCCTCTGCAGCAAAATCAACGGATTTCGATGGATTTCAGTGGATCTCAACCACCAAGGGCTGTGGTTGCTCCCAAGTTCGAGCGTTTGTCCTAAGAAAGGCCCAGGTGCCAAGTTAATTTTTAAGAAAAGTTTTTTAAAAAATGTCTTTGCACCATCTGTTCTCTAGTAGTGGTGCATTCCTCAGGCTGCAGTTGTCATCAGCTTCTCATTATTATTCTTAATGTTTCTTCGAAGTCAGTCAAAATCAGAAACAGAACAACAGATTTGGGGTGTTTGTGCTCTGTTTGCACACTACGTTGTGCCCAAAGTACATAAGGGTTTTTAGTTATTTCCATCCATGGCTCTTTGGCAGCAGAGCTTGAAGTCAGAATCCCAGCTTGTGAAACAGATTATGGTTATATATTATACATAATCACAATGAAAAGGAGATTTGAGATGAAAATCTAAAATTGGGATGGGGTGGGAGTGAAACCAACACACTCCAGGGAGCTTTCTAATTTCAGTCATCAATTCAAATCCCACCCAGAAGCCACAAGGCAATGCAGGATCCCTAAATTTCTTGGAAACTGGTCCCACACTGTTACTAAAATCAGTGGGATGCTTTGCTGTGCCTCTGCTGAAAGCCTGGGGAGGTTTTAACCAGGGACATCCCAGGCTGAGGTGCACACACACCCTTTCCAGTATGTTACAAGGGCGTATTTACTCTGAAGAAGAGCCGGGGCCTGCCAGGGCCAGGAGGGTGCACAGCTGACTGTGCTCTGACCAGTGGCAATACCCACAAAGGCAGGTAGGAAGAAAAGGAGGAAAAGGCTGAGGGAGGCCATGCTCCAAGATCCAGAAATAAAACTCTCTTACCCAAGAAACGAGCAGCAAAGCCCAGAAGTCCAGATCTCACTTACCCTGCATTGACTGGGTGAGTAACTACTGCTTTATCTGGCCACAGTGCTCAGATGGGATTTAGGAAATAAACCTGCAGAGACTGGGATTAAACAGCCAGCGCAGAGGTGCAGGGCATTTCCCTGTGATTAGCAGCTGCCTAAGGGATTGGCCAGTGGAACTTCAGTTGGATAAGGCTCAGGAGCAATGCTGCTAGGGCTGGAGGGAGGCAGGAGCTAAATTCCAACCAAGAGAAGTGTCACCACCCTAAAGAAAGGCACAGCTCCTGAGGACATTTTTGTGATATGCACTGGCCCATAGCAGTTATTAATGTTGTTGGATAGAGTCAGGACACAGGAACTGTGTTTCTGGTGTCCAAATAAGACTCCAGCCCAATCTTATGTGCCCTCTCTGATCAGACCAAGCGGGACTGAACTGTTTCAGGTCTCTGCTTTCCAGCAGAGTCACTAACCTGCAGTGTAATATCTGATAGTTAAATGGTTAAAGCAGTAATTCAGGCTCAGATGAGGTTATATCATGCTGGAATATTAATGATGTCATTGCAATATGGCCACTAAGTCATCTTGCCTTCATAGAGGTTCCCCACCTTCGTAGAACAAAACCTTGAGCTTCTCCAGACAGAGCTGAGCCCCAGCACCCCAGGCTGAATGCAAGTAAATGTTCTTAAATTCTGGCTGCTATATGGCTCTGGGTGTTTTCCCCCTAAAAAAGGGTGGGAGGAGGGGTGGTGGTGTTTAGAGGTAATTAACACAGGATAGGTATGCACATTTTCCTCCAAGTCAAATCATCAATTTCTCCATTACATGGTATTAGAAACCAGAAGCTGATAGAAATCACCACAGCCCTGAGACTGATGGCTTGCACTTGGCATGGAGATCTCCACATGCTTACATGACAACAGTTTATAGGACAAAGCAGGCTTCCTGATCCTACTCTTTAAGCCCTTAAATAGCTGGAAGGAGGTAATCCAACAATTGGCCTGTCAGATAGATAAGCATTGAATACTTTGCTGTGTGTACCTGAACTGAGCCCCTCGGGGGATCACTACACAGCAGAAAATAACCCAGAAGGTTTGTGAACCTGCAGGCACAAACCCCCTCACAAACCCTCTCTGTAAGACAGACAAGTCAAAGTCAAAGGCTGGAACAACTCTCTGGTTCCCTTCCCTCTCCCTTCATCAGTTTGTTTCTAATTATTTTGCACACAGATCACAAGGAAAAAAAAATATGTCTTATTTCACTAGGGAGGGGAAAAGAAACACACTTGATGGTACTTTAAAGAAACTTATTCTCTTTCCTTTCAAAAACAACAAATCGAGTAAATTAATAGGCCTGGTCTGATGAGTATGAGTCATTTTTTCAGTACAAACTAACCACAAAAGAATCTGGTTTTAAATTTAGAGGAGAAGGTAGAAAAGAGAAAATTATAAAATAATAAATGCATTTTTTTTAATTTTGCAGTATTAGCAGTGACCAGAAAAAAACTATAAGTTTTAAACATCAGAGATCATAATGTAACCTCTGAGTCATGACCAAGCAATAAATAGACCAAATAATTACAGAGTTTGAGATTGAAATATTACACTGTGTGACTAACACAGAGTAAACTCCACTCTGCATGTTTTAACAGCTTGCTACTCCATTAACAGTAATAGTTACTTTTTCTGTCAATTTGCATAGATTAGCCTTTGAGAAAGATCTCCCTTACTGTCTTCACAAATTACTCTTTTTATAGCTGTGAGCACTTGATATGTCTCTGTCTACCCTCTGGTCTATTTATCTGTATTTGACACAGATATCCTCCCCAAAATGCAAACTGATTTTCTGTGGACATACACGTGTTTCCTATTGGCAGCTGTGGGATTCATGTGGGTGTTCGTGACTTACAAACACGCACATGCAGGCTCACATGCACTTAGTATTATTCCTGTTGGAAATCCTAAGTTTGAATGATTTCTTCAAAAATCACATAAGAAACACCAGCAGAGAAGAGAAGAGAAGAAAGTAGTTCTCTAGAGCAGCATCCCATGATGATAGCTAAGACCTTTTCTTCTTATAATCCTGAACAGCTACAGCAGAGAAATCTGAGCTCCTAAGGGCAATTGTAATGTGCATCCCTGGCTTCAGATCACAGCTGCTTTAGCCACATACCAAAAGACACGCTAGCTCTTCTCTTCACTGGCTCAGCTCCCATAGCTTGCTCCTCCATTGGGCTGGGTCACTAGAGAAGATGGAAAATGAAGCCTCCAGCTTTCTGCCCAGTCCTAGCATGGGCGTCACAGCCCAGAATGGCAATCAGCAAGACAATCTTGCTCAGGCTCAGTTCCACAGCGATTTTCCTGTCCTCCCTGGGCTTTTAGCTTGAGTGGCTTTCGGTATATGTCAAAATCATGCAGCTTCCTAACAAAGAGACCTTGGCAACCTTGAAATTTTACCGTTTTACAGAGAAATAGAGTCCATATACATATGCAATGACTACACACACAATACACCTTTGCAAAGAAGCAGTCATTATATATTGTGACTACATACACACATTTATAAAATTAGGGATAAGACACAGCATTTTTTGCATGCCTCAGACCCAGGAACAGCCCGTGGACTAGAGCTGAAAGATTATGTAGATATCGACCTGAAGCAGCAGTAGTGTGGGATAATTTAGTCCCAAGGGTTAATTGACTATGAATGATCTTAAGAACACCAAACAACCTAACTAATGGC
>JAWWLV010000005.1:8288897-8307139 GCA_035041135.1 Platyrinchus mystaceus
GGGTTTCTGGCTTGGTCTCTTGGCTACACACAGGTCACGCTTCAAATTTACTGTATTTCACCTATCAATGTGTTAAAACAAAACCGACAAGTGAATTTCACCTCTCCTCTGGTCCGAAGAGAGTCTGAGTCTCTATAGTGAAAGAACACAAGGTGGGCAGGCAAAACCAAAACGGGAGTGCCCAAGCCCAGAGATTAGCCGGGGCCGGGGGATGGGGCGCAGCCAGACCTTGTCCCATTCCGTCCCGTGTGCTCTTGCATTTTGGGTGGCAAGCAAACAGAGAGCTGGTGCCTCTCTGGGTTTGGAGCCGATCCCCGTCCCTAAAATAACGTTTGCTGAACGCGGGTGTGTTCAGCCTGGAAGCTTTGCTTTACTCGCCTTTCCCCCCTCGTCCTTCCCCCGGCCCGGAGCCCCCGGTAGGTACCGCGGGGGAGGGGACGCCCCACGCGGGGTGTGGTGGCACTGACACAGGGCTGACAGCGGCATCTCCCCGCGGGACGGAGAGGGACGGGCTGTGCCTCGCAGAAGGGGAAGCACCGGGGTTATGGGGGGAGTATCGTGAGCCCAGAGCAGCGGGGATCCCACCCTGGCCGCGGTCCCGAGGGCTGAGCGGCTCCTCAACCCAGCGGGCGGGGAGGAGAAGGAGGAGAAGGGGGGGGAGGAAGAGGACGAGGAGGAGGAGGGGGAGGAAGAGGAGCGTTTCGGTGCGGGCAGGTCGGAAACCACGGCGGGAAGGCGTTGGGACCCCATCCTCTCCCCCCCAGCCCCCTCGCACCGCCCTCAGCTGCCCACGGTGTGTGCCCGTGTGTGCGCACCCGCCTGCGCACGGTTCATTTAAGGACGTGCGTGTCTGTAGCCGTACCGAAATGGCCGTTTCGGTAATTATGTAGAGCTCAAAGGTCGTTTAGAGGTAAAAAAATAGACATATCTATATACTGAGAGGCCATTTCTCTATATATGGACATACCCGTGTAAACAGCCGTATATTTGATAAAGTCTTCCTGCAAGTACCGTATATTAATGAATATTGGTGAATATTAATTCACCAATGTTGTAAGTCCAAGATACCTGTAAGTTGTGTATGACACGAATATGCCGCTTTATAATTTGTAATTCTAATTCTTATTTAATAACATAGCTTAATATATGCACTACATTTAGTTGAAAGACACACTTAAATTAAGAATATACATAATTTTTCTACAATACGTAGAACTGTATAAACAATAATTTCGAATTACAAGTGTCTATAATGTGCCTCATTCGCACGAGGCATATTTCATCGCGTTTCACAAATGTATGGTGAAATTAATTACGAAATTGTCACATGTGTCATTTATATATATACAGATATAATTGTGTGTGTGTCTGCGCACGCTGAACTTGTAAATTATCAGGGGACGAAGCGGATGAAGTATAAGGCAGAAGCCCCGGGCAGCCATCCATCAGAGAAAACCCACCCCGGGGATATAAACACGCTGATTTTGTTTCGGAGCCTGGCTCGGCTCACCAGAAAAAAAGTCATTTCGAAAGTACGGGCCAGCCAGGCTGGTCCCGCCGGCGGAGCAGGAGGGTTCGGGGATCCCCAGGGTCCCCGCCAGCCCCTGGGACAGTCGCCCCGGGGCAGGTAATGATGGTTGGGGACTAAAAACATTGTTCCCATACGCTTGTTCTCAGGAGGAGGAAGAACCGGTATCTGCATAGAAATCTCTGCAGAGAAATCAAAGATGCACATCTAACAAAACAAAATAATTTAAAAATCGCAGCAAAACGGACCTCAACAACCTCTCCCGGCGAAGCCAGCCCGATCCAAAGCCACTCGTTTTTAGTAGCAAAAAAATTAATCGGGGTGGGCAGAAAAAGGCTGGTTTGGTTTGATCCGGGAGAAGCGTTTTCCAACACTTCTGTAAAATGATTTTGCACCAGCCGATGGGATTGTCTAAAAAGCCCTTCGGGATCCAGCCCGCGAAGAGCTGAGCGGCTCTTGCGCTCCCGCCGGAGCGGGAGAGGAGGGGTTGGTGGAGGGAGGATGGAGAAACTACAGACGGTATGAGGGGGTGTTGCTAAATCGAAAGATGGAGGAAGACTGAGAGATGCTAAAAGAGAATGAGCGGGGGGGGAAAAAAAAGAAATTAGGAGAACGACAATTAGAGAGGAGTCGTGCGGTGGGAAGGGTCGGGGCTCCTGAGGGGGCCTCCTGGATGAGGCGAATGTCGCCTCGGTTACAGCAATCCTACACGAGAAAAATAAAAAGAAATATTAAACAAGAAAGCCATCTAGGAGAGCCGCAGCTGTGCGCCAGGTGATGGGGCCGGAGCGCCCGGCGGCCGGGAAGCGGCTCGGGACGGCGGCGGGACACAGCCCTCAGCCCCCAGCCCCGTTCCGGGGAGAGCCCGCCTGGCTTGGAGGTTTGTTGCTCGCTAATGATCAACATCTTTCTTTGCTAATTAGAAGTGCCTGGCGATGCCGGCGCCTTGGCGCACCGCCGGGAGGGCACGGCCACCCCCTCCGCCGGGGGACCACCCCGTTTGGGGCATCTCCGCCCGCCCTGCTGCGGTGCCACCGCGGGAGCCACCTTCCCGCATGCACCTGCACCGGGGCGGGGGGGACACGGCAAAGAAACCCCTTCCTCCCGTCCTTCCTTGCTGCTGGCACTGCGCTCGTGAACCGGGCGATGCGCTTGATCGAGTCCCGCCGGCTCTTTTAAGCCAATGCAGTGATATGTTCGTTTTCCCTGCTGGTTTGTGTTTTTGTTTGGGGTTTTAGTTTGTTGGGGGGGGGGTGTTATTTATAATTTTTAATTTTCTTTTTTGCATCTGGGAGCATCCCGGCTCCCCGGGCACGGTGCACTTCCCTCGGCGGGGCGCAGGGGGTGCCGCGGGACCGCGCGGCGCTGCGGGGCGGACTGGGGGTGAGGGTGATCCGTCGGGGTTTTCATTCGTGGTTTCTTTCCTATTACAAGCACGCACACACACACAAATACACACACAGCTTTTTCTTCTTCACCTGTCCCTGGAGGAGCGAGCCGAGCAAAGCCGCCGCCTGCTTTCCCCCACTCCACCCCCAAAGGAACAGAGACAGTCACTTCTTCTCCTCCGTCTGAGCCCCGGAATTTCCCCTCTGAAAAGGTGGGGGGCAGATGTTGGGATAAACATGTTCAGCTCTGCAGCCGAATTCCCAGCAGCCCGAATAAACAAACACTGTCACCTTCCTGCTCGGGGACTGGTGAGTGTCCTCGGCCTCGGCTGTCCCCTCTGTCGCAAGGAAAGGCAGATTTATTGTCCCTAATCAGCAAATCGTTTAGGTCATTACAAGCCCATTACCGAGGGACAGGCGGGGTGAGGACAAACCTTGGCCACTTCTTATCATGTGAACCAGCCTTTGAAAAACGGAGAAGAGACAAGGGTTCCCTGGAGAGTCCTCCGTTATCCCTCTACTACAGGAGAGACTATCCCTCTCCTGCTCGTTTGCTGTCATCTACTTCTTTCCTTCAGATTTCTGGGGTCCTCTCGAAAGGAGTACGGTCCCCCAAAATCTGACACCTCCATCCGTGCCCGAACCTCTTCCTTCACTGCTTGCAGCCAGGGCAGCACATCTTCCAATAAGGCTGATATAATGAGACCATTTCACTGGGTTTGGTGGGGGTTTTTAATACTACCCCTGCTTTTTCCGAATTTTTCCCCTTATTTCTTTTCCCAGATCCCCTGAACGACTCACTGTTTTCAGTAAAAACACCAGAGATTCGGTGCTGCCCGTGCTGTGGGTAACCCAGGGGTGCAGTGTTCCTGATGGGAGTGCATCCCATCGGGGAAGAATTTGGGACAGAGCCTCTTGGGTCTGCATCCACTCGAATCCACACTACGGATCCAGCTTGGAGGAAGAGAAAGGGGGTGGCTCAGCCCCCTGTAAACCAGGACTCCCGTACCACAATATGGGGCATCCTGCAGCATCCCTGGTATCTACCCTGGGTGCCAGCGATGTCACTAGCCACACAGAGCTGGGAGGCTGCACAGATCCCCACGGTGGGGCCAGAGAGACCCTTGTCTCCCCTCTCACCCCTTTTACCTCCACCCTAGTAATTATGCAACCTCTCCTGACCCTGCTTTCTATCCCTTTTATCCTGGCCTCAGTGCCTGTTCGCCCAAGCAGGCAGGGCTGAGCCGTTGGAGATTGCTCTGAGGTCCTCCCATCTGGCACTTTCTCTCTGTTCCCCCACTCAATAAATAAAATAAGGGTCACCTTTTTTTTTTTATTTTTTTTTTTGGATCACACACTAAGGCCCATCACAAATGAGACCCCCGAGGCTTTGATGCCTGTGTTTGGACACAAGCAATTATCTCTAATTATTGTTTTGCTTTTCAGTTTGCCCAACTTTCCAACAGCCTTGAAAAGAAACTTCAAGGAGGGGGCTCAGCAGACTGAATGAGACATTTCTCCACGAAAGCCCCTCCCAGAGCCCCCTCTTGCTTCCATATTGAGAGAAACAAAATCTTCACAAATGTTTAAGTACAATATGGGTTTGCCAAGGGTTTTCTTTTCTTTTTCTCTCTCTTTTTTTTCCTTTTTCTTTTTTTTTTTTTTTTGAAGATGATTTCTAAAGACACGGGAACATTTGTACAAATAAGGCGCAGATGGGAGTGGGGTGGGGGAGCACAGTGGAGCTGAATATCTGGGAAGGGAGGTGAAATGGTTTTCATCTGGGAAGGAAGTGGAGAAGCAGAGATTAAAACCCCCTTAGACTTTCCCACCACTCATAAATAATACATTAAATTGCACTTACTGCTTTCTGCTCACTGAGGAGCACTGGGCAAAGGCCTCAAGTCCTGAAGAAAATTCACGATCTGTGGGAATGGCAGGATTGGGGGGCAAGAGTGGGGAGAAAGAGTGATATTTTGGGAAGCTGTTCGGAAGGATGGGAAACAACAAAAAATAATGTGATGTCTGTGCCAATGCATGTGCCACACACCTGCATACACACACAGACATCTACATATGTGGGTTTTCTCCTGCTGGTAAAACGCACCTACACAAACATATATGCACACAAACATGCCACCTGGGCACAAATGTGCTCACAGACTGAAACACAACTGTGCACACAGGTACCACACACACACACATACAGGGGGCACAGCTCTGCACAGAGGGATGTGCACGTGTACGTTCACACACACACGGGCATATGAACATCCACGGGGCCATCACATCTGTGTGCTCGTGCACACAAGGAGGTGGGGGAAGGATGTAGATAAACATGTAGCAGTTACTTGTAGTAACAACCCCCACACTGTATGTGTATATGGTAAAGTCATTTGAGAGCCAGGATTTTACGTGGGTTGTGTTACATACACATCCCTTCCAACTTCTTGAAGTGATGATAATAACAACTCTGCAAGCCAGGTCTCCCACTGAATACCCAAAGCCAGTGTGTTTCAGCTGCTAACCCACCATTTATTTAGCAATCCTTCACAGTAACCAGAGCAGGCTACCCAAAATATGTCCAGCCTGCTGAGAGGAATCTTTGGCTGAAAGACATCGATCATTCTCTGCAGCTAAAATTCCTCTGCAAATCAATGCCATCCAGTCATTAGTTCTTCACGACACAGCCTAATGGGCCATCACATTCAGAAAGGAAAACTCAGCTCGGATCCTACCCAGACCTGAGTGCACAGGCCATGGTTGGCAAAGGTGGAGGAGCTTTTGTTTATTGTTCCCCTTCTTTGGTGGTAGCACTGCAGGGAAGTGGTGTCATAAATATTTGTCTTTCTGCCTGGCTGTCTGTCAACATATACATCTAAAATCCACTCTAACTATAAATACATAAACATGGTTTAGCTGTGGACTTGGCAGTGCTGGGTTAACAGTTGGACTCAATGATCTTACAGGTCTTTTGCAACCTAAATGGTTCTATGATTCTATGAAGTGATAATGCATGAGTACTTGCACACATCACGCTATATATATAACATAGCATTAAATATATATAATATAATATATATATAGTAAGTGTATCAGTGTATGCATGTGTATGTATACATATATGCATATAAACAAACCCAGGCATGTATATCCCTCGGGTATTTTATTTTACTACTTGATTAGTAGCAGTGGTAGCAGTAATAGACATATTTCTGTCAGATCTAGACTGGTAACATAAGAGCATATTATCCTTTTAGGAAAGTAATTAGCATCAGGGATCTGATTCCTCTTGCTACCCTTCTAATTAATTATACTTGGTAATGCCATCATTAAGAAGAGCAGAGTGTTTGTTCTTTTAATCTCTGTGTAAGGGACATGAGTTGGGAACAAGCTGCTTTAGGGTAGCTTTGCTGCGCTCTTTATTCCACCACTCAACCCTCCTCTCTTTGGTTTTTTTCCCAGCCAGGCTTTTTGCAGCAAGAGCCTGCACACCCGCCTCCCCCTCCCCAAACAAAACAAATCAAAACAAAACACCCCCCCCCCCAAACCTCCACCAAACTCCTCCCTCCAAAAAAAACTTAGGAAACACAGTGAATTAAAGAAGTCTTGACTTAAAAACGACCCATATGTTTGCAAATGCTTTCCAAATGATCCCTTTCTGAATCCATGTGTTGTGCAGGGGGTGGCGGAGGGGGAGGACACCCCACTACAGATTGCGGCTCTGATCTCCGGGTTTTTCCTGAGCTCGGGGCTGTCTGCGGCGCGGCGTGACCCTTCTGCCAGGGGTCGGTGCACTCGCCCGGAGGGCGGCTGTCCCCATCGCTGCGGCACAACCGCGGGCCCCGCTCCCACACGTGGGGTCCCGTATCTAAACTGCTAATTGCACGGGTTCACAGATCCTCCAGCCCCAGCGCCTCGCCGAAAACCGGCTCCTCGCCGGGCCCGCATCTCTTGGGGACCACACACAAGCACCGCGCAGGGCTTTTGTGTGCGAGAGAAAAGGGGACACATAATAGAAAGGGCGAGAAAGAGAAAAAGAGTTGGTAAACACATTGGCTGTGGTACCTAGAGACCAAGGCAGTGCGACAGGTTCCCAAGAGAAGATCAAAAGTTGGCCTTTGGGAGAAGCAACTGAGCAAACTCAAGTATGTTTCTATAATGAACTGCACAAAAGCAGCAGAAGGAGTACCACGCTGAACTCAATGAGCTGCTCATAAAGCACTGATATGTATATTATATGGATATTCCCGTACCTGCCACACCAGTGCTGGCCAGCATAGGTGTGTGTGAGGGCAAAGTGCAGCACATAAATCTGCCACACACACACACCACACAATCTATAAATAGGTATGCACCACAGAGATACATGCAAATAATTCTCTCCACAGAGAATCAGATAAAAAAACTCAGAGCTCTGCGGGGAGACCTCAGTGCAGATAATGACACAGCTTTACCTACAGGTACCTGCAGAGACGTGTGAGTTTAAGGGCAGAGTAACACAGCTGAACACATAAAATATGTGCATATGCATCAGCTATAGTTCAGCGTGTCTGACAAAATAAATCTGTGTTCAGATGTCCATGTTATCTATTCACCTAGTTCTGTGCATATATTTCAATTGCAAAAATATAGAGTCGATCCTGGATGTGGCAGGCACGGAGGGCCGTGCGCTTTTTATTGTGGGATATGGGCTACTTTTACATCTAATAAAAAAATAAGCCGCTTAAAAACATTATCTTTTTCATCAAGAACGTACAATGAGAATTTTCCTAAGAGGGCGGGATGTGTTTTTATGTTGTAAAACTTCAGCAGCCTGGGAGATCATTAATACTCATTTATCTGTCACCTGACATGACATCTGTCATGTTACTGAGCCTTCCATTAAAAACAGGGAGCAGTTATATTAAGTTATGTCCCAGCTATCTTCTTACAAAGAAAAGGCCCCATTTGTTCCAGAAGCTAATATGCTGGTTTCCTTCACTGTTACTCACTGAGGCAGTAAGCATGGATGTGACAGCCAGACAGCTGATATGAATGCACATGGACATCTAAGGTCCAAAAGGAACATAATACAGCGTAATCCCAGTTTAACATTATTTTAAAATAAGGGGGAAACACTTAAACTCTTCCTACATTATGATATGAATTTTGCCTTGGATAAGATTACGTGGTTTTCAAGCATGATTAGCCATATGTCTAAACTGAAATGAGACAAAAACAAATCCAGCAACTTTGCAGTGCTGTGTGCTGAGCTTAGCGCTTTTTAGAAAGGACAATACAGAACTCATTCAACTCAAGTGTAGTCATAGCAATTGTTTCATAGAAAGAAATATGTTGTTAGAAAAACTAGGGGAATATAGCAGCTTTCATCTGTCCATTGCATTAGAAGGCGGGCACCTAATGTAACCCAATTTTCCAGCTTATGAGTTAAAATAGTTTGACTCCCATGCAGTAAATCTAGAGAAAACTTAATTAACAGCTGTTTCTTAAAAATTTACTTAGACCACCTCCTATCTCTCCTAATTAATTTATCTTAATAAAATACCCAGTATGAATTTATGAAGAAATATGCCAGTAGAGACTGAAAATAATCAATTTACACATACATGTGTGGGGAGCATCTGTGACAGGAGAAGGAAAGGGAAGGAAAAACAATTTAAAGCTGTTAGTAGCAATTATTTTACACTAGTACACATCCTCAGACCTCACAGAGAAGGAAACACTGAACTTTTTCTCAGTTTACAAGAATTAGGGACTGGCCAAAGAAGCAATAATGTAGCCATCTTAAGATCTACAAGAAAGGCTTTTCACAAGGTGCATTGTTAAACTATGGAGATCACTGACACAAGTTCAAACAACAGGAATTCAGAAAACAAGTAGAGCAATTACTGGAACAAAAAAGTCATCTTCAACACAAAATTAAAGACAAAAAAGCCATGCTGGAGGGCTGCAGGAGGAGAAAGTCACAGGCATCCCTCCAAACCTACTGCAGGTTCAGTACTTTTCGGTACATGCCTTCAAGCTGTCCCTGGTTAGTGGTCAGAGCAGTCCCTTCAGACACACAATGGCAGTGTCAGGGACTGAACTTCAGCCTTCCCCATCGCTGGCAAACACAGTCACTACCCAGAATACCACACAGAAGCAAAGGATGGAGGAATGCTTCCTCCCTGTTCTCTGGATGTGTTTTAATAGCAAGGAGTGGTCCTCTGCCTGGCCACAGAAAACTGACTTAGTCACCAGCTACAGTCAAAAGTAAGCCTCAGTATGTTTTCTAGAGGGACACCCCTCCGAGAAGCAATGTGTAGGATCACAAGGCAGAGAAGAGCACAGGATTAGAGGTACGACCTTCGTATCACCATTATCTGCATGCTTGCTTGGGGACCCACTGCTCAGTGGCTTAGGGGATGAGTATTTTAAGATGTCTTCAGCATTTGCAGAGGAGATTGTGACACCTAAGTGAAACTTTGGCATGGAAATATGTGCCTAAGTCATCATTTCCAAACTCAATTTGTCTCTCTTGTCTGTCTGAAGGAGACTCCTCCCTCTTCACTGACTTTAGAAGGAGTCAAACTACCTGACACTACTCAAGCAGTTTCTGATACATTTTGAACTCACTGATTGTCAGAGCAATAATGTCAAGGCTCCTGAGGATGGACCAGCATCTCTCACTTGGCGTTTGGAAGCATCTCAAAGTAGCCTCTGGAATCTTCACACTGTGGGTTGAGATCCACAGGAGAAAGAGGACTCCTTCCCCAGAAGACATGGTCTGTTCTGCCTGTGCAGCAGTCAAGGGTTTCACACTGCATACCCTGAGCCAAGGACACTCTTTGCACTTGCTGGCTGTCATCTTCCCATTAACCAACTCTACAGGTGATCTGATCTGATCTGAATGCCAGTAATGGCACGAAGTACATGTTAATAAGCAGCTTGGAAACAGCCCGGGGGGGGGGGGTCCCGTACCACAGGTTCAGCAGAAGCTGCCTGAGAGGTTTCTGGGCTTTAGCAGACCAGCTACACAAAGCAAAGGACACCCTGTGCCTTCCTCACTGAGTGTTCAGTTGGGTGTTGAGAAAGACTGATGTTTCTCTGGGATCTTCTTTGAGAGCACTTAGGGTATGTGTGTGTGTTTAAGTGCACTGAAGCAGATGCAGCGGCACTTCTGAAACAAGTGGGTTGCGAAGAAGCAGCTGGGGGGGAGCGGAGGATCACCCCCAAGTCTCACAAATGCATTTTGGGATAAAGTTGCTGTCATGGAGCCCTGGCATGCAGCAGCAGTGTATGTTTATTTACAAAAAAAGACGACTTTCTCACGCACCTTATGCCTTTCCCTTTGCTGACACTGAAGAAAATGATGGAGCCGAGTGCCAAGAACCTCGAGAGGAATTTTAGGAATGTGTCAATTAGCTCTGAGAGTGATTAGTAGTGATTCATTCCGGCTTAGTGTCTCTTCCTTGTTGCTTTCTGGCTGCATGATTTGGCAGGTGTTTGCCCAACTTGAGCTCCTTTTGGCTTCTTGAGCCAGTTTTGCAGCTGATGACTTCAGAGGTGTAACTTCCCTGGCAGTAGCCAGGTGTGAGTTCAGCCTGGGTGTGAGCCGGGTGTGAGTTACAAGCTGAGAGGGAGGATGGAAGTTATTCCAACTCCAAGTCCTCCAGAGTCTTTAAATACCTCAGTTCACCTTGGCTTCACTGAATGCAGTCCCTTCACTTGGCTATAGCTTTTCTGTCAGCCTTCCACACTCTGTACAAAACCAAACTCCAGCCCTCTGTGTCCTTTAAATTACTTGCCTTTATTGTACAAGCTCCAAGAACAAAGCTAAAGAAAAACAATGAAAATAAACAAATTTTAAACACAACCACATTTCATGCCCATTCCTCAAGCCAAGCTCTTATTATTCCAAAGAACGGGGCCACAAATATGAGGGACAAGAAGTGACAAATGAGTTTCTCTGACAACCAGCGGATCATGGTTCTTGCTTTAGAAAAAGTAGCTCACAGTGCTCTTTTTAAGTCATCGATATCATGAGACTTCATTAACGACTCACAAAGTGCACAGGGAGCATTAAATGAGAGTTATTTTCTTTGTGTGCAAAATAAATTTATATTAATGGCTGAAGCAGGAATAAGTTGGCAAGGTATAGGCAGACCACAGTGTGGTCAGCACAAATTATTGTCATTTGCTGGAATAATTGCAGTGGTAACTGTTGCTGCTGTTGCTAAGTGGGTTTTTTTTTTTCCCTGCATGTCTTTGTGGTACACACTATTTATGGTCAGATTCTGCCATTCCTGTGGAGTCAAGGCTGCCCCCTCTGAGATCTGGGTCATCCTGGCTTGGTCTGTTTTTAAGGATGGACACAACTTCATTCCCCACCGCCAGTTACAGTCTCTGCCTGAGGCAGGTAGCTATTGACAGCAGAGTTTGCAGAGTGGTAGGGTCTATTATACTGCAACTTAGAGGAAGCAGTCCCTGAGTGGGTGGGTTGGTGGGAAGTGGTGAATGACTTTGCCCTCATGTGGCCGGACACGAGGCATTTTGCAAAGTCCCCTGGCAGACATGGGGCTTGGGATTCCTTTCAGGCTCGTGCAGAACTGGTGGTTGTCTCCAGCTTTCTACATCTGCCATGTAGGACCTTGGAGTGGGGAAGACTTGTGGCACCATGCTGGATGCAAGCAACTTCCACAGGGGAACAGAAAGCAGAAGCGAAGGGCTGGGGCTGAAGCATCCTCCTCCTTTACTGTCCAAAAAAGCAACTGAATTGTACAGGAGCAAATGCTGATCTCCAGAATGGAGGTAGTACAGAGTCGGTCTTAACAGAAAGAATGGAAGAAAAGTAGAGAGCAAACCAAAGACAGGGAATAAAGAGAGAAGAGTATATTTTTTTTTCCCGCAGTCACTAGAAGCATCTTAAATATGGTGAACCAGAGAGCTGATTTATTAGCATCCAATTACCCTATGAGAGCAGAACAAAGAGCTGAAGCTGTGCCCGAAGGGAAGGTGATGCTTTCTAACATGGGTCAGCCCTGAGCTCTCCCAGTACCTGGTAATTAAAATCAAAGATGGCCAGGTGCAGCCTGGGTACAAAAGGAAGAACAAAAAGGTGAACTGCTCTTTGAGCAAGAAAAAACAATGTTTTCCCTGTTGCCTTTGACACAGCTTCGTGTTCTCAAGTGATCTCTAACTTCTGATGTGCCAGGACTCTCTATCACATATTATATCAATTCGGAAGATGCCACATTTGAACAATTCCTGCCCATATTTAAGCTCACAGTGACACCACTCATGAAGGATGGATGCTGAGTTCCCTTGTTTTATGTGCCTCCAAACCTTTCCCAACCAAGTTTTGTACTAAGGGGTGCAAGGTCAGAGCAAGAATGAAAAAAACAGGTCACGTCCCAGCCAGGAGGTTTCTGCTATCTCATCTAGGTGTGAAAAGGCAAAATCAGAAAAATTTGAATTGTCTCTGAGTTTCAAGGTTCAGTACAGACTCAAACGTTTTTCCTGTGTGTGGGAATTTGAAAATGGACAATATGTTCCCGCTCAACACTTTGGAGATGAAAAGGCATTTGAAAATTTTATTGAGGAGGTACTTTAAAATTGTACCTCTTCAAAATCTGAATGCATTATGGCTGAATCTTTATTGTCCATTATCAATCACAAAAGAGTGGAAGATTTTGACTTTTCATTTCATGCCTCAAAACATACTAATATCCAGAAAAGTATTGCAGCACACAAAAATCATATCTAACATGAGACAGAATAGATCAGATCTGTCCTGTTGCTCCAGCACCTGAAATTCCTTCCTCCATACTCCCTAGAGGATCTGTCTTCAAAACACTGTCATTTGTCCTTCAAATTTGTCTCGAGATGAAAAATAGCATTTAAATATGAAGGAAAACAAGCTTTTGGTGCAAGCTGTGTCTTTGGATCTCTGCCTCGGTCCCAGCCCTCAGTTAGGAGTGAGGAGTGAAGCAGTTATTTTCATGCAAGAGATCTCAGACATTTGTCTGTGTCCCTCATAAGGAATGAATTAATTCATTTCAGCAATGACAAATACACCATTACTCCCTCTTCTTTCACCTCCCTCCCCACCTACTTTTATCTGCATAAATATTAATACTGCAACTCCTAATTAAATCCAGGAATATATTTACCTTCACAGATGAGCTACTTAAGCAACATAAGAGGGGCCTCTTGTTTCCATGAAACTTTGCAGCCTGTAAAATGCAGCAGTCTTTCAAGGGTTATTGCTCCTCAGTAAATAATGGGAAAAGATGAGGAATATTTCTGAAATAGGTCAAGTACACTCCAAACATAAACATGCTAATAGGGAGAGATGTAAGAACAGTGTCAAATGTCAATGATCACAAAGTAGCTCCCAAATATATATTTACCGAATGCAATGCTTCTCTGCTGAATAGAGTTGACATAATGACATGCTCTTGGAGGAAACTTTTCTGGTTATTTTATTAGAGGTGTTATAATTTTTTTAATTAATTTTTTTTATTAAGCGCAACTGGAAAGTTCCTTCCCTTGAAAAACAGGCTCTTTGAATACTACTACTACTAATACTACTATTAATAATAATAACAATAATAAAATAGCCTGTAAAAGGCAAACAATGTCTGTTTTCCTCAGAATGGTTTGTATAAAGCAGCCAGCTTTGCTGTTCTTCCCTCCATGCCCAACACAACAGAACAGCTTGACTAGTATTGACTGAACTGTTGTTTGCAGGAACATCACATGGACTGACATTAATGTCAAGATGAAATACCCCAACTGCAGCTTCCCTGCCCACAAGAACTTATTGCCCTGTCAGGAGAAAAGTCTAGGCTGATGTGACATGAAATTAGATAAATCTATGCTGTCTGTTCCTTGTCAACCACGTACACACAAGCAGTTTGACCGAGAACCTGTTATACTGTTTAAGCTACAACCAGCTAAAAAAACACTTCCAGAGTAGACACCCATGTGGAACAGCACATACTGAATGGGGTTTTGTAGTCTATCTGGACTCTGGCAAATTCCTGTTGGTGAGCTGGATGATGCATGACAAAGCAAACCAGGAGGGCTGTTATTTCTGTATGGTTGTGGGCAAAGTTCAGCACTCGTACAGTTCCTCCCTCCCCTCTATGCCACTGCTCCTGGCTGATCGAAAACCGGTATGACATGTCAAGGAGAAAAACTCAGCCCTACACTGAAATTAATAACTCAGGGCATCTTATACAAGACACATGAGCTAAGTCTGTCCCACTGCTCGCTACCAGGAAGGTCTTCGCTGTGTTTATCTTCTGCAACTGCTTTAAAACTGCCACATCCCAAGAGACCAATGGGAAAAAAAATGCCATGGGATTTGTTTGCTTTGGATCCAGTTCAAGTCAAAACCACAAAGATGGTCCATAACCAACTTTTGATCAGAGCTGATCAAATCCAGGGATAGTCAGACTTGGAGGGAGGTCCTTAGGAAAGACAGAAAGCAGCTCGAAACCAGAGGAGCACAACAGCCACAAAAAGTGGGCCAGAAGTCTAGAAAACATAATATGAGAAATGATTGAAAATGAGTGGGTTTGTTCAGTCTAAGAAATGCAAAGAGGACACAGTCTAACAGTCCACAAACCCCTGAGTGAGAAGAGGGAGGTTGTACACCTTTGTGTCTCCTATGGGAAGGAGACAAAGAGTCTTGCCCTTGAGCTGCAGCACATGAGGGATGACATCAGACATCACAGGGAAAGCTGTTCAAGGGGAAGACTAGTGAGAAGTGGAAGAGGTTGCTGACATAGTTTATGGTACCTCCATCATTAGGGAGTTTTAAGAAGAGGTTTGCTGTGCATGTGCTAGGAATGGGTTTAGGTCTGGCTGTTTAGGTCCTGGATGAGAAGGAAAAATCAATACCTTCTCAAGGTCCCTTCCCATTAATCTTGGATTTGTTAATTCAAGCATATGTAAAAGTCACTGGACACACTTCCTCAGACATACTCAGGATTCAACCTCTGCTCTTTGGACAAGGCCTTACTCAAAATCTGATGGTAAAGGCACCGTGAAGTTTGGTCACTTTGGACTCCAACCCAACTTGATGCACTAAAGATGGTTTCATAAATCAAAGTGGGGATGACGAGATTTCTTATCCTAGTAAATCAAACAGAGAACTGGGACCAGGGCTACAACGTGGACCCAGCTCCACATCCAAACTGCCCCTGGCCCCAAGAAGTTTACATCTCAGCTGTTGGTTGGGGGCCTCTCTGCAACTTTCCCATGTCGGCAGCTATTGCGAAGCACCACATGAGGGGTTTTTTGAGCTGGGAAGCCTTTCACGGATCTTTATTTTATCTAAATAAGGACAAAGAGCTTGTGCAGTGCCAGCACTGCCCCACTGGAGTCAAAAGGCATCTCTGTTCAAATACCAATGGCTCGAGGCCCGAAGATGTGCAGCTCCAACAAGAAGGACCCGGGAGGCGATGGTCTGTTCCTGCCAACCAGCAACGTGGCTGTTTATCCAAAGGAACAGTACTCTGTGTGAATGGTGGTAGGTTTATTTTGCAGTCAGCGTCACAAATTGTGGCGCTTTTCCATCTATTGTCCCATATGCTAAGTAAACATCATAAACCATTCTGTGCTATGTGCTTCTGAAAATCATAACACAAGAATTTTACCGTCAAGGAACAATGAAAGGGCAAACAAGGAAGTCAATCCATGTAAGTTAGTTTTGTTTTCCATATGACAGAGTAGTGTATGACTTGTTTTCTCCTCTCATGTCTTTAATGGTAGTTTTTTTAAAAGCTATTATGCTGTGTTACATGGCTCCATTCATAAAATTACATTCTACCGGGCAGGAAATCATTCCTTTTTTCATGATCATATCATCTGAACCCATGCTGCAGGCAACAGGGAGAAATTACTACTCCTGATGCACATTTAAGGAGTTTCTTCTGCTGCACGGTTCCCACATCAATAGGAAATTCTGCACATGCAGCAAGGCAAAAACCCACTGGGTAGGCTGAAATGATTTCTGGGTGTGTGGGTGTGTGTGGTTTGGTTTAATTTAAAGATGTGCAGATAGAGTTTTCACTCAGCGCGCGGTATTCATTAGCGTGAGGCAGCAAACTTGCCTGGAGATCTGAAGGCCCCAGAAATCAAGCTCTGGGTGGGTAGTGATTGGAAAGGTTTAAAGGGTGATGATTTGATAATTTCCCCAGTCCAGAAGGCTGCAGAGAACACACACATGCAAAGTCTGGTCTGGGGCTGCCCCATATCTCAGCTGCCCTGGGTGCAGGTACTGCGGGACCATGCATTGGTCCATAAGAATATACTGACATGGATGGATCAGCCCTGGGGCCACCCCAGGCAGGGACATCTGCAGACAGACCCAGGTCCCACAGCTGGCTACTGAAAGCTAGAGAAATAGCTTTTAAATGCACTACAGCAGTTTGAAAATAAGGGGATGAAAGATAACACCCATCCCTATACAATTCCACAACTCCTCCTGGGTTTGCCTTGATACATTTAAAATGCTCAGACCCTGCTTGGACAAGGCTGGCAGCCCCAGTGGGACCAGCCTGCAGGTCTGCATGAGGTTCACCCATGCAGGTTTCCCACCATGGCACTGGCACATCCCGTGCAGTGTTTCTGGGCTGACGCAAAGGTGACCAAATAACCTGCCACACCTTGTGTAAGGGGAGCTGGCAGACACTGCTGCAGCAGACACTGTTGGGGGCAAATGGTGGGGCCAGTTGGGCCCCCCACTTTATTCCATAAAGGATTGATGGGAATATTCTCTCATCTCCTGCCTCCAAATCACCTCAAAGCTCAACCTCCACCTGACTCGCCTGAATTTATGGACTAGATCTTGCGGCCATCAGCCACCTCGAAGCCTGGTTTTGCTCTTCCTGCAAAGGATGTGCACAGCACATAGGGATTTCAGAGACATCCCACCACAGTCCAAGCTGCATGAGCTCAAAATTCATATAATGCAAAAATTTCCTTCAGATGGAGAGAAAAAATGTCCCATATTTTTTATAAAATTTTTCTTCATAATTTTTATTACCCACTGATTCTATCATCAAAATATATCACTAAACTGAAATACTGCCATTTAGAAAAGGGTGAGAAATCAGAAAGAAATGCTGTTGCCAGCACCATAATAGGGCATTTGGAAGGTTGTGTGAGCTTCCCATATTCCTGGCATATATGAAAAACAAGGTTTCAGAATGTAACTACAAAGATTATTTATTATTTAGTGTCCTTTCTGAAGAGAGCTCATTACACTATATTAACAAAAATAAAGCCAACATATCCTTTATGTTTCAGCTCTGCTCATTTACTGTGACTCTGACAGTGTACCAAAAAATTGCAGAGATTTCAAAGAAATATAGTATGTTACCTTTATACTTTCAAAGCCATCCTCTTATGGCTCTGAGAAAGCCCTAACTCCCTTCTTCAAATACTTATAGCACATACAGAGTCAATCTTATGTGGTTTATCCTATACACTGGATATATCTGTACATGAACAGCGGGAAGTGCTAATTCTTCAGAGTCAGTGTATGAGGAAGCATACTTTAAAAGCCTATATATTATATATAATACATATTTATAAATGCACATCTCTCACTACCCTGCAAAATATATTTACAGTTTGCTCTTTAATTTTTTATCTACCTGATATATCTGAGAACTATCAAATTTCCTAAGCATTCTCTTGGATTTTTCTGCTGTCAAATATCCCGACAGGCAGAGGATGCACGTGGGGTATCTGTTTGGCTGCCCTTGCAGGGAGCAGCCCAGGTTCTGCCCCAGCACAGGGTACAAACATATCTGACCCTCTTCTACAAGAATCACTTGGGCACTTCACTCACTGAGCCCCACTGACCCCGAGTGGATGAAGCACTATCTTTAATACTTCCCTCTCCCTGTGACCAGCAAAACATCTGCTATGCCATGGCTGTTTTGCTGAACTGCTCCATGAAGAATTGTGAAAAAATGTGCATATTAATATAGTGATGATTAAACCCCTCCGGCAGGGTTTGGGCTTGTCACCCTTTAATCCAGCTTTAAAACCCCAGCTTAAGGGGAGCAAGATCCAACCCCAAGTGAAGGGTGGAAGAAAGAGGAGGGTTGGATGTGGGGTTGCAGGGATGGGAAGGGATGCACAAATTCTTCCCTAGATATGAGAAATCAAAAGCAAAGTGTAGAAAGTAAGCAAAGCTCTTCTGCATTCCTGCTCTGCCCACCTTTGGGGTAAATATGAAGAGGAAAAACACAGACCTGGGACAAGCAGCTGAAATATTTGTAGGATGGAAGACTCTGCCCCTGGCATCCTGCATCACCTCA
>JAWWLV010000005.1:8307239-8330187 GCA_035041135.1 Platyrinchus mystaceus
ATGGCTGTTTTGCTGAACTGCTCCATGAAGAATTGTGAAAAAATGTGCATATTAATATAGTGATGATTAAACCCCTCTGGCAGGGTTTGGGCTTGTCACCCTTTAATCCAGCTTTAAAACCCCAGCTTAAGGGGAGCAAGATCCAACCTCAAGTGAAGGGTGGAAGAAAGAGGAGGGTTGGATGTGGGGTTGCAGGGATAGGAAAGGGATGCACAAATTCTTCCCTAGATATAAGAAATCAAAAGCGAAGTGTAGAAAGTGAGCAAAGCTCTTCTGCATTCCTGCTCTGCCCACCTTTGGGGCAAATATGAAGAGGAAAACACAGACCTGGGACAAGCAGCTGAAATATTTGTAGGATGGAAGACTCTGCCCCTGGCATCCTGCATCACCTCATAGATGAGAACATCTATGTCACGTGGAGCTGAAAGGAATTTTGTTCAGCACTTTTGCCCCTCCGTCCCTCCTGGAAAGTCCCACATCATTGCAGGGGGCTCTTGGGTGGATCCCCTCCGGAGTGGTGCAAGTCCTGCTGCTCCCCACAGCTCTGAGCATGGGGATTCGTGCAGCTGGTGTCCCTGCCTTCCTGAAACCCAAACACGATGCTGACAGCCGGATTTTAATCACGCAAGGGCTGATAACCATCAAACACTGCTAATTTCCAACAAATTATCTAATCCAGATGCTTGCCGGATTTGAGTAAACACTGCACCCAACAGGATCATAAAGCAAATAAGCACGAAGAGGTTTAGGGTTTCAGCTCTCCCCTCCCCTTGCCTGGGACCCTCAAATCGGGAAAAATGCAAATCAGGTGATCCAGCGCTTGTGTCTGAAACCAGATCGGTTCCCATGGGATCACATAAAAGTGTGTGTGTCCCCTGCCCCCTGCAGAGCAGACAGGCAGCCTCCTGAACAGGGCACTGGCAGTGGGGGGCATGAGTGGGTTTGGGATAGCCGGTGCTCCGGGTGGGAAGGGCGACAGCCAAGATTGCTCTTGGCAGGAGAAATGATGGTTGAGAACACAGCAGCTGGGAGGCATTTACGGATGTTGCCGCCTCCTGGTGAGTGGAGGAGCTCTGTAAAACCTAGTGGGGACATTGATTCAGCCTTTCTTCCCCTCCCACGGAGGGAGATGCTCAACCCATGCGCTGCTGCACAGCTGTCCTGCAGTGAACACCCGGGCTGCACAGGCTGACACCCACAGGATCTCCCCGGCGGGAGGAGAGGCTGGCATGCACATGGAAAGGGGGGGAAGTATCTCCGGCCAGAGTGGTTTGGGCGTACAGGCAGCTGCCTGCAATTTGCCTGCCGATGAGGGAGGCTCAGAACGTGCTGCTGGCCCACCAGGCTCCAGGGGCCTCTGAAATCACCCCAGTTCATTCTCCAAGGCAGAGCAGAATATAAAATTTGTCTTCGTAATGATGTGCCCACACAAATATGAGCAGAGAACCATGTTTTCAGAAGTGTGACTTGGTTTGGAAAATGCTTAATAGGTTTAATTCTGCCTCAGGACAAGAGATAGATCCTGTCTCATGTAGGAGCCCCCTCAGACTTCAGTTTTCCAAGGGCTGTGGTCTGGAGAGACACACAAGGGTGTACATGTACACACGCAAAATGTATGTAAATGCACACAGACACGCATAACTAAGTATTTTTTTTCCTTCCCTCCTGTACCAGCCTCTTTTCTTGAATAATTCTCCTACAGGATCACATATAAGACATTCCTCTAAAGCACAGATATATTTTCTACAGTCATATAATATTTTCTGGTGTGCACATAGGCCTTTTGTACAGTGTGTAGGCAGAGGACATATTTGAATAAACACTACATACAGTCATGGACAAATCCTATATGAATGCCCATGGCACAGCCATGCTCTGCCAAGTCTCGGGACTCATGTAAATAAAGGATTTATTTTACAAATTTCCTTACACACAGACACAAACACACCAAACACACTGGAAACATATGGGATGGAAAACATTCTTTTGCATAAGTCTGCAATATTGGATTCAAAGATACAATTACCCGGAGGTTATGTAAGCTTTGAACAAGGAGGGGGAAAATGTAGCATGTCTGAGCAGGCCTTCTGGTGAAAACGGGGAAATGGCACCTCCCCACTTACAGCGTATTGTCTATTCTGTTTCAAATTGGGAAAAAAAAATGTTTTCCCAATTCCATAAACAACAGCCATCCTTCTTTCAGCAGTTCGTGGTGGTCCTCGTTCACAAATGTTCACAAAAAAAAAAAAAAAATAGCCCCAACTGTTCGCCTTCCCAGGCTTTTTTGCCCTATGAAGAAATAAACCAGCCGTGTTGCCTGTTCCTGAGAATTTTCCATCTTCCCCCTTTGCAATTAAAGCTGATCTCTCGTTGTAGCTTCAGTCCCCTTCACTCCCCCTCCACCTCCTTGTCTGTCTAATCTCCCGTTTCCCTCCAAGTGTGTTATTTGGTTTTGGAATTATGTCTATTTACTCGGGGTGGAAGTTGCACAACGGATGTGTTTATGCGAGAAAATTATATCACTGACAAACGCTGATTGGCATGTGGACATTGGGAGAGAAAACTACAGAGGACTTTTTCATCAGCTTGGAATAACACAATGATTGTGTTTTCAGCAGAGCTAATGGATCACATACTCCTGCTCACTCTGATAGCTGTTTACACAAAGGACGGTTTCCCAGATGCAGCCAAAAAAAAAAAAAAGCTTAGAATAAGAAAACCCGCCCCAGCAAACACACTAATAACAGTAATAATGGGAGATCAGGGATAATCCTTCACAGGAAGATCATGGGTCTAATTCTTATTTGCACTTAGATCCCTTCACACGGTGCTGCTGGGGAAAGGGGCGTTGAAGTGGATGCAAATGATATGGTTGGGCGTAGAGAGGTCTTCACCCTGCCGTGGTGGGATGAGGCACTAAGGGACGAGGATGATCCCTTAACTCTGGCTCTGTGCCAGCAGAGGTGCCGCAGGGTGAGGGTGCTCCCTGGTCCCACCGTGTCTGCTGCAGCCTCTGGCTTTGACAGGGCTTGGGGAAGAGATTCCTCATGGTGGAGATTTTGGTGACGCTGTTGTTTGAGATAGAGCAGGGAACTTACTTCTTTGTCTTCCGCATGAGCAAAGAGAGAGCTGGATTTTTAGCACAGAAAGTTGATAACGCAGATCATGTTTGGTCCCTGTTCATCCACGCTTCGAAACAAAATTAAGGAAGGCGACAGAAGTGTAGGTGGTCAGGGGAATCAGAGTCCCCTCCCCACCCCAAAGCCCCTTCATCATGCATGCATTTGACCTTCTCTAGAGCTCACCTATTTCTCATGCAAATATGTCTATCGGGGAACAATGCTCTCAGCCCAGGGAAAACACTTTACACAAGCTTTCATCACTCATAGCCGGGCTCTGCCAAATGACATCAAGAGACAGGGATACCAATTTTGTCAAACAATTTTTGAAGACCAGATCTGCAACATCCATTTTATCTCTCTGCCTCTCGCTGTATTCTCCCCTCTCTCTTCGTTTTTAAGCAAAGAGGTCATTCATCTAAAAATCAAACAAATGACTTGTTGGAATCCAGGCTGTTCATCTACCGCATGCTCCCAATTTCACATACAGTCATGCCTTTGAGAATTCTAAATCTGCCACATGCTGTCCAGGGAAACATGTCTGATTTCGCTCTTTATTGCTTCTTACATGCCTTGGTGTTTAAAGAAGACCCCTCTTTTGAACAGCAGCTTACAATCTGATAATATTTCTCTTTGAAAAGTCAACATACTATCATTGTTTCGAATTCAATTATACAGCCGGTTCTCTCTCCGTGGTATGCAAGCACTATATTTAGGTTATATTAAATTATGTTTTAATAACATCCAATGGATTTTTTTATCCACCTCAGCCTTTAAAACTCTTAGTCCCTCCAAAGGAGAGGGGGAGCAGTTTATTAATGCATCACTTCAGAATTGTTTTTTAATTGGAAACATTTTGCGGAGAAAAGACCATTAATAAAATTCAATTCCAAATCAAACTTCTCTGTGTATGTTATTTTTACTCTGCAGTCAAATGCTTTTATTAGATTTAAAACTTTCACTGTTCTTTTTTATCTCTAGCTGTATAATGTTCTGCAATAAAAAATAAAGGGCCTAGCGACTCCAAAGTCTGGCAAAATAATATACTTTTTTGGATGTCTGTGTATGTTGCCAATTAGTTTTGCTGTAAATACAGACCTCCATCCATCATCAGTCTCTGGGTGGCTATAAGAGATCTAATTTGTTTCAGATGCCTTGTGCTTGCTGAGCTATTCACCAACTCTGCTGACCTGCTGCGAAGACCAAAAGCTGCAGAAGGATGACTGACAAGGGAAACTGGAGAAAGACCTATCTACTTGGGGATGGATCCTGCCTCCTAAACGGGGAAGGAAGCTTTCCCCCCTCTCTCCTCCCTTTCCCTCTCCTCTTTTCAGAAGCCTGCAGATTTGGAGAGGAGCTGAGAGGCGTAAGACCCGCATTAGGGAGGCTATGACAGGGTAATGGAAAACTCTCCTCCTCAATCCATTCTCCCACCTCCCCACTCCTCCTTTTACAAGCCATGCTTCAAACCTCCCGTTCCCCAGGAATTTTATGAATGCCTGAGCCCAGCCAAAATAAACTCGTAAAGAAAAAGTTTCAAAAAGAGGTCACAGACCTGTACAGCAAGTGCGAACCGGTAAATATCAAACCCTGGGCCAAACGGAATCGCGCGGGAGCCTCGTGACTGCACACACCCCGCCATCCACAGTCTGTCAGCCTAAAGGGTATTTGACTCTCTAGCTCCCACACCCAGGTGCCACCAGCTTTTTCCCCCTCCCCGTGGGCA
The DNA here is from genome assembly GCA_035041135.1 of Platyrinchus mystaceus. Classification (NCBI taxonomy): domain Eukaryota; kingdom Metazoa; phylum Chordata; class Aves; order Passeriformes; family Tyrannidae; genus Platyrinchus; species Platyrinchus mystaceus. The sequence goes on from JAWWLV010000005.1 coordinate 8,312,085, forward strand.
TCCCACAGCCCTCAGGAGGACACCTCTGGAGGCAGCAGAACTCCAAAATGGAAGAATGCAGGGAGATGTTTTCCTCCTGAGACGTTCATGCTGGGGAGGGTCAGACCAGAGCCATCAGCCTGGGGGCTCATTGTAAACAGCCAGAAACATCCATCTATGTTGATTTTCCACAGACAATGGGATTCCCACTAACTGCATGGTTTGTGTCTCTGAGTGTGTGCCTGTATGTGTGAAACACATCTTTTTCTATAGAAATTAGTTTCTATAGGAAACAATTCTTTTTATTTAGGGAGAATTAAAAAACAAAACAAAAACACAAACAGAAAAAAAAGTTTTCCCGACCACAAAATGCAAATTCCCCTGTCAAGCACTGAAACCTTCCTGATGCCTGATGCCAGTGGCAGTTTATTTTTCCTCCTATTTTCACCCCTCTCATGGGGTGCAGCAGCGCCATGCTGACACCCAGCCAGGTCCAGCAGAACCTTGGCTGCTCCCTTACTGCCATGGACGGGATTTGGTTTCCCACACACAGCAGCACCGGTGTGGGAGCTGCTTCTGAACTGCTCCCCCAAATCACATAGCCCAAATCTTTCACCCCAGCCTCATGGTTCGGGCACTTGCACTGGAGAGGGGAGATGGTGTTTCCAGTTCACACCCCGTCCTGGAGAGGCTCAGACTCATGGCCCCCAAAGGCACACCAGCAGGGGCAGGGTGGGAGCATCTCTGGCCCTTTCTATGTGTTCCTGAAGAAGGCAGCTCAAAACTGCCAGGATAAGGGATCAGACAAGGGAGTTTGGTTTCACTGCATCTGCTCAGGGGCTGGAGAAGGGTCCTGAGTGCTGATCACTGCTGCAGTTTACATGGAAAAGCTACTGGATTACAAGACAGCAGAAACAATTATTGGAGCTGAGACCAGAATAGCTGAGAAGGAGACAGAGCAAGACTCCTGCAAAGGACATCTGGGAGAATGTAGTGGTTGCCTCCTCATGCTCCTGCTCTTACTCCCTCAGCATCAGGCACACCCACGGTATATCCCTTCCACACACAACAAATGGGCTCTTCCACAAAATCCTTTCCCCTGCCTATTTTACAGTTCTACTCTGGGGATATATGAGCTCAGGAATCCAGAGCACTCATGCGTGAGCACGCACAGATCACCCCTGAGGGGTCCAAAACCCATCCCAGCTCAGGAAGCCCTGGGCAGGGATTTCCCAAGCAGCAGCAGTTGGTCTGAACCAGCCATGGGCAGCTGTTTCTGCAGCCACAAGGGGAAGAAAACAGGGAAAATGATCTGTCAGAAAATTAATCCAGCTACAAAGAGTGGAGTTTAGGGGTGCATCCACCAGCAAAAAGCGCTGGGAATGCTTGAATTACAGTATTTGTTGGTTTGGTTTTTTTTTAAAGCCTGTAATCGCACAGAATCAGCTTTGACTGCACAGAAGGGCCTATAAGCACCTTACTAAGGCTAAAATGCTAAAATTGTTTTGTGGAAAAGGATGTTGGAGGGGAAAGACTGAAGAGCCAAACCACACCAGGATGGTGGAAGAAGTCTCCACCATCTCAGCCAGGCAGTTGCTGCCCTGCCCTGGCAGACACGGAGGGGCACAGAAAACGCTGTGTGACTATGGTGGGGGTACTTCCACCTTCACTGGCAGCACAAGCCAAGTTGGGCACCCTGAAGGGACTGTCTGAGCCTTCAGCACAGGAGGCTGTGGGGACAGCTGGGAACACTCATGTCCTAACCCATGCCAGTGCCACAGCCATCTGTCCAAGGGATGGAGATATTTGTGAAAACATGATGCTGCTTTTCAAAAGGAGTATCATTGTCAGTGCTCAGGGAGGGGAGGAAGAGAGGGGAGAACCCTTCCTTTGCAATCGCAGGGCATGCTTAGTTTTCGTCACGTTGAGGGGGGGAACTACTTTTGCTCAAAACCATATGTAGAGCATCAACAAATGCACATCCTGTGAAGCTGGGCGTGTTGCAAGAGGGATTACAAGGCTGGCAATTTATAGCAGCTGCCTTAGTAGCCTCTTCTTCCACGCATTATTCTGTCAACATCGTATTTTCCTTGGAAAAACATCTACAGTAGTTTAAATCTCTTTACTGAAAACAGATCTACTACAGGTGCTTTAGAGTTCATCCACGGGATATGAGAAGGTTGAACGTCCCCAAGAAAGGGAAATTTATGTCAGTAATGACTAATTGATTTGCTTGGCTTTAAAATCCCTAATGTATTTTCACATTTTTCCCTGCCTTCTTTTTTACGGTGCTAATAAAAGAAGCTACATCATATATTTGTGTTATATGTGGGTTTATTCTGGGAAATCCTTGCTTTTGCAATGTGTTTATGTTTTCCCTCATTTCCTTTTACCTTTCCTTTATAAAAGGGCTTGTTTTTATAGCAAATCAATAGGTTAAAGGTGAACATTAATGGGAAAAAAAGTGGGTTTGGAAAGTATATGGTGAAAACAAGGCAGAACTAGAAACCAAATCTTTGTTCACTGGAAATTAAAGACACGCTTTTCACATTGAAGTGGGATAAATGCAATATATTGTGGTAGAGCATAGTGAGAACTGCACACTCCTCTCTAAAGGCTCCCAAACACAATCCCAATCCCCAAAGTCTCAAGAAACATTCTGATCCTCATAAGGATGAGGAGAGGGGTTAGTGCATCTCTGTTGGGGGTCATTTATGAAAAAGATTCCTGCAAGATGCTTTGCAAAAATAAATATTTTCACTAAATCCCTGGAGCAGCTTACAATTCCCCCTGCTCACAATTACAATTTTCCCATTAGGAAACTTCCTTGAAAAACCCACTTTGGCTCAATTGGAATGTGTTTTTTCAACAATGCTGTAACATTTTGATTTCAGCCTATTTTTTTTTTTTTTACTTTGCTCTGCAATCATTCATCATACTCAGACAGAGAGTATTCAACAAGACAAAAATGGCAAAGTCACACATAGGAGTCAAATGTGCTGCTCTAAAAGTGACAGCCCATTTAATTTGGGCTGAAATATTGCTCGATTTTGGGGGGAGGGATACAAAAGAAAACAGTGGCGATAGCAAAATTATTCCCTTAAACACAGCAATTTCCAAGACAGGGGAGAGTGGTTCCACCAAGGGTTTTGTTAATGTGCTCCCAAGTGTGTGCCAGCCTGTCCAGACATGTACCTGGAGATACAGACAAGGGCTCTCTCCACACCCTTTGAGGCCACTGGGAAGTTTCAACTGAATTTTAACACATGGATTTAGTGGTGGTGACAGAGGCGCAAAATTGGTACAGGCATCTTTAAATCCCTGAGCACATTGGCAAGGACACCAACACAAGAGAGGGGTACAGGAGGGCTTGAAGAGTCCTGTTGGACCAAATCTCATCACTGCACTGTGCCTCAGTTTCCATCCCTGTGGCAAAGCCACGGGAAAACCCTTTTATAGCCTGTTTTGAGATTTACAAGGGACATTGTCTCACAATGTTACTCAAAGTATGTGAGCATGCCCTAGTTTCCAACTTCACACTGTTTACAAACAGGTATTACTAAGAAGGCTGCTAATACATAAAAGCAGAAGATTAAGCACCTAATTAGGGCTGTACTCAACCTCACTGTATCAAGCAGAGAATAAAATTATTTACAAGACCACTTGGAAGGACATCAAGTAAGAATTTTTGTTGCCTTTAAAGATAATGTTATTCTGCTTACTAAACTGTCCCAGGGATACTGAAGGAATGCTCCATGAATCACTAAAACGCCAGGAACAGAGGCATTCCTTTAAATTAGAAGAAGTACAGGAGAGCCTGGTCCAGAGAACACGAGGTCTCCATATGTCTCTATATGTGTCCATCCAGGCTCCTACATTCAATTTATAAACATCCCATGGAGCAGGGAACCTAACTTGCAAGCTGACAAAAGTTGTGGAGGTTTCAGAATGGATGGTTGCCCATTTCCTCCCGGGATCCTACTGTCAAGATCTTCTGGGATGCAATTTGTTCTAAAATCAATTAATATTTACAAGGACCACTCCCACTGAACCTTGCAATATCCATCCTCTGCCACTGTCTACTCGAGTTATTACCCTCAGGTCACGGGAGCTTTGGCACACCAAAGTATGCACATGGTGGTGTATGTTGCTGGAAGCTATTATCCCAGGGAGCTCACAGGATACAACAACTTGGGATGTTGTTTCCACTGAGAACCAGAAATCACTTTCTGATATGACTGATGTTTGTAGAGGGGCCATCTGTGCTGCCCAAATTGATGCTGACATCAAACTGTGTTTGATGTCTCTGTCTCAACTGGTAAAGAAAAATCACTGTTATGTCTTCTCCACTCTGTGATTTCTAACTGTGGAGGGTAAGATTTCTAACTGTCAGTGGAGGGTAAGATGGGGTTAATATCTTTGTATCACAAATGATTCACTATCCCAGCCCAGAAGAGGGAGGACCTGCCTCAGTCAAGATTAGTGAAGTCAATGTCTCAAGATATCTAAATGTTTGAACCCAGCTTTGGGAGCTGTATGTGCTCAATTCAGTTACCTTCAGCTACCTAAAAACTGACCAACTATTCAAAAAGGCAGCTCTAGACCTCCCTCTAAAGTCAGTGGAGAAAAGTTCACACCTCTGGAGAACTCTTCATTCAGATGCCTAGCTAGGTCAGATGAAACATCCCCTGGAAACACCACACTCACCACACAGGTTACAGCAGCAGTCTAGATGGCATTAGACTTCTAATATCTATACCTCTGTCAGGAGACAATATCCTGTCCTTAGGAATATTTCAAATGAATAGGTTAAACTGACTATGTAAAAGGCCTTTCTATCTCTGTACTTTATATCCATGAGCCAGTTTCATGAGAAATTTGCTATTTGACTTTCCTAAAGAGAGCAAGCCAGAGCTCTGCCTGCTCGGAGTCTGCACAGTCCTTGCTTTGAGGGGAAATGGTTTTCCAAGACACCAGAAATCATTTGTAAAGGAAACACAGGGTTTGGTTGGGTTTTTTTTTTGTGTGTGTTTCTGACAAATCGAGGTATCAGACATGGTTGTTATTATTTAATAATGATAATAGCAACAATTTCTCAGATGTAAAAGTAATACAATAATAATAGGCTTCATGGAACATACCAAAAAAAGACTAACAGATATAATCAGTTGCAGAAGGAACTAAAGAAAATCTGGGACATGAAAAGCAGTGAAACAACTGTTTGTGGTGAGCTGGGCTTTCATGATGGGGGTATCACAGCAGCAGCATAAAATGGAAACAGGGTCTACTGTAAAGCCTTGTGTCCTCCAGATGGCAACATTGATTGGTATTTCTAAAGGAGCTTGGAAGGAGCAATCTTTCCCTGGAATACATGGATCAGGCACAGATCACTGACTTGCATTAGTACTCCCCCCCTCAAGATCCTGGGCTGTGGCAGGAAAAGGTGATAACTTTGATAATATTCATGACAGTCAAAATGAGGAGGGAAAGTTGAAGTCACTACACAACCTCTGGATTCAGAAGACCCAGGGGGAAAAAGAATAATTATGGCACAACTGTCTGGCAAAGGACAATATTTTAATCCCAAAAATCAACCCCCAAGAAGGGATGAAGATCATTAAGGATGAAAAATGACTGTGATCTTACAGGTGCTCGACTACCTTCTGCAATCAGTGTATTTCCCTCAGCATTCTGAGCCACCAGGACTGCTGGTGCAAAGACCTCTCTCATTTAGCCAGAGCACCTAAATCTCTTCAAGTCTTGAGATGAAGAATTGACAACTGATGGACATGTGGGTAGCACCTAGGACTGCACTAGCAAAGATATTTAGTGGTCTTTGAGGCTTTTCACTGAGGCTTTTCACTGTAACCCTTCAGAAAGGAGATCAGGAGGATGAAATTTAGTCAAGTCTGAGACTTACATGCATTTGCCACAAATTAATTCTAGCCCTGAACTGAAGCCAGGTGAAAATAAAGGAATCAATAAGATCTTTTGCTTTTATTAGCTTTACTAAGGTGTAATTTTCTTGCCAGTACACTGCAGATCAAGTTGCATTGCAAATACATAGTATGAATTCTGCCTTGATTTTGGGATGACTATAATCTCCTGAAGTCTTGCACCTAATCTGGTCAGAGTGCAAGGAGGCATTATGGTCAAACACCACATGAGTATGAGTTGTAGAGCCAAATGGCAGGCTAGTGTGAAATGGCTCAGTGCAGGTGACTGCAAAGCAGTGTCCCCCACTGGGCTGGCAGGAGAATTCAGTCTCATTTTCTGGGTTGGAAGACGTGATTCATATTGGATCAAATCTTCCATATCATTGCCATTTAGAGAGAAGATAAAAAAATCAAAAAGTCCTACCCCACTTTCTTACACAATTTCTTTTTTTCATTATTTGCTAGTTGATGCTCAAAATTTCTTGAGGTTTTCATGACTCAACTCTCCTCTCTAATAATGTTGGCTATTAATGAAGCGTTTCCTGGAAAACAGATGAGTTCAAAGTTTCAAAAATCCTGTTTTCCATTGAACTTTAATTTCTAGAAAAATTTTCCACTTTCAGCAAGAATGAGACTGAGAAGCGGAGAACATTTTCCATTAAAGTCTGTAGAGAAATTTCCTTTAGTTTCTCACAGAGGATTGCAGGGCTTGAAACAGCTTCCACTTTCACCACCACTGCCCGGACAGGAGCCAACATCTTCTGCTTCCTTCTTCTGCCTGAAATCAGGCCTAAGAAACCCACTAAGTTCCCAATTTCTGTGCAATTATTTCTCCTTTGATGTCTTCACATCTAGCCAGGCTACTCATGGTAGTCATGTTCCAGTCCTCACTTTTTTCAAAGTATATGGTGTTGCCTCTGTTCACTTGGCCCTACTGAAGAAGATGAGGCTAATCTTGGTCTGATGGAGGAGAATTAACTAGGATTATTTTGCCCAGGGCAGAGCTAAGATGATGGTCACTGACTTTATTCAACCCTGTAGCTCTCTGAAGTGTCGATACTTTATCACAGTTTCTACTCTGCTTCCCATAGAATTTCCAAACTTAAGGCTCACCAACAGGTTTTTTGCAGCACAAAGAAGAATTCAGACTGTAATTTCTGTTTACTTGTTTGTTTGTTTTTAAAGTCAGCCCTGTTCCAACTGATGTGAAAAAGAAATTAAATACAAAATTCCACAGATATTTAATTGAGGTTTTTAGGGGTACAGGACAAGAGCAGGACTTTGGTTTCTTTGTCCACCAAAAACTTCAAAACTACGGGGTTTTTTCCCACATAGATTTTGGCAAAGGGAAAAAAAAATTGTTTGAATAAAAATGCAGGATTAAAAAAAAATATCTTCAGATAAACTTTTAAAACACCTAGCCATGCTTTTACTGAGCACTGAGAATGGCTGCAGAAAGCTTTTATGTTAATGGCATTTTCACTGAAAGTCACCCAGCTCAAAGTGCTGCCTCAGAGCCATGGGTGGGCCTGAACCACACCACGGGGACACCTGGCACCTTTGCCCACCCCTCGACACAGTCCATGCACCAGCAGTAGGAGGGCAAGGTTTGTTTCTTCTGCCTGTGTCACACTCACCAGAGCTGAAACAGCATGACTTAAACTCACAGGGTTATAGAAGGGAACTGATGTGTCAATCCTCCCTTATTTATTATCTGGTAAGAGCAAGGCTGCCTTTAAAATCTGGCTGACGTGCTCGTGAGCTGTTACACGGGTGTTAGAAGGGGATCACTGCCCTTTTAGGAGATGCAGACCACAACAGACCCTTCTGATGAAGCCACAGTGCTAAAATGTTAATCTGATGAATTCTACCTCTGTGGCTCTGGAGTAAGAGGTTAGCAAAATACTTTCTGTGCCAAGGAGCTGTAAAGTAAGCTTCATTTTAGATGCGATAGGGGAATATCTTCTTACTAATTGTACCAAGGTGTCTGCTGAATTAGCTGAGATATGATGTATCAGGAGTCACTGTAAAACCTCTGTGTGAAAACATCTAATAGAGTCAAAGAAACCAGCACTGGAATAGACCCCAAGGCAGATCAGCTGTGCCTAAACCTAAACCAGGCTAAGCAGTATCCACTCAGGCTGTACAAACCCCTGACTGAAAGGAGAGAGCTGTGATTACATTTGTTCCCATTAACTTCTGCCAGGTCTGATTTCCACCAGTGGTCTCATGTGCAGCCCCCAGTTACCCACCCCTGGCTGTATCCACTGATGCTGTGACTGGTATAGAAGCAAAGCAGGACCAAACCTCCATTATGACTTCACCTTTCCCCAGTCTCTCTTCTAGAATCTATACAGGGAGAATTGGCTAGAAATGCTGTTATATCTGTTCTACAGGTGAGCACGAAATGGCACAATTATCCTGGCAATTGTCCCATGGAGATGTCATGACCAATGCTTTCTGCATTTAAAAGAGTGATGAAAGATTCAGACCATGCCTGGTTTCTCTACAGCCCTGGAAATAGGCAATCACAACATCCTAAGCAAGATCCAAATAGGACCCTGGCTTAGACCCCAACATCATATGGAAAAGAGCAACCTGGGTCTAGGGAAAGGTGTCCCTGCCCAGGGCAGGGGGGTTGGAACCAGATGATCCTTATGGTCCCTTCCAAACCAAACCATTCTGTGATTTTATGACTAAATTTGTGATGGAAATGGGAGGGGAGCTTTGACATCCCAGCTCCCAGGTCTGCATTGCAACCAGTGGTGCCGAGCTCCTCTTGCCATTTTGCTTTAACTGTGTTACAGCACAGACTGAGTTTTCATGCTCATGTTAATGTCCTGAAAATTTGAGTCTGGTTTGGAAGTGTGTGTGGCCCTTATCATTTTGTTCTCTGTATGCAGGTTCATGTCCAATATTCTGCATCTGTCTTACTAGAAATGATTTTATAACGGTAGATTATTCTACAATATGTCCATTTTTTTTCCCAGGCATCAGTAATAGGAGGTAATTTATATGTCCAGTGGAAGCAAGGATTTCTTCTCAGTAATTTCTCCCAGTTATGTTTATCAATAAGTATCTCTCAGCAAAATGCCAAATCTCACAAGCATGTTTGGAAAGTCAAATATGTTTGTGTAATACAAACCTAAGTCATGTCAGGAATTAGTTTGACTAATAGGCCTTTAATTAAATCCTTGTGGGGTCTTGGTGTTAATAGTAGACCCAGTTTCCAAAAAGTTTAATTTATAAGATAAATTCACAAATATATCCGTCTAATAAATCTTTCCTACATCCAATATTTGTCCTAGAAACAATAACAGGACAGATAATTTATTAGACTATTTCCTATTGCATTATAATGACTATGCTTGATACTTTAAACGTATCCTTCAGAGCCCTGAAATGACAGAGGCTATAACTAATGAAGATAAAGATTTCCAGGGCACATTGATCCAGGAGAGACATACTTACTGCAACTTTCAGACCTCTATGTAATCACAGAAATATTTCCCTGGGGAACACAAATTACAGATGACTCTAAAACTGCCACTGGAGATATTTTGCAGAAACCACAACAGGAAATGTTTATTTTTTCAACCCTAATAACACTTTCACAGTACAAATTATTTTGCATCTTTGAGAAAATTACATTAATTCCCAATTACTTTTTTTCTTGCAACATACAAATGAGCACAGCAAAAGATCAATTCTACCCCAGCATAAATGCATGGGAATCTTAATAGCAGAGAAGAGATGGAAAGTGCCAGGTCTAAAATGTAGTCCCAGCAATCAGAAATAGCATTCTGTATCTGTAAACACTTTTCAGAGAGTTAGACCTATCCCTAGTCTATTGAGATATCACCCCTCAAATTCAAAAAGGTTGGGGGAAAATATGCCCTTGTTGTCCTTTTCCTACAGCACATGAGTGCAGCATTCTCTTCCTCCAGATGCAGAGTCCAAAGGTTTTGGGTTCCTTACAGTCTATTTATTTTACTTAATACTAATCATAATACTAATAGTTTTTCATACCAAACAAGTCAGTTACAGGTAAATTCAGTGAGAGTCCCTATGTCTGCCATGGAAACAGCATAGGTCTCCCTCCTCAGGTGAATCAATGGATGGCATCACTTAGATCAGGCTGAAGTGGGAGGAAATGGGTGGAATACAAGAGCAGAAGAAAGATATGCATTATGTTTTGATCAATTTTGTTGGAAGGCTCAGAAATACTTGACTTATTCCTAATTTTATTGGATAAAATTCAGCTCATAGTGACCTTCTCAGCATCATTCTCACTCCGTTTGCAGGTCTATGCAGGTTCTGCCTTTAGGATGTATGTCTGAGGTCAGGCAGCTGCTCTGACCCCTAAGCCTACTGAGCCAAAAGGCAAGACAGCCACCCACCTCCCTGAGAGTCTGAGAAATAAAATGCACCAAAAAGAAAACGCCAGCTTGGGCTGCTGATGATTTTTAGAAGGAAACCTGATTTGCAGCCTGTGGTTTGGCTTGCAGCATTGTGTGTGCATGGATTTCATAGCAGTGGAAATGAGGCACTTAGTAACCTGGGCTAGCACTAGCCCACTCTGGGCAGCACTCCCCCAGGAAATCTCCCATCTCCTCAGTCCAAGCAGCATCTCTGCTCCAAAATCCTTTGTATGGTATTACAGACAGAGATCTTTGGGCAACAGCACAACTATTCAATACTAAGGAGTGTTTTGAAAAGCAGGGGACAAAAATAAGCTGGTTAAATTGTTTCCCACTTGTTCATAAAAATCACCATGTCTGAGGACTTGTACTCATTTCTAATCCAACGAGCAGAGTGTGTGGTTGGCTTTTCACATACAACAGGCACTGAGCCCCCAGCAAGGAGAAAACCAGTATTTCTGTATCACATTTATTCATTTCCTGCTGCAAGGTACATCTCTACCTGGGAACAGAGGACCAAAGTGAGACCAAGTCCCCTTCAATTGCAAAAATGATAGAAATGTAGGATACAGAGCACTTCTGCTCCCGTTTCCCTGCTCATGTACAGAGGAAGCTGCAAAACATTTCCCCCAAACATGCAACAAGCTTGAAACAAGCTGCAGAAAAGACCAAAAGCCACAAACTACAACATAAAACAGGAGGAGAGCAGGAAAGCTAACCAGCAGCAAGATGCCTAGGGCTCCTGTGAGCAGCAGGGGACTTCGTTAGGTGCTAATTCCCCGGGTGATCCTCAGCATCGGGCTGTGCTCCTTGCTGAGGCTAAAGGCAAAGAAGAGGTGACAGGTCCCTGCCTCTGTCATCTGACGAAAAACTTATGCCTGGCTCTAAGCTTGATGATTTAGTGTCGGTTGTGTGAGCAGGACTCCCTGACTGGACTCCAGAGAAAATGCTAACACCAGCTGGAGTGCCAACACAACCAGCTCTGCGCCCTGCCGCCGGCCGTGGCCAATTTCCAGTGCTCCAGGGGAAGGTAAAGAAAACTTTCAGAAGCAAAGTTACGTAACATTTACACAGCGTTATAAACTAACACAGTTCTGGTTTGTCTTTTTGTTCCCATGAACATGATATGACTCAATGGAAACTACTCTGCGGGAAACAGGCGGCCCATTTGGCATCTTGAGCTTCCAGAAATAAGATACTCTCTAAAGAATTTGGAAACTGCATACCTGTTGGAGGGATGAGCCCAGCCCAAGACCCTGAGCTGAAGAAACCTGGAATTTGGGAAGAGTTGAAAAAAAAAAAAAAACAACAAACCAAAAAAAACCAACCTGCCTCTGGTCTGGCTGTTGCAATTATGGTAGCACTGGACTGTACCCAAACCATGCATCTACGTAAGCTGTGTGTCAATATAAAAACATTCATGTTTACTTTGAAACAAAACAGAATAACACTATAGTGGGGCTTTTTTTATCTTCTTTCTGATTGCTTCTTAATGTTTGTACCAGCATTTCTTAAATCCTGTTTCAGCTGCTACTTATAATCCTGAAGTGGTGCTTGAAATCTGTCTCTGAATTTCAGAGTGTGAAGCCAAGTCGAATGCCTTGTCTCCCCATCAGCTCTCTTGACAAGGATAAAGAAGGACAAAATGTTATGCAGACTTGTTGATGGAGGTGAAACTCAGTGGTTGCCAAAGATGGTTTCTGGAAACAGTGCAAACCCTCCACTGAAACCTCACTGGCATGCAAGACAATCTTTACTTTTTACTAGTAGGCCCAAAACTAACATTTTCATAATAATTTTCCAGTATCAAAGTGATAGTTTTTATCCAAGACAGCTGAATACTACAGAACTGTGTAACAACAATTCAGTGCCAAACATATGCTATGTATATATTTTAACACCTTTGATAATAATAAAAAAATGCATGTTCCTAGCAGTTTTCTCAACTTTCATTCAATAACAACATCCTCAAGTTGATGCTTTTTGTTTTCCTTTCATATTATTACGAACCTGTGTTTAATTCTCAGTGCCAGTTTGGCTTTTTAACCTCTCTTTCTACATTCCACTAGTAATGTCTGATTAAGAAATTAGCCTTTCAAGTGCTATAAAAAAATCCAAGAAATACAGTAACACAATACCATGGAAAACTGATATAATCTTTTCAAAACTATAAAAATTGGTCACCCAAAGGAACATCTGCATGGTAAAAATTTTAAACAAACTGGAAGGGAATCAGATAGCTCATAAAGAACCGAGCAGCCAGAAGAGCCATTGGTCGTTTACATATTTTGCTGTCATCCTGACTGGGAGAAGACTATCATTTTGAAGCATGTTTCTTCAGTTTTAGTTACCAGCATCTGGAATGAATTCCAGGATGGAACACTGAAAGTTTTTAAAAGGAAACTCAACCTTAAAATAATTATTCCTTAAATCATTAATATGGTGAAAGTGCCAGATGTAAAAATATGAACAAAAAAAAAAAAAAAAAGTGCTCCAAGGTATCATTCAAATCCCTGATGTACATCTGTCTGTTTTCTCAGTTCATTAATATCTGTTGTAGTCTCAGATATTTTCTTTTATGTAAAAATTTCCACTTGCTTGTTATGTCTTCTTTCTTCCTTTAGCTTTACTGCTTTACCTCTCAGAATAACTCTGTGTACGTTGAGGGACTGTGGATCTACTGTAAAAAGGCTTTCCTCCAGCAAAAGATAACAGTGTATTCCTCTTTTATCCAACAGGATGGGAAACTTTGGGTTTGGAGGATATTCAAAAGGGACACCATCCTGAAAGAATGGTTTTATGGTGACACCAGGGCTTTGTCAGAATGGAGCTCCTCACAGGGCCCAGGTTTCACTCACAGGCACAAGCTGGGATGCAATGAGACCCAGGTGCTAGGGACTGTTAGGCTTGGGATGGGACCAAGAGCCCAAAGAGCAGACAGTTCTGTCCTACCTTCACTCTCTGTTCACACTTTCAAAGCAGCAGGATGAAGACAGCAGAGGAAGGACCAACATCACTGTAGATTAGCACAAGATCATTTGCTGGCCTGCTCTTTTCAGGATGATAATGCAAATCATAAGGCCAAAATCAAATTCGCGTTTTGTGAGTCCACTGGAAGTGCAGTGCAGTTCAGCAAAGAGTTGCACTTAAATTACTCAGGAGAACCTAATTCATTGAAAACTCCCGGAAAACCCAGCTAGACCCCACCAGAGCCCCATTCATTTGTTTCCACTAAAGCCCTCCCTACATCCCTCCACAAAGAAGACGCCTCCCCAGAGCTCCACTGAGTACTCTCAGCACCGCTAAGCACTTCTGCAGATTAATGCTTGTCTGAATGTTACTAATTAGGGCAGGCGACTATATAATGAGATGCTTACAAAGTTTATTCATCACTAAAAATAAATGTCAAGCATCTGGTTTGCAGGCTATTCCCATGTGCCATTCAGGTCCGCATGCTGGAGAACCAGATGGAGCTGGAGGGAGACCAATCACAGCGCAGAGGGATTACATGTCTTAAAACCATGGTTAACTTAAATAAGCAAGTTGCCACCCCTCCATTAATCCCACATCTACCACCATATGTGTGACAGGACATGTTGCACAGGGCTTTCTAGCTCGGGCTCCCCTGCTCCAAGGGGACAGAGGAGAAAGTCAGCTGCTCATGGCCAGGGCCATCTCTCCCTTGTGCACAGCCCACTTGTCAGCAAGGCCACTTTGTTGGTGACCAGCTGAAAAGGAACCTTGGTGACTCACAAAGCAGAAAACCATCCAATGGGCCTACACTAAGCAAACTCTCCTTCTGTCCCAGGCAGTGGTGGAAATGACTCATCTCTTTTACTAAGCTTGGCGGAGAGTTTTTCTCTGCCATGTTAACCAAATGTTAAGTGTTTTTCTCAAGAGGGTTTTTTGCAGTGAAACTGTTGGTGATGTTTGTTTACAAGCCTCAGTTTAATTACTCAGAGTAGCAACAGATCTAGACAAGGACACTGTGTCTCCTGAAAGCATTTATTAGCCTTTGTACAGGCTGACAGAGAAGGTGGGATTGACAGGTGGATACTTTATTTTCCCTTTTTGTTCCTGAGCAATGCTGTGTAAGAAGCAGCACTTTTCTTGTGTCATGGGCTTCACATTGACCAGGAAAGTAAGATCTGGGACAACCCAGGCTCTGAGGGAAGGGAGGTCACTCCTTGTTCAAGCAAAGAGCGAAGAAAGGGAAACAACCCAATCCAACATCAACAGAGAGAAGAAAACAAGGTAGATTTTCCCAGAGCTGCCTAAGTCAAACCCTGTAGAAAAGACGAATATTTAAACGTATTTCTGTTTTTTAATGGGCTTAAAGGCTGCTTTCACGTTGGGAACCTTGTTTTGCTGAGCACTGCTGAGCATACATAAAGGAGCTGATTTCTTGTCGTGCTCAAAGAGTCAGCCATCCAAGGAAGCAATGCACAAAGGCAGAAGTGATAGAGGGGATGACTCTAACTATGAAGGTAAGTTTTTCAGCACCTGTGGTTTGTTCCTAGAAAGGAAAACAAGGTGATCCATTCATATCTGGATCTTGAGCACACCAAAATTCTATGTTTTCAAATTCAAGGTGTTGTTTGGTTTTTTTTTATTTGGTCCCCTATATTGCTAAAGAAACATACTCAAGTATGGGACTTCCACAAACCACAAAGTACAAGTACACTATGCAGATGAGATCATTAGCATAAAATAAATAATTCTTTCCTCTGAAACAAAAAATCCACAAAGCTATCTAAGTGTGAGAAGGGAGTTATCTCCTATTCTTTAAACCAGCAGTTAATCTTTTAGTTGCCTGCTATTTGAACACTGTTAAGTGTTGCACTCTGACACATTCGACAGTTTGCCCCAAAATAAAAAATTAAAGGACAGACAGAATAAGATTTTCAACCTGTCTGACCTCCTAAAATACTTTCTCAAGAGAAACTCTGGCACCGAAGCAGCTCACAGTGTTCTAACCTGGGGCAACAGCAAATCCAACCACAAGAAACAAAGCTGCAGGACATAAGACTCCTGAAGCCCCACTGCTCACTGAGCAGGCTGATGCTACGTGACCCAGACTTCCTTTGTGTCTGCTGCCACCCCCTGCACTCCAAATACTTGATGTAGGGTGGAGCACGTAGGAAGAGCTGCCCGGTGTTCTCAGTGGATGTGATCCACACACACCTGTGTGATGATAAGCAGAGACACAACAGATGGTCGGGAAGGATGGGTTTGTGGTTATGTGGTTCACCCACGGCCAAGAAAATCAGTCTCCACCATAACATCTTTGCTTTGTCGGAAGCAAGACCTTTAATGTGGCTGTAAGGCACTGAGAGCAGGAGGCAGCTTGGTGCTGTGCTGGTAGGAGCTGGATAGCTGGAATTCATGGGGATTCAGACAGGCACAATGACAGAGAAACAATGACAATTTGATCAAACTTTTCTGTGTTAGAGCCAGGTTAGACAAAAGACAATGGATTATAGAAAGAGCAAAGCTGGAAAGCACTGGGAGAGGTTTAGAAACAGTGGATCAAAGGTGCCCATCTCAGAAAGGAAAGACACTTGAACACATTTTTGTTATAGACACCATCTCCAGCTAACTGGAATCACTGGAGACTTGTTTCCACACCATCCAGTGCAGGAGGAGAAGCCAGGGAAAAATGGAGTTGGAAGGTAGAGAACAGCATGGATTATGGAAGCAGAGTCTTCTGGGACAAAGTATGTGCAGGTGAGAGGACACTTACCAAACTAAACCCAGGTGGTCCTGCAGTAGGGAGGTTGGGAATTAGGTTCAAGCAATGACTGAGGAGACAGGTGTAATTCTCATGGCCCATCCAACCAGAAAGGACCAAACTCCTTTCATACAAACCTTTCATACAGGACCACAAACAACTATCCATATACAACCTTTATAATGGTTTAGTCCAGCTGGAACGAGACTGAATGCACAACTGAAGAATGGGGTTGTGGGAGCTGAGCTGCAGGATGCTGCTTTGAAGTGTTTGGCAGGATTAAACCATGATTCCACAAGGTAAAATGTGGGTCGACAAACTGGAGAGAATAAATAAAACAGCTCATGCAAATGAGGGCTGGCCAAATGAGAAGCCTATGAAGGAACACACACAATGCACCTACTTGCCTGTTTCTATTTTCAATGTACTTCCTATATTCAGTATATGTCTTACATTTCACCCTGGCAATTGATACACACACATATCTCCACAGAGGAATCACCAGAAGTTCATGTCACAGAGTTAGGGTATGAGTGCAGGCTCAGTAAGAATTCCACATCAGTACCCCAGGTGGGATGTTCTCTATTCTGGTTTAGAAACCTAGATTAATAGAATGGTTTGGGTTGGAAGGGACCTTAAAGACCAGCTAGTTCCAATCCCCCCCTGTCATGGGCAGGGACACCTTCCACTAGACCAGGCTGCTCACAGCCTCATCCAGCCTTGAACACATCCAGGGATGGTGAATCCCCAGCTTCTCTGGGCAACCTGTTCCAGTGCCTCACCAGCCTCACAGTAAAGAATTTCTTCCTAATATCTAATATAAACCTACCCTCTTTTAGTTTAAAGCCATTAACCATTGTTCTGTCACTACATACCCTTGTAAAAACTCCCTCTCCAACTCATCTCCAAAGAAGGATTAAGCTAAACAATTCGACAGCAGCCTTAGGACAAAAACATATGTCCTCATGGGTGACTACTGCCTGATGCCAGCACTGAGGCCACTGCTCCACAGTTCTGGGACTAATTGGAAGAACTGACATGAAGGAGAAAGCACGCAATTACATAGATGGGATGTAAGGATGGCCCAACAGTGAGAAAGTCGAATTGCTCCCAGCAGAAATATTTTGTGGGTGGCATGAAAATACTCCTGCTGACTTGTGTCCACTTTTATTGACAGAACCATCAGTTGCTGCCACCTAGGAATCTTTGTTCAGTTTGCTTAGCTATGATTTATAGTATAAGTTTAAAAAACTCCGAACCAGTAAATAGATAGTATTGTTGGTTTGGTACAGAAGAAAAAATCCTTTTTGAGAGCACTAAAGGATTTTACCCATTATGGTTCCTGAATCCCTGAAACACAGATTTTGGGCTGCAGCTACCGGGGTGGTTTGATGCTTGACTCTTTTCTTTTAGCCCAAAGGAAAGCGATCTCTTAAACAGTTAGAGTCTCGTGTCCAGTACCTAACAAATGGAAGGGGAATGGGAGAGAGACAGAGCACATTCCACAGCCTGGTGTGTTTAAGGAAAGGGGTATAGCTTTCACTCTCCTGCTGTTAGACAATAATGCGCTGACTGAAAATGTCAAGCTTCAGTTCAAACAAAATAAAAGACTGGAGGGCCCAGGGCAGAGAATTTAAACACATATTAATTAGGGCTGGTAATACCCTGACATTTGCTGGATTTTTAATAAACTGATTAATATTTCTCCCTCATATTTCAGTGAAATGAAATCAGTGCTGCACAATTAATTTCAACAAGTTTTGGTCAATGGGTGCTGAGGGAAAATGAACATACAGCGTCACCGATTTGAATTAGAAGTACTCTCACTCTGAGTGAGTAACGTGGAAACCCATTGCCCTCCACATGAGAAAATTGCAGCTCATGACCTTGAGAGGAATTTATTTACTTTCAGTAAGTGATTAACTTAAAGAGTAATAATTACACAAAAAGAAGAAGAAGGCAGAGAGAATAAATTATTACAGCACCCTCAAGAACGCAACAGAATGGAGTAAAAGGCATCCTCAAATGTGCAAGCA
>JAWWLV010000005.1:8330287-8388779 GCA_035041135.1 Platyrinchus mystaceus
ACTTCCACACAACTTGTCATTCAATGTCGTAGGTTATTGTAAATGTTTCAAACCTCTTTGGGATAGTTCCTTCCTCTTTTGTTAAGTACAACAATATTTCTTTACGTGATGAGAGGATTCAGTCATAGCCTGGGTCCCTGTTGTGCAAACTTTGGTTGAAACACCCAAGAAGCAGAGGTCTGGCCCAAGGCCATCTGGGAAGTTTAGGCATGAGTTACAGCTTGGGACAAAGTGGCCCAGCAATAACACAAGCCACTACTCTAGTAAAAACTGAGATACAGAGCACAACTCTAGTGTCTGAAGAAAAGCAACTACACAGACACTAACTCTTGCATCACTTAATGTGTTATAGCACACTTACTCAATCAAGGCGATCCTGAAAAAGTCACATACACATGACTGTGCTCTCCTCCTGCTAGTAAGTGAAATTTGTGTGCATGTGGGGGTCTTAGCTTTGCTTAAAGAAGCCCTGGGGTGCAGTTATTGTAGTAAGAAATGGACTGAGAATGTACATTCTGTAATAAAAAGAAATTTTTTAGGATTTAGAATGCTCGTTCTCACACTAAGCACACGGCATTCAAAACCTACACATAAGAAAGTTCAAGCAGAGAACAGCTGGACATCTCCTTTCCAGATTTTAGTGAAATTTTAGATTTTGAAAATAAAGGATTCATATTTCTCCACATTTTTTTTTTCAAACTATCAATCTACAAAATTTTGAAATAAAAACCTAAGAATCTCGAAATCTAAATAAACTGCAGATGAATAAAAGTGAAAGATATTTCAAATAAACATTAGAAGGGAATTTTTTTTAAGTCATTGGCTTCAAAGTAACAGAAAGTGGTTTTGTGTCAGATTGTGGCTGTTGTTATTATCCCTATTATTATTGTTATACTCTTATTACTGCCAGTATTAATAAAATACTTGTATCCACTAAAGCCTAAGAATGTCTATCACAGACCCACGTGCTGGGTATTTTACTGATGTTTATTTGAAAGACTGTCCTTGCCTCAAAAACTTCTAATTTACTGTTGCACCCAGGGGAAGAGAGAACAGAAATAGTTGCTTAGCACAGAGGCTGGATTATCACAGATTCCCAGTGTCAAAAGATACATCAAACCCCAGTCCATCATCATCAAGGGTAACACAGGAGACCTGAGCTGACCCAGGCAAGATCAAAACATCACTGCTTAGCGAGCAGTAGACCTGACCTGAACAGCCTGCACACTAAAGACATGCAGAAATGGCTGGGATGAGAAGAAAAGAGAGAGGAAAATATTGACTCAGACTTTTAAATCAGGAGGTAAGAAACTTCAGCACTGGACTAGCAGAGCATGGCACGATGGAAGAGTTTTCCAAAGTCATGCAGATACAGCAGCTCCCCGTTGCCCCAGCCTGGTATTAAAACCACAAGGACATTATTTGCAGATAGCACAGCATGCAGCACGAAGGGTGTCTGAGAAGAAAGGGAGTTATGATGGTGTCAAGTAGCTAATACATGCTAGTACAGTGCTTACACAGGAAGATAGTGACAGGACAAGGGGGAAATGTTTTAAACTGAAAGGGGAGAGATTTAGAATTGATGTTGGGAAGAAATTCTTTGCTCAGAGGGTGCTGAGGCACTGGCACAGGCTGCCCAGAGAAGTTGTGGATGCCCCATCGCTGGAAGTGTTCAAAGCTAGGCTGGATGGGACTTTAAACAACGTGATCTAGAGAATGGCATCCCCACCCATGGCAGGGGGTTTGGAACTAGATGGTCTTTAAGGTCATTTTCAACCCAAACCGTTCTGCAATTCTATGATTCCATGATTAATGGGCATGGCTCAATGAGCCATGTCTGGACCACGGTCACTGATTACATGGCTATTCTTACTGAAACTGGGAAGTTTTACACCTGCAAAACTGCCTTCCTTGGGGTCTAAGCCAAGGCTTCCTACCACTAGAGCAGGCTAAGGACTTTGGTACCTGCCCAGGTACCCAGATGAAAGCTCTGGTCCCAGCCCTTCCCTGGAAGCTGAGCCGCTTCCAGCAGCAGTTGATGGACAGGAAACCTGTTTGCTTTTACACCTTCAGAGCTTGCCACTTGGCACTGTAATATTATCAGCACTGATTTTAATTAATATATCAGGCTGGGAGCTACAGCAGAACAGATCTGCTGCAGGATGCTTCCAGGCAAGGGTTTTCTGGAGCCCAAATCGTCCCCAGCTTGTGCCCACAGCTCCCCTGGAGGCTGTGGGGCTGCCAGCAGCTCCTTGTGCTGCCATAGATATTGGAGAACATCATCTCCCTGGACTCTGGAGATCATGCTCATACCCTGATATTTTTTGAGTCATACAAGGAGGAAGATGAAGAAATTTTGGAATTTATGGAGCTATTTCCCCTCTTACTCTGTACAGTCAGAGTGGGGGGGGGGGCAATCTGAGCTCTGCAGGTGACAAAGGAAGATGGTTCCTCTCTCCACAGCCAAACAAGCATTCTCAGGGGAGAACTTTTTTACAATCACACTCATCATTTAGGTTTCATCCAGCCCCCACAAGCCCACAGAGGATGTGAAGAGAGACTCCTTTCAGCCCCTAGTGGGCATTATCAGTGTCAATCACAGAGCACAGACTAGAGCACTCCTGTCTCCACTTTAAATTAAGTCTTAAAATACAGGCCAAGT
This sequence comes from Platyrinchus mystaceus, assembly GCA_035041135.1. NCBI lineage: Eukaryota > Metazoa > Chordata > Aves > Passeriformes > Tyrannidae > Platyrinchus > Platyrinchus mystaceus. Next base: position 8,332,950 of record JAWWLV010000005.1, read on the forward strand.
ATGATGGATTTGTAGACAGCTGCTTAGGGAAGGAAGTGCTGCAGGGGATTCATTACACTGCGGGCTGACGGCTGATGCCTAAGTATTGCAAAACCCATGGGGTTTTCCAGAAGGAGCTTGGCATGAAATATGTGGTGAAGGAGCAGTATGGGCTACAGAAGCCACGGCACCCCAGAGAGACAGATACGAAATAGAAATTGCTGAGGCCAGTGATGGCCACAGAAAGAATAGGGAGCTGGGAAATACCTAGCCCAGTTAGAAGAGATCTGGGATGTGGAGGAGACAGATCCCAAATAAGAGGAGTTCAGCTCCTTTACTTCATTCCTAGGGCAGTCCTCCTTATAACCTGTGCAACTCAAGAGATAAGCTCTTCATGATGGATGTTGGTGATTTTGGCATTAGATTTATAGCTTGTTTTACAGGAGTGGGAGTCTGGAGACCTCGATTCTTGTATCTCGACTCTGCCACGGATTTCCTGAATAACCTTAGTGAGTCGTACAGTCCCAGCTTCCAAGTGTGGCAGCCTGAAGTTCAGTGCACAGAGCCGTGGCCAGCCCCACAGGTGGTTTTAGGAATCCCTCCTACAACCTATAGGGCCTGCTTTGGAAGTAGGGAAGTTGGCCTCAATTCTCTGAGCCTCCATTTCCTCAACCATTGCTGCTAGGACCTTCTACGAGGTCCTTCCAGAGGCTCCATTTATTCATGCTCACAAGGAATAACAAATGCAGGGAAAGGGATGGAAAAGCGAGCCAGATAAAAGCACTATCTGAAAACTGCTGAAAACTGCATCACCACACCAGCAAGTGAAGCTGTATCAGAGAGGGCAAGGAAATGCTGTTTTCCCTACCTCCCTCCAATCCTTCACTCACAGCTAGCCCGACAGAGATCTGACCAGAAAGAGACTGAGTTGATATTGAAAAACAGAAAACTCCACAGGATTATCTAGGACTACACCAAATAAACCCACAGAAAACAGGCTCGTAAGTACTTGGTGCTCTTTCAGCACATGTCATCTGATAATCTTGGGGCAGCTTACCATGTCTGGCTAGGGAGCAGCAGGTCCAAGCACTTCTGAATAGCAAACTAAGTTAGATGACTAAATATGGTAATTTTTTATGAACTTGGAGGACCTGCTTTGGAGTGCTTGGCCCAGGATTGATTCCTTTTGAGACCTAGGCCTTTGATCTCACTGCTAGACAAAATAATTAAAGGAACTGAAATACAATCGAGATTTTTCCCCAGATTAAAAAAAAAAAGAAAAGAAAAATACTTGAATATCTTTTTTGGACTCTTCAGATAAAACATCACATAGAAAAACAACATGGTGTCTCTTGAGCTTATTCCATCAGCTCCCTTCTTTTAAGCTCACACATGAAGCTGCTCAGATATTTTATTGGGAGGGAGAAAAATTGGAAGCATCAAGTAATGCCAGGGAGGATGCTCAACTTCAAACCAGATACATTTGCCTCTAAGGACCATTACCTACAATGCTGTTTTCATAGTGAATGCCTGAGCCAAGGGATTTTGCTTTGAAAGGGGGTCTCTGTTTGGAAAGAGTGTTTTCTTTCTTGATGCACACACAGATTTGGTAATTGTGGTGGTTTTCACCCTAGGCCTTCCTAGTTTCGGAGACTTGGCAGGGAGCCAGCTTCAAACTTGCACAGAAATATTGGTGGTGCTTCATTTTTCTGACCAGTCTGTTTGATGGCTCCACTTTAGTGACAAAGATGGTGTGCCTCCCTCACAAAATGCACAGGAGAATCCGTGTCTGTAGGAGAAGCGAGAAGAGGTCCAAATCCAGAGGCTGGGGAAGGGTTAGATGGGTTCCTGACAGCACCTGCCATCCAGTCTGAGGTCTCGGGATAAGTCAGAACTGCCCAGTGGCACTTTTTGTCCTCCTCAGCAAGGAACTAAGGAACTGGAGTGGCAGAGTGGTTGAGGGGCTTTCCTAGCAGTCCAAAGGTGCCAACTGGAACCTCACTTGGATTTTATACTATAAACTGTCCCCAATTAATCCAACTGAGAAAGAATATCTGGAAATATTATAATACCATGGGAGGGTGGGGTAGGAGGCAGGGTGGGGAGAGGGTGTGGAGCTTTGATATAGGAATACAGAGGATGTTGCAACTAGATGTTCTTTAAGGTCCCTTCCAACCCAAACCAATCCATGAGTCTATGAACTTGGAGTAAGGAGTCAGAAGCAGATATGCCATAGAAACTTCAATCATCTCTCTGGAGAATTTAGGTTCTCCAAGTGGGCTGCATCACTCATGAGGACTAAAAAAAATCACCTCTAGGTGTTTCAGCAAAAAATTTCAATATCTAGAGAGCAAGGGCTTAGTGAAGCCTCTAACACTACCATATATCATATATAGTCTCCTGCCCCCTGTCCCCCTCCTCTCTCTCTCCCCCCTTTTCTCAATGTCTTTTTCTCTTCCTTCCTTTTTTTCCCTCTCAGTCTGAGATCCTGGCAAGGCAGGAAGGCAGAAGACTGGATTTCCTCATCACTGAGTCAGTTAAAATGGCTATTTTGGTGATGGTCCCAGCCTTGGATATGTTGCCAGCATCGAGGCAAATCCAGCGTGACCACACAGTCAGTGAGTCCTGGGCTGGCTTTGAAACCCTTTGGAGCAAGCACATCCCACTCCTCAAGCATTTTGTACGACATTCCTTAATTTTACATTTTGTTCTGTGGGAGTACATTTGGTATGAATCACTGGCTTGCACATTAATACAGTACTTTATTACAGTTAAACCAGATATTCCATCCTAGCAACTCAAATTAATATTTGTTTGAATAATCTGCTTAAGATGATGTCTGGCCAGCAGTGTGGTCTGGCTGAAAGCACTCTGCTCTCCCAAGTGGACGTTTTCATTTGGTTTGTTCCATATTTTATTCCTCTGCTCTTATTATATATTGTCCCCCCAAATCTTCCATTCAAATTGCTTTCTCCAGCAATGGTTCCTCTTTTATTTAGTCCATGTAAGTTAAAATACTTTTTTCATTGCTTGTCCCAGTTCTCTGGGACAAATGGCTCTATTGAAAACAAATATTTTTAAGGAACTTATTTTTGTGGCTTTTTGTATTATTTAAGACTCAAGTTTAGATACATATTCTGAGTACAAAAGATATATATTGCATGAAGCAAAATATGCTGTTTGTGTGTATATATGTGCATCTTTATAATTTTGCAGCATTGTGGTTGATTACATGTATCATCACACTGATATTGTTTCAAGGATTGTCTTCTGCAAGACCAAAGTCCTTCTGTATTAATTAATTTCTACCATGATAAAAATGATAAAAAACCTGAAGAATAATCAGATACTGATTTGGAATGGATATAAATGTTCTCTTTTTTTGGAAGTTTTGTGGGCAGAAGCCAACTTTCACAGTTCAAACTTGTCTCTAAAAAACACAAACAAGTAGCAAGTCATGTCCAGTAGTAATTTCTTCACTGAATCATACTCAGACTTTGGTCCAAAGTACTCCTGTGTTTTGAGAAAGTATGAAGCTTTTCTGGCTTAGGTTGGCCACAGACTACCTTGGAAAACAAAATTTTCAGAACTGTTCATTTTCAGAATGTTGCACGGGCAAAAATTTGCTTTGACAACAACCCCTCTGAGGTACAGGGATCAGTGTAATGTGCTCTGACTTCACACGATGCTGCAAACACAACCTGTGCACTGGGAGTCAGCCCTGTCAGCTCTGGACCAGATCCACAGAGAATAAATGTATAGAAAGAGGTAAGAGCACAAGTTATCCAGATATCAGGATTTTTTTAGAAATCTATTTTGAGCTACTCTGATTGCAAAAAAATATGAATGACTGCCTCCCACTGAAATGTGTACAAGGAAAATTATTATATTGTATCATATAAAATTTTCCCCTCATCTAAAAAAAGTGTTTTCTGTAGCACTTTTCACTAAGACTAAAAGGCACCTTTTTGCAGAAGAACAAATTATTATTCACCAGTTACAAAACAGCAGGTAAACAACAATGTCCAGTCTAAGAATTCCCTCCTCAACCAAAGGAAATCAAGGAGGGTTTTTTAAAGTGTACACAGCTGAGATTAATGGATTCTTTTCCTGAAAAGCTGCATTTAAATTGATAACCACAAAGACTTCCAAGAGGAAGTTGCACAAACCTTTACATCACAGAGGATTCCCTTAATTCAAAGACTTGAAAAAAAAAAGTGAGAATCATGGAAATTATGTATGTTTGATTCCTTCCTTAATTTATTTTAGTTTTTATTTATTTTTATTTATTATAGCCATTGGTAGAAAAAAGCAACAGAAACCAGAGAAGTGATCTGCCTTTCTGTTGTAGAACAATTTCTCTAACGAATTTCAGACTGGGATATTTATTCTCACAGACTGTAGCATCTATCCATCACACATATATTCACATTAACTTACAATTACATTAATCCAAGCACACACTGTATGATTGCTGCAATTTATACGTCCCTTTATAAAGCACAAAGCAGTAATACATTGCTAAGACCCCTGATCACGTGACCACCTCTTAAAAAATTCATCACCATGTTCTCCCAGGTATTCCAGAGAAAGGCAAAGTTTGAGTTTGATGAACTGTGCACTCTCCTGACTCTATCCACCTCTCCCAGCATGCTGGGCAAGGGGAACCCTCCCCTTCTCTAGCACCTTCCATGTGTTCCTCCACAGGAAGGTGTTGCCTGGGGAATGTATGTTTTGCCCCTTAAGGAATGCACTAAGGTCAAAGGGCCCACTAAGATCTCTCCCACTTTACCAGGGTCCCATGAAGACATGAGGAGGAACATGGTGGGGGAGGGGGGGGGGGGTCTTTCCTGCTCAACACAACATAAGAACTGTTGAAAACTGGGAGGGACTCTTCAAAATGTACTACTGCAGCTGCAAAGAAGAGGTGGTGTTGTAAGCAGAACTGCTACAGACGTGCTGAAGAACAGAATAAATCTTTTCTGCCCCAAAACCACCTGCAGGTTTTGAAGCTTATGGCTCCTTTGTTGCAAATATATATCACCCCAATATAAGTGGCTTCAGACTGTTTGATGATAATTTCTTATTGGAAATGCTCTTTTCTACCCTAAGGCAACACTATTTCCATCGTGATATCTTGCCATCTCAAAGTTCACCTAGGCAAAAAGGTTGTGACCAGAACAAAGATGTCCATGAATGAAAAGAATCTTTGACACAGAAGCCAAATATAGACTATGAAAGTCCTCTCCTCAAGAGTGAAGAATTACCAGAGGACCTCAGCACCCACAGAACCACATGAGAAATGAAGCTATTTAAATTGGCCATCCTACAAAAATTTCTGTGCATCTGTAAACCTTTCACTCAGTCAAAAATGACAATAGCAAACTCGTAGCTCATAATTCATATACCTGGGAAGATATTTTCTCCTAAAGGTCAGAAATAAGGACTGGGAAGTAGAAAGATGAAGTTACAGCTGTGTCCATTTGTAGATATGTAGAAGAAAGACAGATACTATTGTGCTGTAAGACAAATTGGGAGTTTCAACCAGATATTGGCAGGTTGGTAGATCACTGAACAGAGAACATCTTTACTAGTACAGACTCTACACAAAGGAGACACCTTTAAATACCTACAATCCATTTTTATGTACAGCTGTTAGGAGGATACAGCAATTTTATCATTCTGTTCTTATGTGTAAGACCTTCTCTTTGGTCTTGAGATTAGCCCAGGATAAACCCTTTCTATCAGCTACTTCTGAAACTGAAGAGTTTTCAGCTAATCTTTGTAGAAATCTATTGCAATCAAATTTGCTTAGTACACCATACCTACTTTAAAAGCTCTTTTTGCCCATGACCTTGGTGTGAAAGCAGTATGCTCCATTACTATTTTTCTCTGCTATTGTTTATGTTGAAAAGCACCTAATCCTTTATGAATATCTCACTATTTGAGTCAAAGACGGAGTATTTTAGCTCCCTTCAGGAGTTTTCTAACTCCTCTTCTAACAGGCACTTCCCTTGACCTCACTCCCACCCTCACCACCTACAGAAGATTTCCATAAAGGTTAAAATGGAGATTTGCAAAGCAAAAATGGTGTATGATTTTCATTCTGCATCACTAGAAGGCAATTTCTAACTATTAGTGGGCCCAAGATGCACACAGTACTGACTGAGCTCATAAAAAGTATTTCTCACTGATTTATGGAGCTAAGGGGAGAAGAAGGAAAAGAGAGATTTCTCCTGAAAAACTGAAGGCCTGCTTTATGGTGCTTTGGTTTGATTTTAATAAAAATTTTGGAATGAAAGAGCAGAAACAAATGTTTGCGGGTTTTGGTATTATCGTTAAAAAGTTCCAGTATTTGTTAAAAATCTCCTCTAGCACTAAGCTCTTGCAGCTCCCGATCAAGTCCATGGGAACTGTGAGCCCTTCCAGGACTGGACACTCTAAATGCTGGCTCGTGGCAACCAATTTCAAATACAGCCAATTCCCGAGCCTTTATCCAGGTTTTACTCAGCCTTTACTCAATCAAAGCTCTCGCTTAGGGGCAGTAAATAAGGACTTTAGGAGCTGGCCCAAAGGAGAGGTTCCACGGCATGCAAGGCAACTATTATTAAGTGTTGGCGTTAGTCAGCAGTAAGCCCTCCTCCACCTCTTAAACTTTTGGTGTTCCCACAAGGGAAGCTATTGAAAGCCTGTGCTTTGTAAGTTCAATTCCCTTTGCTGGCTTATAACACAGCTGCTATATATTATCTTATACATTTGACCACAAAGGTGCATTCTATAGGCAAGATTCATCCACTCCTGCCATCCCTTTTTATTCATTCACCGCTTTTCAGCATAATGTTTGGGGACCCTGTTCTCAGCCACTTGTGCACTTCAGCACTTGAAACACACCAAGAGGGACAATCGCTTGACTGATATCTCCGTCTTAGTATCCATACCCGTCTCTCTGTTTCTCTAGCTTTCTACCCAAGCCATTGTGTGTGCCAATTGTGCTATCATAAAGAAGAGTGTTGGGCTGTTTTGTGATGATGAAGAACCATGCAATCACAAGCTTTATTGCATACCATCCCATCCAGTGACCCCTGTTCTTATCATGAGAGCCCATTCAAGGGGAAATTACACCAGACTTCAACGGGGAAAGTGTCCCTCTGTTTCCAGGCTATTCAGGACAAAAGGTGAGAACTGCAGAACAAGCCTCTTCTGCTTTAATTGTGAAATGTTTCAAGCAATTGGAGGCAGGGGGGATGATGTGGGAAGGGGGGCTAAGGGGGTGGAAAGAGAGGGGAAAATAAAAAAAAAAAAAAAAAGAAAAACTCTATTGAGATCAGGTGGTCCCATTTCCCAGAGATAAACAAGTTCAATAATATATTGGTCAACAGAGTTACCCTATCCTCAACAGGCTTTTGTCTTTTAAAAAAGGACTAAAATAACCACTTGGAAATGTTAAACCAAGGCATGGCATTTTAATATGAAAATGGAGGCCTAGTATATTTTTGGTCCCTCTGACAACGATTGCCCTCAATTAGATCACTTATACTCAGCAAATTGGTTGCTGCAAGGGGTTTGTGATCATAAAAATTATCATACATGGCAAGTTCCTTTCAAACCTGTGGGATTTTTTGCTGTTGTTGGGGGGTTTTCTCTGCTTTTTGCTCATTGCCATAGTAACGACAAGTGCATATTTTGACTTGCTTCCAAAATAATATTCAAGAATGTTCTTTTCATCCATAGGAATCATTATGAATATTTGAATTATATTTTCCTATTAGGTGAACTGAAGTGTTTTCCAGCAACTCTGGTTTTTTCCCCTCCTTTACAGAAAATGGGAAATTTTTATTACACCAAGGACTTTCAAGACAATAGCTACAGAGACCATTTTTCAGTACTGTTTGTAATATCTAATTCAGAGCTAATTTTTAATGGACAGGGTTCCATGGGGATTTGTTTGCAAATTTCATCAACTCTAGTTCCTGCTTCATTTGCTGAAATGAAGCACTTGGAATTGACCCAGTGAGCAGGAACACTCTTGTTCTTTTTAAAACATTACTGTATACTACAATAAACAGTGACTGGTTATCAAAAATAAAATGCTTGATTGTCTACAGATTTAGAGCACACATTTTTTGACTTGGATGAGCTGTTTAGTTAAATTCACCACTGACACAGCTTAAACAAACACACACATTTTATTTTAAGCCTTATGTTTTTTCAGAAGCCAATAGGATGTGCTCAGCTCACAACAAAAGCAATTTCATGAGGAAATGCCTCTGTGACAGACACATTTTGTGCTTAGCTGTCTTTACTAAAAAGCTGAATAAAGCTCAGCACCTTCTCTCTGTCTCACAAAACATCGTCATTACAACTTGTTCAGAGCCTCCAATGATATTGCTGTCTTGGTTCTTTTTCTTGTATAATTCTATATTTTCTCACATATTCTTTTTATATTTGCCCTGGTAATACACTCTTCAGCCTGGATCCCGAGTAGATGAAAGCCAATCCAACTTGCCAAACCCACTCTTTCACCATCCTTTAGCACTAAAGTGTCTGTCACTTGAAAAGGAATCCAAAGTGCTCAAATCATTCAGGGATTACTTAAGAAGGGCTTGATATGCTCCTATCTCTGGACTCCTCTTCAAAACATATGTTGTTGGGGTTTTCCCAGTGAAAAGCAATGGCCATTTCAGGTGAACTGAATAAACACACAATAGAAGAAGCACTTTTAAACCCAGGAGCTTATTTTAGCAGAGCCTGCTTCTGGTGATGCTGTTGTAGACACCTAGGACTCGCTGGTCAGTGAATATCAACATCTGTAAACTCTCCAGGGTGTAAATGCTAGGGATTATTGCAAAACTGAGGAGTATTTTCCACCTCTAACAACATAAACACAGTTAATCTGCTGAATGCTTCTGCACAGGGATAGAAATAGCCTCACACATTGAACTCATACATAAGACCCATTTCCAAAATGGACTGTAGGTGGAAAAGTTCCTGAAACCCTGAAGGGTCACCCAGGGCCTCTCAGCTCCACTTCCAGTCTTGGCCTCAATATAGGACTGAGTCAGACTCAAAAGCCTCTGAATCTCTGCAAAGCCATACCTACTCATCGTTGTTTGTGCCTTGTAGAAGTACCTTGTCCCAAGAAACAGATTCTAAGATGAAACGTAGCAGAAATGTCCAAAGCATAAAGCACTATTTATGTGGCAATGGAGGAAGGAGCAGGAGTGGAAGGGGAGATGCAGTGAAAGGGGGTCTTACAATACCAAAGTGTGATGGGCTCTCTGCAAACAAAGGCGAAGGTTTGGGTGTGCCAAGTTTCTCCAGTCTCAGACTATGGTGGATTAGATTCACAGGCTCTTTTTTGTAGAGTTTCAGGCTAAGCAGGCAAACTCAAACACTGTGCTATATCCACCATCACTTTCACTACAGCATGAAACAAGCAATTAAAAAAGAAACCCAACAAACTACTCGGACATGTTTGATCAGAAAGCACTTAAGCAACACAGAAGGAATCCACAGCTTTTGATATTACATTAATACACTAATATCTTAATCCTTTACCAGTGACAGACTACACATTTAAATCCCTAATGGGACCTGGTTTCCAAATTACATTATTTAATGTTTATTCAGTGAATAATCCAAATAGTATTTAACACCACTGAAGAAAAAACACACACACCCCCTGGGTGGATTGTCTGCTTTTCCTTTGCTTCGTAATTACCCAACCAAGGGCCCTATTAAATAACTCCATTTTTTATGATCTTAAAGTGAAATGAACCCTCTATTTGAACACTGCACAGAAGAAACACTTCAGGCACACATGCACACTATAAAATCCAGCTCCATGTCAAAAACTTTCCACTGATTAAGATTGTTTTGATGCATTTGAGGACTTTCTACCCAGACATATTTAATACCAAAGGGCCTGATCCAGGTCCCATTCTGGAAAGAGAACAAAAGCAAACACCAAGGGAGCATCAAAGAAATAGAAATGGCTTGTCAATGAAATCTCTGCATGTGGAAGAGGGGAAGTTAATTGCCTGTAACGTTATAATATAATTAGGACACTTTCAATAGGATTTGTGCCACCCAGCTGTGGACACAGCTGGCAGGGCTGTAATCACCCAAGCTCCCTCATTACCCGGCAGAAAGGCTCTTCCCCTTCTCTCTGGTGGGAGCTCAGGCACCCACGAGGCTAAGGGAGGTCTCTGAGTGATGGGGCTGGTGTTGGGCAGCACAAAAATAAGCCACTCAGTGCTGTGACAGCATGTCTTGCTGCTTCCTTGCCTGATCCCCTTGGTGCTTCCCTCCAAGCCTTGCCCAGCAGTATCGCGTTCATGTGGACCCACAGGGATGGAACATCCATTTCAGTCCCTTAGGAAAAGTCAGTCCCTTGGTCAGCAGAATTCACTCATTTCCCAGGGAAAAGGTACTTGGTTCCTCTAATGAACAGAACACAAGTCCTTCATTGCCAAAGATGAGCCACTTTGCATTTCAAAGAGCCAACGTGTCTTCTTGGTCCCTCCATGCTCCTCAAATAGAGGAAATCAACACAGATGCATACCTGCAACAACAGATGCTCCCATTGTGGTACCCACATTTTCTATTTCTCTTTCAAACTTGTCTTAAATAAAGGCCAGGCCCTTTTCTTCTTTCATCTAACATCTCTGATTGAAACTTTCAATCTTTGCTATAGAAATCAATTCAAGTAGATCCAGAGGTTATGAGTTAAAAAGTGTGTGTGGAAGTGGAGTGAAGTTGGAGACATGAAGGAAAGATGTTTTTGCCCCTTTTCGGAGTGAAGAATAATTTGGGAATTCATTTGCAACAGTAATAAAACCAAGGCTTTCCAAAGAGATCTCCTTGGCAAAGATCTGCATTGTATTTGTCACAAAGAGCCAATGGTGCTCATTCCAGCATTTAACTGTTTCCATTTGCATAGTTAAAAAAATACCCAGCACCATTTCAGAGACATGTGTTTTGACATCAGAGCTCCTAGTAAGCTGTCAGCATTTCCATTAAAGAGCCCTGCTTGGAAAGCTGGGCATACCAACAGCTTATGCCTTGCAACAGAAGGCAGACATGTTACTACCAGTTTGGATGTGAACAGAAAGATCAGGGATGCACGGACAGGCAGACAGACAGCTCCCAGTAAACCATCAGTTTCTGCAGTGTGAAGTTCTGTATTATCTCCTGATATCCCAGATCATGACTATCTTCTCCTAAAAGAGAAGGTGTGCCATACAGGGTGGCCCAGCAACATCCTAAATGCACTGCAGAGGGATGGGGCTGGTCCTCCTCTGTTAGTCCACAGCTAAGCTGGGAATGAGGGGTCAGTGGAAGACTGCCCACCCCACACACCAGCATGGGGGCTTTTGGAGAGAGGCTGATTTAAAGACTGAAAGTGCACAGCCCTTAGGGAGTGCAAAGCCCTTGCTCTCAGCATGAGACATTCGACTTTCCTACCTTAAAAATACAAGGAGATTTTGTTCCCAGCATTAGCGTTCACGTTTTTATGATGTGGGTGGCTGAAAGAATTAGAGGTCCTTTCTGCAGACCAAGGCAAGCATCCCCAATACTTAGATTTTTGAGAGGGCTTAGGTGGTATTTTTTGGACTGTTGAATATAGTTTATATTACTGGCAGCAAAGAAAAGAAGAAATAGCACCTGATTCCTTTCCTTGTGAAAGAGGGAACCTCAGTTATTAATGAGATATATGAGGTGACTCTTATGCAGGCCTCACTGTAACAAAGCCCCTTGTAATCACTGGTGGATTTCATCCTACCTTTGTATGAGGTAGTGCGTATTTATCCTTACTACACTGAGGGGGAACTCCAGCAATGATGAAGTAACTCCCCCAGGGTCTCCCTAGTGGGGTTGGGAACCTGCCTTACATCCCTTACCTCCCAGTACAACCTGCTTCTTAAGCAGCATGGTGTTTTGGGGAGTGATGCTGGGAGCCAACACAGTGTTGTGTGGACACTGCAAAAGGAAAAGAGAAGTCAAAACGCTCTGCACGGTCTGAAATCTGAATTTACCGGCAGGGTCAGGGAGCTATTTTACTTGCTACCACTGTGAACTCCAGGAATGGAATCAATTAGTATTAGTTTAAAACATCATCTGTTTCAGTTTAACAGAAAGCTTCTGTTCAATGAAATACAGGGTTGGTAAACGAAAAATAAAAGTTGGTCTGATTTTAGTAACTCCTAAGGTACTATGTTAGGTGTGGCAAAGAGGTACATCATACATCTACCACTAACGTGTGTAACAATACATTACTCTTGTTTTTACTCATGTATCCACAGAAGAACATCCTTGCAAGTCATGCATGTGCACAAAGCACAAATCTGTGCTTAGCAAGATGTTTCAGCAGCAACTTCGCAGATGTGTGACAGCATTTCCTTCAATGATACTGTTGGGTGATAAACCAGCCACTTTTGAGTGGATGTTTGCCCAGGTAATTAAAAGCATCTTTAAAATCACAATGGAAGAATTTCATTCCAGGAGTCATTTCTGTCTTTGGAAAGACAAACTCTTATGTGTTTGGGGTTTTTCTTTACCAGAGATTTTGATGGGCTATGGTAGGAGGATTCATTACAGAGCTACAAAATATGAGTTTTCCAAGGCAATGAACTCACTCCAAGCAATACTGCCTTTTTTTTTTTTTTTTTTCCACAAAAGGTTCTTAAAGTACTGTCATCCTTTCCAATTCAAAACACATTTCAGTTCCTCAGGGGCACCACTGGCTTGATCCTGATCTAGGCATCTGACAAGGCCAACAGCATATATTACTTTATAGGTAAAACAGGAGCCATATTATTGAAAAACTGAATTTACTTACAGTGACCTTAGCTATAGAAAAGAAAATCCATTGGCTGCAGTTGCACCTTTTGTTTCCTACCCAGAATTATGAGACAGAGCTAAAGGACACCGAAGAGACACAGTTTAATGTTACTGTTCCAGCAATTACTACTAAACTGCTTGAATTTCTCATTCCAATTTTTTATTCTCTGGATATTCTCTAAATATTCTCCCTTCCCTCTTTTAATACTCTTTTTTCTTTTCTCTGTTTACTTTTTGGAGAAAAAAAAAAAAGGCCGAGGAGGGAAGAGGACTAAGGAGACTTTTTTTCTCTCCTGTCTCCTATGTTATTTTAGAAATTAAGAGATAGAATGACGGGAAAATCAAGGGAGAAAGAGAAGGTTTTTTACTATTCCCATCTCCCCCCAAAAAAGCAACCCTAAGCAAACACTTTTCTGTTAAAAGCATCTTCATTTTCCAACCAGCTGGCAGAGCAGCCCTCTGTTCCCCATGTGCCATTTTCACACCATGAGAGCCATGACTATTGATGGTACCACTGCTCACGCCACACAGCTCTCTTTAATTTAGTCTGTTGGTAAAGCAATGCTGCTAGGAAACCACCGTAAAGACAGGGAGAGGGAAGCGGAGACGAGCAGGATTAACCTCATTTGAGATAACTCATTCCTCAACAGGATGATGAATTGCTGACAGAGCTGGAGAGGAAAGTCCAGCCCGACCTCCTGCAGACACCCAGCACCGCACAACGTCAGCAGAAAAAGCCATGGAAAGGACTAGGGAGGGAGTGGAGGGCGAGATGAAACAGCTGCTGGGCTTGCTAATTGGTGGAAAATGGCATCATGGCCCACAGTAAACTGAAGCAAGGAAATGCAAAAGTGGAAATTTATAGGTATATTTTTATATAGTGGTAATGATTTTAGCATCTGCATAACACGCACGAGCCAGGTCCTGGATCCCTCCTCACTTAAATCACTTAAAGTCCTGTTCTGCCTGAGAGAAATTATCTGCTTGCTTTTATTGCTGTCTTATAAACTTTCCATCCCAATCTACCAACAAAATTAAGTGACACAAGGACTGTCAAATAAATTCCATCCAGGGGGTGGGAGAGAAAGAAAGGTTTGGGCTTAGAGAGTCAGGGCAGCAGGAGCATATTGAAAATGCAAAGTTTGGAAAAAGAGAATGGTCATTGATGGGGAAAGTGGCTCTTTGGGGCTCCTGGACTTTTGTAAGCCCACAAAACCAACGCTGAAGCACAACTACAGCTCCCTGCTAGACCTTTGCTACCACTGTTCTACTCACTGAAGGAAGACCACTGTATGCAGGGAACTGAGACCTCCAGTGATGAAGTATTAAGAAGCCATTCCCTTTCCAGATGGTGTAACTGATGCTGATTGACCTAAATTATGTCATGCAGTGAACAGTACCAACCCATGCTGTGTGCACCATCTCCAGTTGCAAGGGAACAATGGGGAGCGGGGCAGGAGACAATGGAGGCGGCGAGAGTCTGGTAACGGCAGGGTCACAAGGTACAAAGTCCAACAGTAAGGCAGATATTTCCAGCATGCCTTTTCCTCTGCTGAGGATCTGCTTTGCTCCTGTGCTGCGAGAGAGAACTACGCAGCATCCTCCTGGATTAAACGTGCTGTGAGGTAACTGAGAAACCAGAGATGTGGTCTCGCTTCTGTTACCATTTTTACCCCTTGCTGCTATTTTTAATAAAATTTTTAATAGAGGAGGACCAAATCCTGGGTCTGACCAACACCACACAAGAGAGATTCTGGATTTGCAGAAGTGGGAATTTACGTTCTCCACCTTGGCTCATCCACTTTGCCATTCCTGAAATAACCTGATACACACTTTCATATGCCTGTAACATGAAAGGCTGAGAAAAACCTTATTTTCTATTACAAGGACCATGCTTTCCACAATTCTCAGTAATTCCTGCAGAACAATAAATTCATTTTAAGTTCTTTCACACCCATCTGTCTGAATGAATATCTGGGGAGAGAAAGAGGAAACAGAGATCCGTATGAGGCTAAAGACAGCCTGATCCCTCTATGGGTAAGGACACATTTATTTATGTATATTTAAGTCTGTGGTTTATCACAGGATTATCTTCTGCAGGAACACAAATTTGGAAGATGGGAGGACAGAGGATAAACAACAAAATAAAATAAATTATCTGCTTGGACCTGGATCTAAGTGACTGATATGTCTCTACATGAAATTATTATTACTGCAATGTTGTTTAGATATCTAATATATTTCATTAGAAAGCTTTAATGTATTTAATTTCAAGTAGTCCAGTGGGGACCAGTTAGTCTATTAGACACTGAATATGTAATGGAGAATACCAAATACATGGTTAATCAACATAACCAGAACGAAAGCAGCACTTGGTTTATTAAAAAAAAAACTTGATGCTTATGATTTCAAAGATCTTATTTTTAAGTATCTCTCCTAGAGCAGACGTGGTGAGGGACCCAGGACAAAACAGCACAAAACTGGGGCATTCACGGATCACAAACCCTGCCCCTGAGGAAGACACTCCCCTTTTTTTATGTGGCCCTGAATCACCCAGGATGTCAGCATAAATTTTAGCTTCCAACAAGCCTAAAATATGAAACCTGATTTTAGAAATAATAGCCTTGCTCTTCATGTCTTACCCCAAGTCCACGCACGGGCATTAGAGATCTCCTTGTTGTGTTCCCTTGAAAAAACACAACACTGACCAAAGCTAAATTAATCCATTTGTCAGCATCTGCTGACCTGTGCACCTGCACTGGAGTTTGTAACCAAATCCTAAACTAGCATCAACGAGCTTCAGGTTCTGGCAAAAACGGCTTGCAGAGGACATGCTACACTTCTTGAGACTTCCCTGGGGGATGAACTCCTTGGAGAGATGGATGGATACTTATTCAAGTGTACCCAGAACAGTTTAACCTAGAAATTTCAGGAGATCAGGTTCCCCAAAACATTCCCTCGGTTGTTAAAATGTGTTTTATCATTTTTTCCCATTAAAGCCTGCGTTTGATTTTTTCCTGAAAAAAAGTCACTGCAGTGCAATTGGTTCCCAGAGAACAAAGCAGAAAAAATGTTAGGAGAAAGAAGGAAAGAAAACAAAACCAAGTAACTGAATGAGACTTTTAAATAACTCCCAAATTGTCACAAGATCGCAAAATTCATATCCGAGGCTGAAGAAAGGGGGAGCTAATTTTCTCCAGAAAAAAAGATGATGTCCTTTCTCTCTGTTATGCCAGTCTGAATTTTTCATTTGCAAGTGTTACTGAAGACTGCATACACATGTAAATATTCATATTCAAAATATTCCCCTTGAAAAAGCATGAGTGAAAGGGACATTATGGAAATGAGGCTGGATCAATTCCAGAGGGAAAATGGGATTCAGACCTATTAAGACCAGTGTGCTTCAAGCCCAGACTTCAGACTTTCACTTCTTTCCCTTTTCTGGACTCTGGCTGCTATAGCTGAGACCTAAAATCTTTTTTGAGATGGACAGACAGCAGCAATGAAATGACTTGATGACCAAAGAAATTTAAGGAATTCCCTCCGTCTAGTATATCAAAAAGTTCAAAAGTTACCACTGCCTCAGTGGCTAAGCAGCAGAAATGTCAGGTGTTAAAATATTTTTTTAAAGAAAATGAGAAAGGCAAAAGAACCACCAAAGGCTGGGTACGAGGTCCAAGATAACTGAAAGAGAATTCACACACATACTTGACACGCCACGCTATTTTCCGTCAGACCAAAATAGCAAGAGAAATTATAACTTCTGCTTTTTTTTATATATATATAGTGCTTGTCTTAAAAATCTGTATCAAAATTGTGATAAAAATTTAGGCTGCATACATATTTTCACTTATCAGAAAATGCAAATCCAACGCAACTTATGTAGTAACTCATATTCGTTAGAATTGTTGACCTTTTGACCAAGCCCAATTATATAAGATAGCCCATTACAAGAACATGAAAGAAACCAGACTAGAAGCTGGAGATACATAGATTCTCTTTAAAGGATTTGTGGAAGGTAACTCATATAAACAAACCCATATCCAGTAAGATGAAATTTAATATCTATTTTCAGCACTTCTCTTAGAGGCACCTTTAGGATCCAATATTAGCAATGGCTGTAAAATGAAGAAATTTAATCTTTCCCTTTTTTCCTAAAAAAAAAAAAAATCAAGGAAGTTTGAATGTATTATTTAATATATGACAAAAACAGTTTATTCTTTTTTATTTTTATCCTACCTTCATATTACTGAAGGTATCCCTCCTTTTATAGCATGGGAACAAGAGGGGGAGGGCTTTCCATGAAGATGAAAAGAAAAAAATAGTAGACTAGACCTAAAGACTCTTCTGAGACCATCACTGGCGTTTCTAACCAAAAAAAATCTCATTAAAAACCTCAAGGAACATATTTCACAAATAATACAGTAGGTTTTCATACAGCACTGATGCAAGTAAGAGATCTGGCAGAAAAAATAGGCAGGAGAACGGAGGCAGAAATTTGTCAAAAAAATAACATAGCTGGGAAAATCTACATCCCAGAAAACCGTCAAGGCACAAGAGAAAGCATTGGCTTGCTTTGAAAAACCATGTCTTGGAAGAAGTTTGAAATCCCTGAGATGCATAAAAGAGAAAAAGATGCTACCAAAGAAAAAAGTTTCAATCTTTTTCAATTTTCAGAAAATCTTAATCTATGGATATAGGAACTGCAAGGAGAAGAGTATCTGCCTGCTTCCAAACCTAGAGATAATTTTATTTTTGAGAAACCAAAGCAGTAACCAAAGATGTGAGAAAATTAAAAACCTTAATTTCAGCATTTTAATAAATTTTAATAATTCAGCATTTTAATAAATTTCAGCATTTTAATAAAATGCTTTGATTTTTCTTTTGGGAGAAACTCTTTCTCCTTTTCAAATGTATCTGCTCATTAGATAAAATCACATATAATGAATAAATTAAAAACAAAAACTAAAATTAAAATTTTTATTTTTTTTAAAAAAGAACTTTGAGCTAAAAAGTGTCAACTAAGATCAATAGGGGTTTAGAAACCTCTTTTACTGGTGAACTTGAAAGTTGAGGACTTCTTTTTCAGAAATTGAATAAAGGCAGACACTGAGTTTCAAATTTATGGAAGGCAGAATATCCATCCTCTATGGAACAGCAGGAGTCACAAATAATTAATGTTCTGATAAAGCTATCCTACTAAAAATCCAATCCCTTCATTAAACCTGAATCATTAACAGGCCACCCAAAGAAAGCAAAAGAAAACTGGACTTGACTTTTCAAGGATATTTCCTTTATTCCTGGTGGTCCCTGCCATTCTTGGAGTCACATTTTTGCTAAGCAAACAAACTGGTATGAAAAGAAAAGCTTTTCTCATCCACAGATCAATTAGATTAGATCATATCAGATCCCTGTCAGTCTGCTGAAATCGCTTTTGGCCAGCCAAGACTGTAGCTGATGACTTTTGGTAGCAAAAAGATGAAAAAAAAAATCAATAAAAGCTTCCTTCTCTTTCTCTTCCTGCCTAAATATATTCAGTCACATGGAAGAGTACACAAATACATACAGCAATATAAGTATTTAAAACAAGCCTTTCTATCCCACAACATTTTCCTTAGAGACGCAGGACTTTTTCTATAAAAAATGTAATTTCTATTTATTTTCCTTGAAATTATTTTCCTTCCATTTATTTTCCTTGAAAATAAAATAGCAGCAACAGGAAAAAAAAAAGAAAAAAGCCTGCCATTAGGAATGTCTTTAATTTTATGTTACTTTTTCCATCTGTATTCTTTCTATAGAAGTAAACCTCAACTCCAAAATGGTTTTTGAGATTTACATGTTTATTTCATTTTGTTTAATGCCCTAATCGCTTCACAGTAAATTTGACCACACACACATACAGTGATCCCAGCTGTTTGACTGTGGCGAGGCAAGCCAAAGACACAGTCAAAAATACGGCCCTGTTGCTGAAATCTTCGCAAAATTATAAACAAGATCCTTAAAATTACAGCTTGGCGTCACATGCCAGCAATCGGGATGCTAACACTGTTTACAGGAAAATAAGCTAAAAGCAGTCCGCTGTTCTTCGGTGCTTAAAGGCTTATGGTGAAAGAAAAACTTGCGTTTAAACACACTGGTGATGTACAGATGTGCTCCTGATTTGGCCCAGTGTTGTGGTTTCCATAGGTCTGAGGATGCTTTGCTTTCCTTGTAGATACGAGAATGACACAAGTAAATATCTGAATAAATTCTTTCAGTGTCATTTTTGTCTCTCTCATTTTTATTTTTTTTGGGGGGGGGAGGCAGTTAATTTATTATCTTTTTCCATTCCCTTCATTGTAGAGCCCAGAACACACAAGGCTTTGTTTGCAGCTTTCGGGGCTGCTTCACTTTTCACGGGAAAACACAGAGAAAAAGCTGGGGCAACAATCTTCAAAGGCATAAACCCCCCCAAGTTCCATTTGGTCTGTCCTGATCTGTGCCACACACTGTTCATAAAAATCCAGAGCTCAGTGGAAATATCTGTGACTTTCTCAAACACCCAGGACCCCAGGGCTGGGAGCTGCTGCACACAACAGGGGAGGCTTGTTCCCTCATGTGAGCCATGACCTGGACGTGCTGCAGGAGGAGCAGCCCAGGGCGTTGCCGCTGCTCTGCGGAACTTTTCCCCTTTTCCTGGGGTTTTACACAGAGTGAAGTACCTGTGAGTACCTGGCTCTCCTTCCTGACACACCAAAAATTTGGAGGGTGATGCAGCAATGCACAGGGTGCCTGGACAAACGCTGTGTAGATGCCTGCCTGCATTCCCTGAGCCACAGTCTTTATTTTTTTATGACGCTCAACATCCAGTAATAAAGCCAACAGAAATTCAGTGTACATCTACCAGTTCTGCCGAGGAAAAAGAGACAACCAGATGGACAGATTTAAAAATAAAAGAAAAGCAATGTTCAAAAAGCCCTCTTTCTCTAGGAACACCCTCTGAAACAGAGCCTGACGGTGGTGTGATGGGCAAAACCACACCATCTGTGTTTCTAAGCAGCCTGGACTTTCCACAGTATGTGGGTGCTCTTTATGAGAGACCTGGGTGAGCAAGGGTGAGATCATAGGGTGCAGAGATCAAATAAGCCCACGATCAGAGCCAGATAATGACTCGAGGACATGGAGGCATTTTGTGCTGCCTGCAGCTCTCCTTGCTCTGCCGGTAAAGTTAATCACAAGCTGAGCCACATTTCCCTATAAAGCTCCTTATCAAGATTTCACATCTGGCCTGCACATCCTAATTTAATGATGATATGGTAGCATCCCCTCTCCACTGCACAGCACAAATTATCACATTGCTTTCTGAGGACATAAATCTCATTTAGCGTTTCTTCCCCTTCAGGGAGTTTTACAGGCCAGAGAGCAGGATAAAGATATCCACCCAGTTGCATATAAGGAGCTTCTTATGTGGGCAGCAAGTCTGAAAAGCACCCGACCCTGAGAGATGCTGCAGTTTTGTGGGATTATTACCTTTCTCTAAACTCCCTGTGCAAGGCTACAGTCAGAAGACCTTGGAAGTTGATCTGCACCAGCTGGGAATGTGGTCCATTTTGTGCAGAGCCCCCCTGAACCACCTGCCCATCACTGAGACTTATTCCTGTGAGGTTTTTTGCAATGGGGATATAGAAGGAAAAATTCTGGTGGGGACAGTCCATCGTGGAGGCTAAGCTGAGCTTCTCAGCCATCCCATAACAACATCTGGGTCCCACCATCTCGGCTCAATCCTCACCCTGAATCCACAGGAAAAACAGTCTTCTGGCTACATGAGTTGAATAAATAGGAGGGGAAGAAATTCCCAGCTCCCTTACAGGGACAGTGGTGTCCACAGCCCCATTCTTTCTCAAAATTTTGTTATTATGGGATGGAGTGTTAAGGATCTGTCAGCATTTCTATTACAAACCTCAGTCTTTAGAGGTTTATAAACGCAGCCATTTAAAATAACACTGCATTAAAAAGTAGGTATGTGAGTTGTCAGCAGCGGTGTTTCTGTTTTCTTTAAGATGGTTTAAAGACGTTTTAGCAGATTATTAGCCTTAGAGAGGTCAAAAATAATCAGAGGTGGTTTTTTGGCTACACTTTTGGCTACCTCTGGATAAATAATGGTTTAATTTGAAAAACACTGAGTACATGATATGAACTGTCTTTGAGCAACAACAACAGAAAAAGGAAAAGCCTCAGTTAATGGCCGTACTCTTTATGTTTTAGAAACAGCTCCTGCACATGCACAGCTTATGCTCAGTTTTGGAAACTTTCCCTGTGATGTGGGTAACGGGATACAACAATAGTTACGCGGACAGAGCGGTTGTTTCCATGACCTGAGCTCAGCCACATCACCTCCGGGGGACAAGACATCCCCAAACAGGGGCTGTCCTGAAAGGAGACTCTCAGGATCGGGTGGCCAGAGGCTCAGGGAGGGGGCACAAGGGCACCTCAAACCCTCTGTCTCAGCCCAGCCTCCACCAGCCATTGCTGATCAGAGCATCCTCTGATCGTGTTCCACAGCCTGGGACGAGTTGGTCAGTAAGCTGCTGAGCACTGATAGCACCAGCACCTCCTCCCACATGAGTGGGCTAAACTCCAGCAGTAGGAATAAAGAACAAGGATGAAAGAGATTTAAACCTTCATCTAGGAGAGCATTTGGACCATCTCAGGTGAGCAAGGGGCACACCTATGTCCATGACCAGAACAATTATTTTTCTGGGCTGGCTCCTGCCGTGGACCTCAACCAGGTGAGGATAAGCCCTGGAAACCTCATGGTCTGTGAAACTGAGGGCGAAAAGGCTGGAGAGGGAGGGAAGAACTGCCTCAAAAACTGCCTGTGTGCCATTAAATGCTGTTACCAGCAAAAAGTCAAAATGGTGTTTTTTCCTTTCCCTTCATGAAGAAAATTACAGGCCTGATATTTTGTTACAACAATAATTGCCCCTGAGATTGGCTTGCAATTATTTTGGTGAGTCTGACCTTCCAAAGTGAAATGACATGAACAGCAGAGCATCCATGGGCCCAGGTAACAGCCAGCTTAACAGCTTCTAATTATTTCCCATCACCTCTTGATCTTCTTTATCTGATTGTTGCTTCAAAGTATGTCAGCAAAGAGAAGATGGCCTCAGCACTCTTTATTCATCTCTATGTCTTGGTGAAAGTTTTGGAGCACTTTCACTGGGCAGAGAGTAGAGACTGCCCGTGCTGTCTGAAACGCATTTTTAACTAACAAAGCAATGGTTTAGTGCTAAACATACTATATCAACCAGACAAGACATTTGAGATCATTTTTTTGATAATTATTATTGGCTTTGCCAGAATATCTATTTTGGAGATTGTTCATACATAAGAACTCAGTGAAAATCATGACTGTGGACTAGTTACAGAGTAATTATATCAATGCACGCTTCAGAGTGTGAGTCTCTTATTCTATAATAAATAAGAGTTTTCAGAGGTGGGTAAAAAATGTAATCAAGATTACATTATGAACAATGTAGAGAGTCTGCTTTGTTTACCCTTCCCTTTGAAAAACCCATCACTCCAGAGTGATGTGAAGGTGAATTCCCATCTGTGCTGAGTAAGTGCTACTGCTTCCTGAAGTTTTCTCCTGAGATCCCACTACTTCAGCCCCCCATACTGACTACTGATCAGATCCAGCCTGGAAAGGACTAGATGATGTTTCCTTCTCCATCAGCTCTGGGTACATGCCAGGTGCTGCCCTGATTCCCATTTCTGCTCTCCCTTTGTCTCCAGTATCTTCTGTTCCTTCTATAACTTAATTCTTCTCTCTCTCGTTAGTCTGTTATGTACAAAAATATATATATATCTGATTTAGCCAGCCACAATTACATTACTATTGCTATTTATTTATGCAGCTGGATTTCTATGAGCCTGCAAACAAAAAGGGCAACAAAAAGCAATGCCTTAAATAGCTTGCCCGTGGTGGAGTTCTCCTAGAGCTGCTAAGGCAGGGAGCTGCCTGTCTCCAGCACGGAGGCCTCACCGTGACTCAGCTCCAGAAGCTGTTTTCTGGCTTTGCTCTTCTCTTTCCTCTTCATATGTGCTCGTCTTTGGGACTGGGCTTTGCTTTCTCCTTCCAGAAAGAAAATTGGAATTCAGCAACAACAGTAGCAGAAACAGCCCCAATCTGTCTTCATTAAAACTTCCTTTTCCCAGAAAAGGCAGTTTCGCCATCTCTAACATTGTCTAACCGTGGACAGAAAGGGGTTTCATGACAATGGAACAGTATAAAGGGAGATAGCTCAAAAGCAAAAGCCCTAATATTTTGTATTTCAGATGCTTTCATGTCTTTTATTTTGCCTTCTGGAGTCAGAGATCTTTGTATTCAAAGCCCCAAATGTTATTTATAGCACTTTATGGAGACAGACCCATCAGCACCCGGGCTGTCCAGACCTCTTCATCCGATTTTCGTTAGCGCTGTACCACAAGCCCATGACATTTAGCAAACGCAAAACCAAGATGAGGAGGCACAACAGTGCTGCATCAAAATGAGCCTGTGCCTTCCCAAACCCCACACGAGCATCCCAGTCAGTCATTCACATAGCCTTCCTTCTTCAGAGGAACCACAGATTTATTTACTAGCAAGAAGACAGTTGTACTGTCTGTCTCCTTGCAGCCATCCACAGCATCTTCTTCACACCCACCAGTGCAGCTGATTTGCGTTTTTGCACTTTATTCCACTGAAAAAACAGAATTTGACCTGGTGATTTCACTAACTGCTGGTACTCAGGGTCACTTTGTCACCCTCAGCCCAAGGGAATGGCATTAATCCTGCAGCACTGCAAGGCAGCCATTGCACAACACAAGAAAAATTACAGGGATGATAAACTCCCCAACAGGGGATGAGTAAAGGCTCTCATGCCTTCACCCCACCAATTTCTGCTCAGACCCTGGAGAAGCCCTTAACTTTTCCCTGTCCCCCTATATACAGTCACAACAGGCACTGGATCAACCCCAGACCACAAGCCATGACCCACCTTCTGTGAGCGGATACATTTTGTATTTAATACCATGGTAAATTAAAAAATGGCAGACCACATCAAGCTTTTATTTCACATACAATAAAAGGGTTTCCTCTGTCATAAAAAAATGGGCAAGGAGAGGGGGAAGAGGCCACCGCACAACAAATTCCTTCCTTTAGTCTAGAGAATTTGCGGGGGCGGGTTCAGGGGGAAATTTGCCAGTTAATAAAATGTCGTGTTTGCATTATACATCAGGACTGGCCCCAAACGTGAACCAGACACGGTTTGGTGTGCTGGGATCACTGCACTGGCACAGTGCAGGATCACGTCCAGTTCTGCAACGACTCGCATACAAGCTTATCTCCAAGGTTTAAGCTCCTCCTGCCTCCAGTTAAACAGTGAAGGACATGTGTAAGTATTCACATACTGAAGGACTTAGTTTTACAAAGACCTCTTTGTTCTGCAAAGGTTGCCTACACTGGAAGAAATACAAAAACAATAGAAAACATTGCAATTGTTTATCCTCTTGGTTAAAAAAAATCACGCATGCATCCAAATAAATTCACCTTTAGATAGACTTTGCCCCACATTTTTTCTGATGTTCTGGATGCAGATGTTAATAATAAATTTCTGCACCCAAAATTCCCACACACCAGTAGAGGAAAATCCATTGACTTGAAGGGGACGTTATAGGAGCCCAAGAATCCAGCTCTGCCGATTTTCCAAACTGAAACCAAAACTGGTTTTAAAATTACTGCAGCAATGATGTTGCCTTTGTAGTAACTCTGGCATTAAACCCCCTTATTACTGACAAATAGAGGATTTGTGTATTCCACATACTACTCACACTGCTCAGTGTATCCCAGCCCCACTACAGTGCCACACACTCTATCAACAGCTAGATACACACAGCCCTCATCCTGAAGTCCTTGGGATGCAGGCGTAAAATCCCAGACAGGAGGCAACAGACCTAGGGATAAGCTTCTAGGAAAAACAAAACAACTCATGTCAAGACGGAAAGCAGTATGTTTCTACAGCCCAGCTGCCTAACCATTAATCTTTTTCACGCTATATTTATCTGCCGCTCATAACAGTTTGTTTTATAACGCTTTTTTGTTTAGCTACAGTAGCCTCCCAGACTTCCACGAGGCAGCGAGACGGGCTTTGCAGCGACCACGTCTCCGCCGTGCGCACACAGCCGAGCTCGCCGCTGCACCACCCGGCCAGAGCCCAGCCGGGACAGTGCGGGAACCACCACGCGTGAGCATCCCTTTATCACCCCCATCCTTCTTTTCCATGGCGCAGCAGAGCTCTGCCGAAGCCTCACTGCGCTAGCACTGTTGTGGTAACTTTAATACGGGGTTACCGCGGCAGAACGAGCACATTTACTGCTGTGCTGCACAAACACCACGTCATGAGTGGAGCACGCTGAGGACTCCCACAACTTCCACACCACATACCTCCCATGCAGCAATCCTGATAAATACTTCAGGGGGGAAAAAAACAAAGGGGGGGTGGAGGGCTGGGGGTGGGAACAGGATATTTTAATTGACTTGACACTAAATTCCACTCCCTGCGTTGAATCAACTGAGCATTAAATTCATGTGTCTATTATGGTATGTGCAGATGTGTCAGGGTATACACGTTAAGTGTTTCCAGTCGCTCGCTGAGTTATTTTCTTGTTGAATAAAAATCATGTGAAACCCATTAAAGGAAAGACCAACAGAATTTGATAACAAGATGCAACAGCTATCTAAGGTTTTTGAACAGTCCCAACAATTTCAGGCGAGAAATATAACTTTTCAGCACTTCTTTCTAATATTCACTAGAGGTGAACTATTTCCTGGAGTGGAACCAAGGGCTTTTGGGGGCTTGGTTTATTGTTGGGGTTTTTTTAAATGGTACTATATTAGCTTGGGTTGCTGGGTTTGGGGTTTTTTTAAGAAAAAGAGTAAGATGAAAAAATTTCAATATTTTTATTACTGGTGCTTTATAAAAGATCTTTGATAAAGCTGGATTGAAATATTTTGACAATTAAGATGCATTTTTTTTCTGGCTTAAATATGTTCAATTTTCCTCATTTTTTTAAAGCTTCAAAATTGAAAGGAAAGGCCTCAAAATACTTTAAACAAAATATTTTAGTTGATCAAATGGAGAAAAATTTTTCAGATTTTTTGTACATGTGAAATTTAGAGATTTTAATGAGAAAAGGCATAACCTCTATGCCAGCAATAGGACAGAAGAGCCACAATGTAATCACTTCTGTTTAAAAACAAGAAGGCTAAATTCTCTCCTGGCCTAAGCAAAGCAAATAGCATTAGATCAGGGAAGGATTTGTCCTCTAGAAAGAAAATCATCTTTTTTTCTTATAGGTAGAGCATCCTCCAGGCTGGTGTGAATCACCAGGATACAGCAGAGGATGTGGCCTCATGCTTTTAAAACAGTTCCCATCAAAACGCCAGCAGGAGCCAGCAGGGCTTCACAGCAGTGGAATCCCCTTCTCCAGAGTGGGAATTTGTACAGACCAGACTTTGTACTGTAATGAAAGCAGCAAGTCTCTTTCAGGCCACCAAGGTCCCTGCATTCATTTACACAAGGCCCAGCATTTCTAAGCTGTTCACCTCTTTCTTCTATTTTTTTTTTATTTAAATTTAATATTTTAACTACTGAGGGATGAGTGAGAAGCTATGATGGAGAGTGGCAGCAAGAGCAGCGGGACCTTTCAAACACAGAACCCACTTCAATCTATTGTTATCTAACTCACCCACGGAAAACAGAGTCCAATATTTCCCTTGAATCCAAAATGATCTACCACAGCAATTTTCATTACTCCAAGAAAAAGAGAGCGAGAGAGAAGGGAGAGGGGAAAAAAAAAGACATTACTTCTCTGAATTACACGCCACTTTCATAATTCTCCCTGAAGTACCACACAGGGACTGTGTTGAAGGGAGGAAAATGAAAACAGCTGTGGAGGTTTTGGGTTACACTGCAGCTCCGTGCTGCCTTTGGCCCTTGCCCACCAGTGCAGTTTGTTCTAATCCTGGTCGTGAATGTCCGTATTTGTTACCGCTCACTAAGGCGAGTCTTCTGCCTCTTGGAATAATAAAAACTGTTGTGTGCTTATCTGCTAAGCTTCTCCGACAGTTGCAAAAAGTCATCAAGTCAGCAACCCGCCTGGAGCCCGGGGCTGTCACTCAAAGGTGCTGCCCATGCTGGGACAGCAGTGCAGTCAGATGGGGCTTGTGAGCAGGCAGGGACTGTGGGCCTGGGAATTTTGGTGTCCCCCCCTAGGGCCGGCACTGTCCTCACACCCCAGAGCTCTCCTTTCTCCCCTTTGGTTTTTGTTTTTTTCTTTTCATTTCTACTACACGTGCCTCACAACAAGGGAGGGACTTCCATCAGTAAACCCGCTCCTAAAAATAGGTTGCATCATTTTCAGAAGAGATTTGGCTTCCAAGGCAGATGTTGATGAACAGAAGGTGACTTGTTTTCAGCAGTGACTTAGAGCTGCACAGCCCTTCAGTTCCTCACTCTCATCCTTGTTGTGACGGTCAAGTCTCTCCATCCATCTGTCCTCCACTTTCCCTTCAGGTCCACTGCACTGCCACACTATTTCCTGCTCTTGCGCTCCTATTTTCTCACTAATCCCTGACTTCCTCCACGCTCTCCAAATAGTTCTCCTCGGCCTCAACTTTATTAACTTAAGCTGTTTATTCTTCTACCACTAGAAAGTGATTCTGTGCATTCCCTTTTCCTCCTCCCTATGTCCCTGTACCCCCATCCCCAACCTTGCCGCACGCTGAGAAACCATTTGCCCCTTTGGAGAACTGCATGTATTTTTTCCCCCAATGCATTCGGGAGAGAAAAGTCGGGGAGGGGGGAAAAGACGAGTTCCTGGCAGCTCCCCACTGGAGAACAGGATCTGCTTTTAATTTAGATAGTTAAAACTCGCAGCCCTGCTGGAATCTGGAAGAGGAGCGTGTGTGCGTCTCTGCGTGTGTGGTTATACAGGGCGCTCATTGTGTTTGTCTGTGTGGAAACAGGGTGACACGTTTTCTGTGAGCGTGCACGCGTGCTGCTCTTGCTCACGTGGAAATGGCGCGGCGCGCTGTCTGCGGCCCGCGTTACACCCGAGCGAAGCCGCCTGAGCCCAACATTTGCATCCGCGCGGGAAAGTCCAAGAAAGCAGCTGACTGTGACACCCGCTAAAAGTATCGCCCAGCTCCGCCACCGAATCCTGAAAGCCTTCCCTGGGAAAGCCAGCTTAGAACACAGCGTCCCAGGGGAGACGCGGGCTGGAGAGCAGGAGCTCAGACCGTGGATTTGGGAACATGAGCACCTGTGCTTAAGCACCTCTGGTCCTGCATAGAGTGACAGCACCATGGCAGAGACACCTCCTTACTAGGGAGGCTGTGTGTCTGGTCCTGGCCAAGGAAAACCAGCAGGCAGCTGGTTTCTACTGACACATCTCTCTGTGGCAGAAGCATTGGAGGGCTCAGCTGTTTTTCCTCAGCCCCTAAAACCTTCTAAAACCTGAGCACTCCTTCTTCCCTATGTAGCACACAGACATATCTAAAGAAATCATATAGAGGGTTATACGTGTATCCATACACGCATGCACCTACACAGTCTTCCACGTATGCAGGACTATGGAAAGCACTGTGTTGAGATCCCAAGGCAGCACGGAGGGGAGGCTGGGCTAATGCCTCTGCCTCTAATGCAGGTCACTTCCTCTCCGGATCCCAGCACAAGTGACTTATTACAGGAGCTTATAAAATTCCCCTGAAGAATAATTGCAAAATGAAACAAATTGCGCTAAGTGGTGGCCAATAATTTCACCAGGGACACCAGGGCTATTAGGCCAGCCAGGAAGGTCCTTGTCCCCCCTCCACCCTCCTCCAGCTGGGACAAGCCCTGTCTAAGGGGCAATGGCATCAAAGCATATATTTAAGGGGTGATTAATTTTGTCTCCATCAAAGGGGAGCTGAAATCACTGTCTGCCCAGAGCTGCTTGTGGCAATGGGCATATCCCAGCAGTGGAGCTCACTGCTCTCTGTCAGACAGACAGACACCCATCTCAGTACTTCTCCATCCATCCAGTTCAAAAGTTTTTCTGAGGGATTATAAACCACCTTTCTGCAGTCTAAGCCTGCCACTCCATATGTTACCCATGGCAGGCAGGGAGCAGCGGTTATTCACTTGGCTGCTGCTCCTGTGGGATATTTGGATAATATTCTCATGTCTCTCCTATGAGTTAGTCTCTAAACTACAATGTGCACTTCATCTGCCCACTCCTCTTCAGCCACCTCAGTTTCTTGTTGTTTTTCTTTGGACTCCTGAATTTCTGAGGGAACAAATTCCCCATAGTGCTGACCAGTATTTTTGGCATCAGCTCAACAGCTGACCAAGAGGAGATGTTCTTTTGAGACGATAAAAAACCATACAAAAAAACCCCCAAAACTCAAAAACTAAAAAAAAACACAAACCACAAACCAAAGAAAACCAACCAACCAACCAACCAAAAAAAGAAAAAAAAAGAAAAAAAAAATACATTATAAAAAGCCCCAGCACATTCCCTTCCCCTTTTCCTTATTTCTCCAAAAAATAAAATAAAATAATCACAGAAGTGATGAAAAATGGGCCATGTGTAAAGAACTGCAGACCCCAGGGGTAGCTCTGGATTGAACTCCCTATTTATACACAGTTTTACATTATTATTTACTACAGTAATCAATGTAAAAACACTGCCTACCCTAGCAACCCCTGTGTCATATGGTGTGTATACATCACCTCTGGGAAGCAGGTCAGCTCTATAAAGAAAATCAGCCATATTTAACGTGCAACTCTGTAGTTTTTACAATGTTTTTAAAAATGTTTTACAACATGTAGAAATGCTTCCATAAAAGCAGACTTATTAATCCCAGTTTTAAGCTGTCTTTTAAAGTGTAGTTTTCTTACACAAATATTTTCCTTGTCTCCCCACTGCTCCCTGCCCCCCTTTTTATATAAAGTTATAATAGAAAAGGAACTGGGTACTCAAACAGGGAAGGCAGCTCAGCACTGTCCACCTCCATGGACCCCTGATTTTCCCCCAGGAGATGGGGGTAAAGAGGATAGTTGCCTATCCCAGAGGACACAACCCTCCTGGGCCCTATCAGTGATAGGGGATATTTACAGGACTTAACATGTTTTCTTATGCTTATCCCAAAGACTTATCCCCAAAGACAGAGTCTTTGCACCAAATGTGAGGTTCTCAACCAAGAAGTTTAAATTAGGAACCTAACTGGGCCTCTTTCCTCATCAAGGAGGGCTTCAGACGACTCAGGTCTGAATTGCCCTCTGGAGATGCCTGTCCCTTATTAATGTTGGAAAGAGTCTAGAGTAATTACATGTCTAATTTAGGAATGAGACACAAAACAAAGCCAGGCCCTATTCCTGGAGATGCCTCCCTACTCACTACCCAGCACTGCTCTCTGCTGGAGCCCCAGGAGGTCTGGCTGCCCATTGCATCCTGCCCACACTCCTGCCACCTTCTGTCCCCAAGCAGTGGGGCTGAGCTTCCCACTGTGGGGTCGGAGGTACTACAGATCCAACTGAGAAGCATCAGGGAATATATTATATCAGCATCATCATTCCATGATCCAGCCTGGGTCTGCACGAGGATCCTGACAGCAGTGCTTTGGCTGCTGGCCACCCATGGAATTGCAATTCATTCCTTCACTCATGGAGAAGAGTAGACAGACCCCAGAACACCCAGCAAGGGCACCATTCCCACAGCAGAGAATCCGGCACTGGAGATGTGACTGCAGTGCTGTCAGAAATCCTGGGACAGCCTGGTAGATATCCCTGTGTGTGTGTGCCCTGAGAAGAGGCTGTGGTCCTCCCACAGCCTTCCCACCAGAGTCAAGTGGTTATCACAACAGTGAAATCCATTTCTGCAAGATTGTTGCTTAAATCTGACTAGTAACATCTCCGAGGAACCTTACAGAGCAGAAAAGCACTATTCAAATGACAGCTCAGTACTACTGCTCTAGAGGTGACCAATATATTGAAAATAAAGTCCATTGCATTGGCATTTAAAGTTTCCATCAGACAGATAAATATAAATTAGCTCTCGGAAAAGCTGTCCTGCCTGTCCCCATTGCTAATCCTTATAGTAATTCCCTTTGAGTAACAGACCATTTTACAGATAGCAAATCCGAGACATGGAGAACTTGGTAACTTGCCTGAGGTCACACATTGTTAAGAAATCCTGACAGCCAGTGTTCAAATTCATCACATCTTTACAACAAGGACTGGGTGCTGCAACGTTCTGTTAATGGGGGACAGAACTGGTCTCTGCCATCTGGCTGAACCTATTCACGCCCACCACCAGCCTTATCTCTGTAATAAGCTTGACCGCTGTGATGAGGGGATGCTGTTTACCTTCCCCCCTCCACGACCCCACTCTGCAGCTTCCCTTGCTATTCCTTCATTGGACCCAGATTTCCACCCTGCCTGCTGTTTTTCCAGCAGTAGCATTTTGGCTCCTGGCAGACTAGAGAGACATTTCTGTCGGCAACTCAGGAATTCCCTTTGTATCTTTCCTGAGTTTAGGCTCACCTTGATGCTAGACTCTGACCCCTCTTTAATGCAGAGGAATGTGTGAAAAATTTATTCCCCTTTTCATTAAGAACTCATTTAAATTCACCAAAAGGTGACCCGGCTCCCTCCACTGTGGCTATATTGTTCTCTGGGAAGCTGTTTTATTTCTGACTTAGAGTTCAGCTGAAAAGTGATATCTCACTTCCACTGATCCAATAGTTTAATTCTTTGGCATCGACAATGAATAAAATGATGCAGAGACATGTTTGAAGTACATTTCTTATGCTCATAAACAGTCTGACCAGCTATGATGAAACACTGAGTGTCCCTGGGTGTAGTGTCCTCTTGGCTTGCTTAATTAGCAACTGTGGTAAGTGTGGGAATTTGAGTTTCCATTAAAAACTTAGAAAAATATTTGTTTTGTTTATTTGTTTTTCACAACACACAAAGCGAAAGCCAAACCCGTCATTTCTACTCTGGTTTGTTTTGTTTTCTTGACAAGTGAAAAATCGACAATCCTAGATTTGGAAGTGTTTTGGGAGCTGATTTGGAAAAGGTGCCAATGCAAATAGCGTCATCCTTTGTGCCAAACAACATCCAGGAAGAAAAAAAAAGAAAGAAAAGCACTTTGGAAAATCAAAGCCCAATTGTCAACTCACTTTATTCTCAGTGTGATTCTTATTAATGTCCCTTAATCTCCCGTGTTCTCAGCCAGCACTGGACGTGTCACAGTGATGTGTGTTGCTGTGGCACGGCCGTCTGCGGGCTCACCATGGAGCTGTGTGGGGCTGGGGGCAGCACAGGCATGGCAGGAGAGTCAGAGTACCCCAACATCATCAGCAACATAAAGGGTAGAAAAAGCAATAGCTTGTCACCACTCCTAACTAAAAGGAACATAAGGCAGGGTAGGCAGGAAAAAGAGTACAGGGGTTGTAGTACTCCCCTCTTCTCTATTTAGGTCAAGACTTTACTTATCCCATACAGGTCAAAACACATTCACCAACCTATTCAACATCATCCCTCTCCAGAGCATTGACCACAAAATTCCATCCATTTCTCCCAGCACAGAAGGACTGCCAGGTAGAGACACCCATGGGGATCCCCTCTCTTGCTCTGCTGCCAATGTCTCTGAAGAAGCTGCCTACGCCACGTAAGCCACAACCAGCTGCACTTTTTCCTATTTGTGCCACTTGTGTATTTGGTTTGCTGAGATGGGGGGAGGAAAAGTCTCTAATACCATTTATTTTTTAAATTAACCTATTTAAAACTATGGATGCCGACTTTTCAGTAGTCTTCTGGGGGCTGTTACAAAGGGGCCCTGGTTGAAATCTATCTGAAGGGAGTTAACCACAGCCCTTTGCTCACACATGTGGTATAATGTAGGCTCTTTATTGCTTTTCTTTACTCCCCCCCGCACACACACATTTAAGATACACACAGCAAAGCTTTCCTAAATACCTTACAAGTGTGTGTGTGTGTGTACACTGGATTTATGGCAGAGAGGGGGACCTACTTCTGCCCTCAATTAACAAAACCCATGAGTAAGTGGGAATCAACACAAGAGTCGAGGGGAGCTGCTGGAACAGAGTGTAACGCAGCCTAGTGATACTTGGAGATGATAAACACCCCAGTCTTATAAGAAGAAAGATTTCACACCCCAGGATTTCAGGAGAAGGAACCAGGGAAGTGCACCAGGGAAGGATACCAGACTTAAGTCTTCTACATCTCCTTCCAGAGAGAAGCTGGTCTGACCCTCCATGTCTAAAGCTCGATCCTACAAAGAGCCAAGGCTTGGATTCATCTCTTCGAAGTTTTAGGCAGCCATTTAGGCACACAAGGTGGGGGGAGCAGGGTTACCTGAGACCCTCACTGTAGAAATCAGCTCCCTCAGGGGCAGGCCTGAGGCCTTAGCACACCTTACCAACATTAGTTGGAGGCTTTCGTGCCTGTCCAACCTCAGGGGCTCAGGCTGGGTGTTTGCAAGCCCAGCTGCATGTCCTCCTCTGCACCAGGCACCGCTGCAAATGCAGGGCTTTGGGCTGTGAGGGGGATGAGCCATGTTTCACCTATCACAGCCAAGGACAGTGCACCAGGGAAGGAAGGAATACTTGGAGCAGGCACCATGGCACCTGGGACAAATGTGGGTGTTGGCAATGACATTTGTGTCACCAGACAGTGATGCCAGATCCTGGCTGCTTAACCACAGGGAAGATTCAGAGAGCTGTGCTTCAATCATGTAATCTTGGTACCACATCATCACACCTACCTCTCCCCCTTGACCAACAAAAGCACCCAGGATCCAGGATCACTGGATGGGATGTCAGCTGGACATCTCATCTCCTCCCTGTCACATCAGGTGCCCTGAGAAGGTCCTAGATCCTCCTTAGCCACCCCTCACCTTAATGTCAAGATATCCACTGATTTTCAACATCAGCCTTCTCAGATGCCTGGGGATGTCACGCATTGGGTGGTGTCACAAAGGGACAGCAGCTCGGCTGGTGTAAATCAGCCCTGACCGGCTGAAGCCACCAGTTGAAGACAGCTCAAAGTTGGCATCCTGATGCTTAAGATTCCACAAACTGCAAATCCAAGCCCATTTTTAACCTTGTGGGTTTTTTGGAGCTCTGATTTGCTGTGCTAATGTGCTTTCAACGTTGTTTTTTCCTTGGTATGTGTGTTATATTAGCACACATGCACACGCGCACCCTGTATACACAGAAAGTCTATAAAACAGGGTACTCGTATAATTTTAAAATAGACAAATCAGTTTAAAGCATTAAAGCAAATCTGGTAAAAGAAAATCTCTCCTGGGTTGACATTTTGTTTGCCAAGTTTTAGCTTGGAATGAATTTTTATGACTGAGTTATAAACCCTTGAAAATAGTGGTTTATAATGGAAATCTTGACAAATCCTTAACACAGGCCCCATTGTAACATATTCTGTACATATCCCATTGATCTATGGTAATAACAAGTTTTATATAAAATGTTTTAACCATGGGAGTAACATGGTTATCTTCAGGCTTCCAAAAATATTTTTCAAATAAATAGGTGGCTTTTTCAACTTGGCAAAATCAAGGAATTAAACATCGAAAATGACATCTAAATATTCATCTGGTTTAAAAGAAAAAAAAAATAGAAAAAAATCACAATAATCCAGAACCCATGATGTTTCTTTGGCTGAAAAGCAGCCACTGACTAAGCAGCAATTCTGCTCTGATATAACTCTCAATGCAGGATGGGGTATTAGCCATGAGCAACAGAAATTACTTTCTTAGAGGATTAGCTGTAGGCCTGAAACAATAAGCAACTTAAAAAGCAAGCTATTCCCTGAGCAGGCAAGCTGATAAAACCGGGATACAAAGGATTTGCGTGCTAGGTCCCCAAAACCTCCTTCTCTGCTGCAAGATACTCAGTGCCTTTGCCCCAGCAGCTCCTCTGTGTTGGGCTTAGCCTGGCTCTGGGCTACCTGCACGTCTCACCCAGGTACTGCAGGCTTCCAGCTCTGCTGAGGCCGGGGATATGATACCATAGGGATGAGAAGCAGCTGGAGCTGTGCACTTTATCCTGCCCTCACTACTCCAGTGGTGGTGATGGGTGCTTCGGGGATGGGCCCCAAACCCATGTTTGACCACCATCACCACACCTGATCTACCTCTAGACTCCAAAACATGGGAGTGTCTGGGCAGGCAGCCTCCCTGGGGGTGGAGAAAGGCATATGCTAATTTTCAAGGCAATTATATCTGCAAGAGTACTTTAGCTCATTGACTAGCAAATGCTGAAACTGCAAGCATACAAACTCAAGCAGCAATAAACAGTCCTCTTTTTTTTTCCACTGAGTGACAGAAGCTGTGTCTGCCTCTGAAATACTTTTAAACCATGAATCTTCCTAATATCTGAAAAATTCACAGCCATCATTATTTAGCCTTATGTTGTTCTCATTAGATGAGGAGGTTCACAGACAAGAAACTGAGGCACATAATTATGAGAAACTAGGGCTATTTGGGCTTTCTGAAGATATTTGGATATTGAACTGAACATGCAATCAGGACACCAATAGCTTTTTATGAACAGAAGTGCAAAGGGAGAAACCAAATAATGTGGATTTATTTGCTTTAAGGTATCATATCTTGTCTAAGCAAGTTTACAGGCACTCTTTTGAATCAATTGCAGAAGGCATCAACATGAGATTATTCAGACCATTCTAAAAAAGTCAAGATGAATCTCTGCCTGGACATACTTATCTCTCTTTTCCCTAATACACAGGGAACCTAAAGAAGTAACCCTGATAAGGCCCCTGGAGAGAGCTGAATGGCTTGTCTTGGCAAACCAAGAATTTGGACTTGTGCCTCCATTGCCTTCGGCAAGCCTGAAACTACCTCATTTACATTCAAACAAAGGGAAAAAATGGATGTTTTGAGGGTACATAAATAGGCACATGCTACTTTATGATCTTAAAAGTCTTTTTCATCCTAAACAATTCTACAATTCTATGAAATAAAGCTGCTTCTATGCAGAGAGATGCACCCGTGCACACACAGAAGTACAGTTGCCACAAGCCTGATTTGCTCTGACTGACAAAAGCAACTTCGTCTTCACGCAGTCATCCCAGACCATGGGTCTGAATTCCTGCACTTGCATCCAAGGGAGCGAGCCATTTTCATCTCTGATGCATTCCTTTTACTTCCATTGAAACCGATTACCACACTGCCGCTTTAGCATGAACATAAATTTTTCCGACTTAACATGTTGCTTTAGGACTCGGTTCCACTCGACAGTAGACTTCCATATGTGCTGTAATGTTTGTGTTTCTAAGCAATGCCTCGGCAACCACATCAGGGTTGCCGAAAGACGAAAACGAAAAGCCTGCTTTTTAATTTTCTTTTGCTGGCGATCTCAGCTGGAAACTCGAAGTAAAAGAAGGTTGTCTATCTTCCCCAGGAGAAATGCAGCCCCACAGGGCCAACGTGTCGTTAAACACACACCAAAAACACTTTGGTGGCATGTGTCTATTTTAGAAAAAAAAAAATAAATAAATACACTTCACTGGGACTAAGTTAGGAGAAAAAAAAAATCAATTTGCTGACATGTGAGAGGCACAGCAAAAGATCTTGTCCTTGTGGAAAATGCCAGCAGGTGTTGTCTAGGGGTGGTTCTTCCTTTCTAAATGCCAGAGTATTTCCACACACGCAGTCCTGGCAGCATTCTTTTGCTTATTTTGTTGAACAGTTGACAAATTAGCTGCATAAACTTTCATAAGTCCTATTTCCCAGCTATTTATGCACAAGAAACAGTTTATGCAGATGCCTTGACCAGAGAGGATAATAACTTTGCTTTCCTTTTCCCTTTTTTTTTTTTTTTTTTTTTAACTGAGATCTAAATCTCAAGTCTATGGAGAGATACAGACATTTTAGGACCATTATGAAAATCTAGTCTGACACATAGTATAGAATTTAACTCAGCCACTCCTGTAGCACACTCTAGAATTTATACACGACCGAAGACCAGCCCCATTATTTTGCTGGGGTTTGAGAATGAAGCATTTATGCCTTAGTTCTAGAAAGCATTTAAACACATGCTTAAGTCCCTCCCTAGTCAATAAAAGCACTTAAACACATACTTTGTTCCCGCTGAAGTCAACGGGATGTTGACACAGCAAGTAGCTCGCAGAGCAGAGCAGGCTGCTAACAGGGATCCTCAGTGAGCTGAGTTACCACACTTTGGAGCTCAGAAAAGTGACTGATTACCCCCATCCCTCCCCACTGCTGACACAGGGATCTGCCCATGGCAAAGGGGACCCAAACTCCCACAGCATCTGCTTCCACAGCACCAAACTGCTCTGCTGGAAAATATTCCCCCTGGTCCCCTCTATGTCAAACCGTGGTTGTGCCCCTATCAAGAAGACCACCCTAAAGCAAAGCTCAGCTCTTCGCCCAGCCGCCCCTGCAGAGGCTCCCCCAGGCCCAGAGCTGCCTCTTGTTGCAGGGAACCAGCTTCTCTGCACCTCAGTGAGGCTGCAGGATATGCTGGCTGCTTCTGCCTTTCCTCTTCCCCATTTAGAAATTTATTCTAACCTCAGTGAAGTGGTTAGGGGCACTTAAGAGCCAGTTATGGCTCATTAGAGGCTGTGCTGGGTTAGTGGGAGGGAGGAAGATGCTGAGAGCTGCTATACCCAGTTTTAATGGCATTTTCCTCCCCTCAAAATGGTGCCTGGATGCAGGGGCGGTGCAGCAAGACCCCTGGGAAAGAGTCTAAAAAGGAGCAAACAGGTTTTTTTCTGTGGTCCACAGCAATTGTGACATTCTCCCCTTTGAAGCCCAGCAGCGACAGCCCAAACCCCAAATGCTGCTCCCCTGTCCCAGTGCTGGTTGGGGAGTGGGCTCTGTGTACCACCCCCCACTCCCCAGCACCCATGTCTAGGGCAAGCAGGGCTTGCTCTGCCCACACTGCAGGGCAAAGTCCCATAGAAGTGGAAGTTACTGTAATTATAGCTTGCCTGAACATATGGTTTCAAGGACCTTTCGGCGTGTAAAATGCATGAATATGCATCAAAACTAGATGTCACTGCTTAAGTTACATAATCCTGCACAAACATATATTTAAGAAAGACCCGACATCCTCTGTTTTTTAAGGGGCTTTAGCTGTGATTAATTCTCTGAGCTTATTAATCACAACATGTGTTAGTGTTTGATAAATTGCCCAAAAGTTGCATTAGCTAATAAGTATAAGAACAAAATGAAATAGTTTCATCTGTTTTTATAATAAGACAAAGAGCATCATGGGAGCATACACGGTGGTCATGAATAAAAGAGAAACATTCATTTATGATAATTGGTTTCAGCTCCCCGTTTGGCTGGTTCTTGTGACCTAAATGTATCCAGTTGTTTCCTTTCTTTCCCGTTGGTTTTTGGGTCACTCCTAATGGTTTAATTCAACAAAAAATGTCTACCATTTCCTGTAACCTCTGTCTTTTTTCATTCCTCCTTCCAAAATGTTTTTTTCTGTGCAGCATCTAGAGAAATCTCCCTCTCTCTCTCCCTCTGTTTCCTTCCAAGTGAACAAAGTCAATATTGTTGACAGAGAAAAGGTTTAACTCCAGGCAAAAGGAAAAAAAAAAAGTAATAGTCATTTATTTGTCTCCACTTCTGAGTTCACAAGGGTTTTTTGTTTGATCCTGGCGGTCAAGACTTTGACACGGAACATGCCCCCTCTGACCATGAACAATTTATGGAGGGAGAAAGAGACAAAAATCCTCATTCATGTTTAAGAAAGCAAAGGAAATGGCTGTAGATTAATATTTGTGCATTTGTAGCAAAATTTCTGATAGGTCTGTAACACATTCAACCACCCTGGTTGAGAAACACAAGAGGCGAAACTCAGCCCTGGAGAGTTGAGTTTTGTTACTCTTGGACACCTTTCAAAACATCAGCCCTCATTCTGCTTTTCTTAGGGCAGCTTTTTCCTCCAGCAGAGAGTGAAAAACGTTGTATGGCATTTGCAGGGAGGCGGCGCACGCTGGCGGGGTTACCTTGAAGCACAGGCAGGGAGCACTTGCCGTGGTCTTCCCATTTGTGCTCACGCCTGATGCCCCCTGAACACTGCAAAGTGCTTTCACGTGTCCCATTTACCCTGCTCAGAGTGACAAGTAATTAATTTTCTAGCAGGAGGTTCTGAGCTCAGGCTGGTGGGAGACGTGGTGCGGGGCAGCACTGGGATGCGAGGAGGGTGTTAGCACTCGGTAGAGATGCCCTAAACACGTGCCATCAGGAGCCCTTGCTCCCAGTTATATTCACAACATTTAAAACTTTTGGGGCTGAAATTCTCCTTTGCCAGGTGACTGCCTCCAGCAGAATTTTCTAGGAAATTACAAAGAGGGTGGGAGAGGGGGAGGCCTGGCTGTTTTCCAACACAAGATTAGAGAAAAGTGCTTAGTTGATATAAAAATTCTAACAATTATTTTTTTGGAGTCTCTCTTCTGGAAAAGGGACTGGAAATTTGGTGTCACCCTGGGAACAGGGATGTGCCTTTTACATCCAAATTTGGCAAAGTGAAAAGCCTTTGAATACATCCCACTGAAGATTTATTAGCCTTTGGGAGAAAAACCTCTACAGATTCTGTCTGCCTTGCTCTCACTCCATTATGGGGCTTCTAGGGCTTGCTTCTTCTGAGGATTGCTCAGGACTTTCCTTGCTATAATTCCCTTCTTGGCTGCTGGACATGGCTGCGGCTCCAGGCACCAGAAGAGAGAGCCAGAAAGCCATCCCTGTCATCCCAGCCCCTGGGCTCCCTCCGAGCCTCTTGCTGCCCAAATCAAGCAGAGAGGAAAGCAACAGAAATGCAAAGCAGGAGAAATAGGGCAAGGACCAGGGAGCAGCTAGGAGCAAACACCTGGGAGAAGAGATTGATCCCAGGGGGACACTTGATATGACATCAGGGAATTGAGATGAGGCAGAAAAATGAGCCAGGATGGTCTAGCATTGATATATAATGAAAGCACAGATAAAACATATGCACAAAGAAGTCAATGAAGGCCACAGATAAAGCCTTAATTCTCATGTTTCGAGGATTCTGAAATTCAGTTTGTGTCTGTTATCGTTTCTGGAGCACCCCAAGATCTCCAGCAAACAGAGCAGGACACCAAACAGCAAAGCATCTCACTCCTTCTCCAAACACCCACTGAAACAGCTGACAGGATAAAAAGACATGGCAGGAAGATGTAATGAGAGGGCAGAGATAGTTAGATTAGAAAACACCATAATTTTGAGTATGCTAATGGTATGCCTGAGGTGTAGTGAACTGCAGCAGTAAATCAAAGTCTGCTCTCAAAATTCTCACATGGCTGTTATCCAGAGACCCTCTGGCTGGAAATCAGTTCCCCACAAAATCATGGGTATGACATAAATATTCATGTGATTTTAACCATATGATATCTAGGAAGTTTTTAGCCCTTAAGAATCACTCGTCCTTATGACCTTGAGCAGCAGAAATTCTAGTTTTTTTGTTACTGAAATCCATATTTGCCCATTGGATTGCACACCTCAGGGACTGAGGATTTCAGAAAGGAAATCCCAGCTGGAGAAACTCCTGCTAAAATCATGGGCATCACCAACACTTCATAAACTGGCAGTACCCATTTTTAAGCATGCAGTAGAGGCTGTGAGTATAAAAGTGTTCAAGACATGCCAGGACACATTAGGAGAGGACAGCTCTATCTGCAGACAGTAAACACTGAGGTACAAGCACAAACTGCATCATGAGCAATTGCTGGAGGACTATTGCTGGCAACTGGGTCTGGGCTGCGTGGACCTCTCCTTCAGGGCAGATTTCCTACTCTCTAGAAAGGCTGCCCACAGCTAAGCTCTGTGTCACAGCCTGGATCTGGGATGACCCACCCTTTGCTCTTGGGAATGACAACTCACATGTGCCATCATTAAGGGTTGTGCAAAGATTCTCCTGCCTGAGAAGGAAGAACAGCCACTACCCTCCCTGAAATGGTCACACCTTGGCTGCTGTGGTTTGGGGACATATTTGACACAACCCCCATATCCTCTGCAGCATCACTCAGCACAGATAGAGCCTCAGAGAATTGAGT
Source organism: Platyrinchus mystaceus (assembly GCA_035041135.1). Taxonomy (NCBI): domain Eukaryota; kingdom Metazoa; phylum Chordata; class Aves; order Passeriformes; family Tyrannidae; genus Platyrinchus; species Platyrinchus mystaceus. Next base: position 8,373,950 of record JAWWLV010000005.1, read on the forward strand.
TGCAAACTCAATGCACCTCTCCTATGAGTACAACAAAGCTCATGACTGCAGGCAAACCAGGATGCAGAAGGGACAGAAAACTCCAGAAAATAAAAACCCACTGTCTAGACAAGAGATCAAGAACAATCTTAAATTCCAAGCACTGATAACTGACCAAGGGGACACGGAAGAAAAAGGGAGAAAAGCCTTATTGACAAAGGGGATGATTCTTTTGGGGTACATCATACTAATAAACCCACAACATTTTACTCTCACAGTGCTGCTAAAAGATCAGTGCAGCAGGTTTTGTTCCTAGTTCTGCACTTTCTTATCATGGAAAGTCCATATGTTTTATCATATATAATCCCAGTGCCACAACTTTTCCAAGGATACAGGCTTTTTACTCCATGGGACACCTGCTTTGTTTCTATTTGTATTAGTCATGAATGAAAACATGATTTAAGGGAACTGCACGTCTCCTTAAAATATTATAGGCATTAAAATATTATTGCATCCTCTCAACAGCTTCAGAAAACTGTTTTTCTCTAATCTTATCAAACCAGAGATGACAGTGAAGCCAACTTCTTTAGGATAACCACAGAAAAACTACACCATGGACTTTCCAACAGAATGGACTGAGTAGCTATGTGGGGAAAACTGGAGCATTACTGAGTACTTGAACATGCTGTGGATAAGCTTTAACATCCAAGAAACCTCTGCATGACATTAGAATTTTCAAGTAATTTCCAAAGCAATACACCACAATCATCTTGCAGACCTAGTTGTGCATGAGAGAGTTTTGGGCACAAGCCTGCACGAATCTGAACCTCTCCTCTCCCTCCACCACCTGTAATGATGTTAAAAACATCAGCATGAGTTTCTGATCTTCTCTCCTTCGCCTTCTCTCTCTCCTCACTCTCTTCCACAGTCATAGCTCGAAGATATTGTGACATGGTTTGTCACAAACCCACAAAGACCAAGCAGGGCAGCTCAAAGAGTTTTCCATTTGAATTTTCTGGCAAATGATATTTGAAAAACTCTGAAAATTCTGCTTTTGTTAAAAAACCCCACAGTATCAGGAACAGGGGACAGAGAATAGTAGCAAGATTCACAATTTCCTATAGTAAGAATCATATATTCAATAACAATATTCAGTAACAAAAACATTTAGTAGGACAATTGCATCTCTAGATTCTTTTGGTGGCAGAAGGTTAATTAACATTGGGTGCCTATGTCAAAGACTCTGGAAATCTTGCAGGGTACTTTTCCTTTCTGATCACAAAGGTATCTGCAGCTACTCCAGAAATATGAAGACGTATCTTTAGCAATACACTCTGGTTCAGTCTACCCCAATTATCTCAATAACACTTCAAGACAATCTGCATTCTATGCAAAAGCAGGCATGACAGCCAGTTTTGCATTACATAGCATCTCTGTCCCCTCTTTTACATGATCACATCTCATTCTTGAGGGGGACTTGTACACATCTCTCAGCTGCACAGAGGTCCTGCATAGCTGTTGGTGTGTGGGTTTAGCTGTGAGAAGTGACTGGCTTTAAGTCTTACCAAATTATTTCCATTGCATGAATTAAGTGGCTTCCTTATATCCCCAAATATCCCCAATTAACCATGCAGCACTAAGGGTACTGGATTTCCATCTTTTGAGATGCTGGGATGATCCTTTCCACTCATGAACTGACCATGAAATAAAAACACTCACTCCTTCCTGAGGTACAATGAATTAGGATACTGTAAATAAGACATGAGCTGGATCTCTGTCTGCACAGACTCTCACATCTTCAGCTCACACACACTATCAGTGAGTGTATAAAAACAGCTGTGCCATTTTTTATGCCATTCCACTCAGCCACATGCTTTTGCAATGGTTCCATTTCATTACATGCCTTCCTATGTTTTCTCCTGTTTTACTAGCTGTTGCACCAAATAAAAGAAATCTCTAACCTAAAAAAATAACCCAAATCCCAAAACAAGTGCCTCTTGCATGAATGGGCTCCCCTCTTCCTTGTGCCACCTGGTTCACTGAAGGGCGTGTTGATATGCAGAACATGTCAGCGTGTTTCCACGTGTTGGGATTTATGCGTGGTTTTGCATACGAGAGTAGGAATTGCTCGCCTTGCCAGCTATGTGGATGACATGCCTCTCATTATGACAGGGTGAGAGATGACCTGCCCTGTCCCCCACCGCAGGCTGCTCCAGGCACACATTTCCTTCCTTTTGCCAGGGGCTGGGGCTTCTTTCACAGGTGCCAAAGGACAATTTGGCCTGGTTCACCTGATGTCTCTGAGCCCAGCACCAGGCTGCGGTTGTCACAACCCTGTGAAGAGGCAGTGGAGAGAAGCTCTGCCAACACGCAGAGGGACAGGATTTATAAGCAATCCAACAGAAAGGTAAAGAACTCCCAGAAGTGGTGCATGAACCACAGCCAGATCTGCTCCAGCAGGACAAGGCAGAAAGGCATATCACTGCAAAGAGGCCTTATAAAGGTGTGGTGTCACTTTGGCAAAATGAAGTCCCTCAGTGTGGTTGCTCTCCTGGCACCACAGCCCCTCACACACCATTGGAAAAAAAAAATCATTCCTAGAAAGGAACATTAAAAAATACGCAAATCTTAGAGAAAATCTCTCCCACTTTTTGAGGCACGTGGTGGGTTTGTATCAAGGCACAGAGCACGGGCAGTGCATGGCTTGTCTGCACCAGGAAACAGCATAAGCGAGGGACTGGCCAGTGTCAACAGGGCCAGTTTCCAGTTCCGCTCCTATGAACCTGTAAAATCCCAGGAGAAAATGCCAACAAGCACCAGCACTTCTCCATGCTCCCTTCTCTCCCCTTTGGCAGTGCAGGTGCTGGAAGGGGCTTCTGCTGCAGGGACTCCTGTGTGGGAGCACTGATCAGGGCACCCCCTCTGCCCACCCAGTGCTGCGTTTCAGGCACAGGGAAGGTCTGCAGGAGGGACCATCCCACAGCATCCTGAGCCAGCTGCAGGTGCAGCACTGGCTCAGCCCAGAAATGGGTTCAGAGTGGAGAGCAAAGTGCTGGCCTGGTGTCTTCACAAGTTTTGTTTTAAAGGTCTGCAGTTTTTCACACTTCAACCCAGCCAGGCAGGCAGCAATGCCAAAACATGGCTGTGCAAACACCTCTTGCTTGCTGTCTGGAGGAACTGGGATTAACATAGCACAGGATACCAAACTGCCCCAGAGTCCTACAGGTGAAGGATGAGAGACAGAGGTAAGAACCCAGAAAAGGTGCTTCTTTTGCCATCTTCCCAACCTCAAGTCAAACTTAAAACCATAGTCTAAGGACTAATGATAAAGCAAAAGCCTCTGCCAAAAAATATAGGTAGGACATTCCTGCCAGAATATATGTTAAAGAAAGACACACAATTATTTTTTAGAGTTGCTGGCACAGTGCTTTCAGGAAACCTTCCCCTTTAAACACTAAAATTAAACAAACACATGAAAAGCAGGGAGAAATGTAATTACTTTATAGCTTGACTTTGGTCTATTGCCTCGGGTATCCAGTTCCTTTTCTTAGTGATGTGGAAACTCAAATTCCCTCCTAACAGTGTCATTAATTCCTTGGCCTGGAGAGCCCAGCTTTCCTGCTGCATTTTGCATCAGGAAATCCCAGCTGCCCGCACCTTGCTCTGAAAACTGCTCTGCAGGTGACAGAGGAGCTCCTGCTCTGTTCCAAACACAGGAAGGGGGCAGGAGGGTTCCCCTCTCCCCACTGAAAGGGGGAGATTAAAACAATTGGGTTGCCAAAAAAACAATTAAACACCCAGGCGAAGATCTAGCTCCTCTGACCTCCAGCCCTCTCAAAACTCCTCTTGCCTGCCAAAAAAAATGACAAGGGGTGTCTATTTCTGCTTGCCTTTTTCTTAAGAAAAACACCTCCCCCTCTCCCTCCTCATATCCCCCCATGGCTCTTCCTCCTGCACACAGTTGGGGCTGGCTAAGGTTCATATTAAAAGAACACCCAGTCCTAAAATACTCCCAGGATGGTGTCCAAAGGCTACCAGAGGTTGTCAAGAGACTCCCCCTGATAGGGGTAAGCACGAGTGCCCCCCACAGACCACCCGCCCTGAGGTCAAAAGCAGCTTTAATGCCCTGTAGAGAAAACAAATAGGTTTGGGGGAGCACAGGGAACCCCGTGGGAACAGAAGCTTCTCTCTCCCATGCTTACCTTCCCCCCGCCTTGCCTTCTGGGATGCTGACGAAATCCTCACCGCTGTGTGCCAGCCCGACCGGGCGGCCATCCTAGCTCCTGCCCCGTGCCCAGGCAGCTGCTCCAGAAAAAGGTTTTCTTGGGCACTGTACAGAACTTCCCAGCTTTTTTCGGACTGAAATCTTTAGAGGTTGGTCCTGGAAGCAGACTGGTAGCTGCCTGCCCTTTGCAAGCTGTCATGCAATTCAGCAGGAGCCCAGACGGACTCTGTGAGTTTATATACACCCCTGTGACACACACACACACAGAATGTGCCTGGCATCTAAAGCAGCCGATGCTGGATTTATCCCTTCCCTTGTTGCCAGTGACTGACATAAGTGCCGGGAACTCTTGGTGGAAAACTGCTTATGAGCTTTGGGCCTGATCCAAACCCCGCTGAAGACAAAGGAAAGACTTGTGATTGCCTTGGAGCTGGCTTTGGATCAGTCCCATTATCTCTGCCCAGAGACCAGTGTACAAACAAAGCAGCAAGGGCTGGGGCACTGTACGCCGGTACCCAGAGGCCGATCTCATCTGAGGAAAAGAGAAGCAGGGAGGTTCATCTGAGCCTTCCTCAAATCTTCACCCAAAGCCCTCCTGGGAAGGGACGAGCCTTGAGAACTTAATGTGACCATATCTCTCAGCCCTCACTCCAAGGTGGAAATGCCCTGCTCAGGAGGAAACGCCCTACTCAGGAGGAAACACACAGATTTCTCTGCTGGGGGTTGGTGTCAGCCGTACAAAACATTCAGAGCCAGACCTACATCCAGACTTAAATTGTGCAAATCATCCGCCTCACAGGCTGAGTCTGCTTTTATCTGTCAAACACCATCAATTTGAACACTTCAACACTGAGCACATCCATGTGTCCCACAGGACACAAGTGTCCCTGTAAGTTCGTTCCGTTCCAAAAAGAGACCAAAGGCGTAACACTCAGACTCCCTCCCACCTAAAAATCCCCAAAAGCATTTGTTTTATCAACAATTAAGCAGCAATTTGCATTCTTTATGGGTAAGAGGCTTCCTGCAGAACTGAAAAATGGTTTGACAGTTTCATTCCACTTCTCCTGGCAGCACTACCTTTCTCTTCATTTGCTAAAAAAAAAAAAAAGCTGAAAAAATAAATTGTTAAGTCATGCTTTTCTATTTTAAGGCATTTGTTGTAACTATACAAGGCTTTTTTTTTCCCCACTGGGAGAATAAATGAGAACCATGAATCACACCAAACTTACCTAAGTAAAGTGCAAAACAATACTCTGTCCTGGGATTACAGAGTTGCAGACTTCTGACCCTTTCTTTGTAGAGTTTAGGCTACACAACTTTTGTTGCATAAACCTATTTCCATTGGAGATAAAGGATTTTTTAACCAGTACCCTTCTACTTGTGACACTCACTACTGTGGATACAGTTACACTACACCATGACAGCTCTTCTTGGGAAATTGGCAAAAAGCTTCCTTGCACCCCAGGTTTCAAAACATATTTGAATTCCTGCATTTTAACAGACTACCATGTGTCAGTGGAATGACAATGAACAGCAATGTGTGTGCCCTTCAAAGGAGAGAAGCATGAGCCAAAATGATTTGCCCTCAGCTCTTTTTACAGAGGCTGAAGCTGTGATCTGGGTTGGGTCTGAGGTGGGCTCAGACCCTACACGCAATTACCTGGGCTCAGCCGTGGGTGGGAAGGCATGACAATGCACTGACCTGCCATAGAGCTCACCCCAAACAGTGCTAGCCTAAGGCTGGCACAGCTTAAACTGTGCTCAGATACCCTAAAGAGAGCAACTCTGGGGAGCAGAGCGGCCCCGACAACTTTCAAAGTCTGTTGACATTTTTGTGATGCCAAGCTCTGAAAATCGCAGCTGGTGTTGAGGGTCGGGTAACCCTGAGCTTGAAACACACAACGCTAAGTTACTTTTCAATCCTGGCTTGAACTACAGCTTTGCAAAAGCCTAAGTCTCTAGGATTTCTCACCCCTCATCCAAAGAAGTAGAGAAGAGAAAGTGAGGATTTAAAAGGAAATAAGTTAAACCTCATAGCATGCAAAATGAATTCCCTAACCAGAAGGGTCTTGCCACATCCTCGGTATGGTGTCACGGCTTGAAAACATGCCTTGTTTCTAAGCTCATTTATTTGCTAGGAAAACTCAGCAACTAGTCTGTCTTAAAGAAATCCCTAGAAAGGCATCTGCAAACAGTTGCACTGAAACTTCAATTGCTGCTGAGCGTAATTCACGGCAGAGCGAAACCCTGGAATCTCTGTGAGCGCAGGGTACAAATAGCTCAAGGAGGTGTTTGGTACGGAGGAAACGGTGATGCTTCTTCCATTTCCCATGAATATCATATGCACTGCTCCAGCCATATGTTGTGTTGAATCTGCCACATTCTTCAGTGGTGGGCACAGATGTGGACAGATCTGACAGATCAGGGTCTTAGGGTCACACAGGAGTAAATTGGGGGCAGATGATTTGAGCGTCACAGCTTATTTTTAGAAAAAAAAGGAGAAAAAAGATTGCTAAGAATCATTTCTACCATGTGTCTGAACAAGAAAGGCATTTATCTCACCCAGTAAAAACAAAGTAGAGTTTCTCTCAAATAGGGAGTTTGTTTTAAGAGGCTAACAAAGATTGTTCTATGCACTCCATAGATCACAGGTGCTGCAGAGACACATATACTTTGCCATGTATTTCCGTGCTTCATTAACATGTATTATTTTCAGACGATCTCCAACAATGCTCCATCTTTACAGGCACAGAAGTGACTCCTTGGACAAATAAGCAAAGTTTCTTCTCAATTGCCTGGCTTACACTATTCTCTGGTTATTCCTCTGATTAGTGCTGTTTTGCTTACATGTGCACTGTGGGTGATAAAAGACATCAAGGAAATGGAAAACCCTTTCAGAAGAATATAACCACTGCTAGAAGATGGAAGAGAAAACAAGGAAAATCAATGCTTATAATGCTTATCAAACCCTATAGACCACCAAAATACAGCAAAAAATGTGACAGGTACATTCCTGCACGTCTATTATTTATACTCATAAGAGCATATTATACTCATGCTCTCTGCCTCCTGCTGCACAAAGTTTAAGAGCAGAGAGTGAGGATGAGGTGTCACATTACTTCACTAGTCCCACAAACTTCTCTGCCCAACATTCACTCATACACGGTGAGGCTCTGCAGAGCTAAGGCAGAATTCAAACCCAAAGTGCATTTGCCAAAGAAGGACAAGGAGAGTGTTTCACAACACAAACAGGTCTTTCAAAGGCTGCTTTGAGAAGGAAAATGGAAGAAAACGCTGGACCCACTGGGATGGTGAGGACAAAGTGCTGATGGCAGCAATGGCCCGGCCAACCCAGTCACATAAGTCTTTGCATTATGGTCACACCCAGTCACTTGCAGTGGATTTTTCCAGGCCACCAGTTCAAATTTCTAATAGCCAGTATGCAACACTTTTAGTCGTATCAAGTAGAAACTCACCCTGGTATGAGCATCCCAACCCAGGCCCCAGACATGTTGGAAATTGCTCAGAGAACAATATCACCCCTTTGCTCCCCAAGCCCAGTGCTCTCCTGAGCTCGAGCAGGAATGGGGTGAAGTTGCTCTGAAGGCATAGTTGGAGCTTTTCCATTTCCTCTTACAAGTCACTGAGGAGTTGTAGATGCAATCAGTCATTTTTTTTTCCTATGTTTTTCCTGTCTGTTTGTCTAAGAGCAAAAGGCCTGGTTTGATATAGCCTACACTCTGCTGATTTCCCTGCACCTCAAGATTTCTCAGAGGCTGCTTCTGGGTCTTCAAAGGCATCACACCAACTGTCAGAAGGATTCAGATGGGATTTAAGCTGTGTAGTGCCGGGCCAAAACTGTGTTAAGTGTACCTTAGTGATTAAATTGTTGGAATAAGGATCAGAAAACTCAGCCTGTCAGGTAAACATGGACACTTCAGCCCAGCCATCTAAGCTCAGAGGGAGCACCCTCATCACAGGGAAGCATCCAGCAAGCAGAGGTGTCAGAGCCAAGTCTCACAAGCAGGTACAACTGCCTTTCACCACCCTGGTGTCATGACAGCAAAAGAGAAAGGGTCATGAGGAGACACAGCACCGGGCTGGGGAGCCCAAGAGTGTGTGGTGGGGGAGATGGCCATGCTCCTGCCAGGCTCTGCCACAGTGCAGGGCTCTTTGCTGCCCTGGAAAGCAGGCTGGCTGAAGCAACTGGTTCGTTTGTTGGGATGTGGAGCCAGCCCTGATTTTTCGGTATTAAACTGCTTTGACAGATCGTTTCACAGCCAGCAACGCATGGCCCAAAGAGCACAGTCCACAATGGGAAAGCAGGAACCTCCACGCCACAGCCACATGGGTCTGGTTCTCAGCTGAGGAATCTTTTCATGGTGAAAAATATGGATAAAATGGAAAATGGATGTCGGTTTTTTTTTTCTTTTACCCGAATGAAAACAAAATTGCTCTTCATTTTAATATTTTTGTCATTTTATGCCATACTGGCCAAAATGTTATGTCATGATTCTAGAAACCAGCCATTTTAAGGTTTCGGTTGCCAAAAGCAAAGGAAGCAAAGGATGTTTTTACAGCTTTTTAAAACCAAAGTCTCATGGGGGAAAAATGAAAATTTTAAATACAAATTTTTTTCCCTGCTATTTACTTTGGTAGAAAATAACTTTCTGCTGGGGAAGTGATTAAAATGAAAAACAATTGTTGAGTCACTCATCCAGTCCTTCTCATGGATTTGCTGTAAACTCAGCAGATATAAAAATCTCACTCATACACTATGAGGGGTCTTTCCAATTTTCTGACAGTTTATGGCACCGCAGCAGGGCTGACACTGTTTTTAAACAAGCTGCAGCTAAATCCTGGGTTTGAGGCCAGCTGATAGACAATTTCAGAGGAAACAACACCACTTTTGTAAAGAGTGTTATTTTGCTTCCTTCCTCCAAGCTTGGATTTAATGGTTTATTTATGAGATGAAGGAGGGAAGTACTTTCACTTACTCTAAGGACAAGCAAAGTCCTGGCTGCAGTGTGAAGGTAACCTGGTTTCTTCCCAGCTCTCCCAAGGATTACTTGGGTAGACTGGATTATTTGCCCCATAGTCCCAGGCTCTCTGCAGCAATGTCAAGGTGAAGACACCCATCCAGTCTCCTTGGGGAAATCCACACTCAGTGTCAGATTAGATCTGAAGGCTAAAAAATAATAACATTTTCCAAGTTGTATCCTCTTTCCAGTTGCAGCATCCCTAACCTCCAAACCCACTGTTTCATAAAACTTGCAAGCAGACTATGAACAAACAGGGAACTGCAGCAAGACCTCCTAAAAGCAGAGTAATCCCAACTCCCAGCTGCAATGTAATGGAGTGCCTACTATGGCTGCTGGCTGACACTGGAAAAAGTGAGATCCTCCCGCATCTCCAGAAAAGCCGCCCAACTCCAAAGAGCGATGGGAGTGAAGGTGTTGAAGATTAGCCCCGTGCCCTACTTCTCTGGCAGACATGGACCTGCACAGAGCCAGACACCAGTTTCCTGACCGACAGCTTCACAAACAACAAGCCATTCAAAATTACCCACACCAACTATTGAACTTTTCCTATAGTAGGAGTTCCTTTTTTGGGGGAAAAGGACAGCAAGAAAACAGCCCTGGCTGTGAAGACACTCATTCCATAGGAGCACTCTGTGCCAGAAAACTCTCTCCACAGGCAGGACCTCTCCTTTCTTGTCCTGGACTTCACTGTGAAACCATGCAGGACCACAATGGGGACCATGGGGATTAAGGTTCTCATGCCCTTTGTGTGTATGGGTTGGAGGGAGAAACAGATGATATTAAACCTTTGACTTGTTTCCAGTTTAGTTTCCTACTGCAGTCACAAACCAGGATTAGCAGCCTTAGTATACAGGAGACCAGCACAATCCTCCAGAAACATGTTGGTTTTAGCTCAGATGCTGGTTTTAGCTACAAACAATTATCCCACTGCTACTCAGCTCCAGGTCCCAGTGCTGTCCTCAAGACCCCATTCCCCAAGCTACACAAAAGGCTTCCTGAGAACTCAAAGCCCATCTGGGTATCTCACACTTCGCCAGCACACAAGGAAAGGAGCAGCAGGTTATGCACAGCCTCCAACAGGGCTCAGCCATCGAAGGCGTATAAAATAGTATTAGCAACAACTTGGTAAAAAGGAGCCATGTCGGTGTCACTGAACACAATGAAAAGCGTAATTGGTTACAGCTGACAAACACAGAATTGCATTAAACAGAACATTTGATGCTGGGCCGTGGTTTACATCAAATTGTCAATCTCAATATGGCAATCCCCTAAAAGAGCCACTTTTTTTTTTTTTGTAAGCCCTCATGAAACATAGCAAATCATGGCAACATGTTTATAGTCCTCAAATGCCACACAAGAAATCTGATACGTAACTTTTATGGTGGGATGTACTGGAGGGTGTTTCAGCGCTTCCATGCTCATTTTCCAAATACATTGCACAGCTTCGCTAAGCCTTCCTGAATCTCTCAGAGACTGACTTTTAGATGAAGCCATGGAGTAGACAATCCTCAAGGCCAAACTCACTCAATAAAAGTGAGGTCACTTGCCTTATCTCCGTGTTGTTTTCTGTCTTCAAGTCTGGCAATTAAGGCTGGAAGCAGCAGCGACAAGACGCAGATCTTTACAGCCTGCCCCTGAACTTCGCCGTCCGCTGCTGCCGTATAAAGTGACGACTGCCCTTGGACTTCAGCACTAACTTGACACCAGTAACCACAGTAGAAGGTCAATGATATTTATATCCAAACAAAAGTTTGTTTCTGTGCTTATTCTGGCTGGAATTCAAGTTATTCCAAGATAGTTTGTGGTTCCTGCACCTATTTACACACCAGATCCTTTGGGGAAGGGGCGTGTGTTCCAATACCGCCTGGTGTAGCCAAGTCCTGGTGCTACCTGGATGCTCCACCTGCCTGCCCTAAGACAGAGGGGCAGGAGGAGAGACAGCTGGGCTGGGTTAAACAGAGAAAGCACCTTCAGCACAGTAAAAACTGTCCTGTGTTTGCGAAAATACACCAGGTCTTGCTGGACTTACAGCACACCCTGCCACGCTAGGAAATTTCAGGAATGGCAGAGCCTATGAAATCCATTGTCCTGAGAGGTTTTGTGGTTTAGATTTTCCAGTGTCTAATACTCAGGCTGAGGTCAAGCTGTAGATTTTGCAGGGGAGGCTAACAGAGTCTCTCTCCTTCACCCAATTTCAGATTTTCATGAATCTGGTAAGCAGTTAGGCATTTTTTAAGACCTTCAGCTCAGTTTCAGTTTTTCTAGCAAATCCAACAGGTCTGTGGACATGAGGACAAACAGACTGGGTATTGGCATAAGGAAATAACCTAAAAATTGACACAGTTTAATTTTCAACTTCAGCAGAACAGAATTACTTACAGCAGGAAAAAACATTTTCAAAACTCAAACAAGCTTTTTAAAATGATGATCCCAATTACCTACTCTGTAGATGACCTGCTATGATATCAGCATATCTTCAAGGTTTCAAGATAAGGGACTACCACACAAGGCAGATCTTTACAGCAGGATGGCAGTACCCTGAGTTCATTCAAAGTCCTGGTTTACTACCATAAGTACTTGATTGGCCTTACAGAAAATAGCTTTGAGCTAACTTTATTAAAGAATAAACAAGAAGAGTCAACAAAACTGTTCTCTAAGTTTTAAATACCAGGAGGGGAGGAAGCTTTATTGCTTTATGCTACTACATTACACAGATACAACAACAGCTGTCAACAATAATATTATCTGTATTACAGCAGAGATCCCAACTGAGGCTAAGGTCTCATTGTGCAGGACACTTGTAAAAAACAAGAAACACACTGTAAGAAACCACCCCCTAAAGAAAATCAAGACTAAATAGACAAGAGAGAAAAAATGGGGAAAAACCTATTTCCCCCCTCCCCCCCAGAAGGGGGGAAACCCTACTTTTACAGATGGGGAACTGAGGAATGCCAAGGGTGACTTGCCAGCGGCTAAAATTAAATGTCTGTGTCAGAGCCACAACTGAGCCCAGATTTTCCAAATCCAACTCCTATACCATCCAAATCCAGTAGCAGACTTCCCTTTAAATTAGTCCTAATAACGTTACGGTTAGATCTCACTTGTAATCGAACTGGAGAAATCCAAACTGGACACATTTTTCTTTTTTTTAAAGAGAACTCTTACTTAGTCCGTGCCACATTTTGCTCAGGACTATAAATTCTTCATAAAATAGGTCCATTGTGCCTAATTTTCTCCAATTAACCCAGAGGCTGCACTTTTAGGTGCTGTGCCAGATACAAACTTGTTCCAGCAACTGGGCACCTCCCTTTTTCCTAGTGCTCCTTTACATGCTCAAGGCTAACAAACCTGACCTCTCCAAAGCATCTGCAGGAGATATGGGAATATTTAATACAACTAATACACTCCCAGCATGCTGCTGTGAATGGAAAGCTCCCGAGCAAATGCCACAGCCCTGTAACACAACGTGTTGGATGAATGCTCAAACTTCTGTGGTTAGTGAGAGTCAACATGATAATTCAGTGTTAGTCAGAATTACCACGGTTGGATTACCCATTTTTCAACTTCTCCTGTTCTAAACCATCTTAGTGGCCTTTATTCATAAAAGACACAGATCTACCCATTTCAAATTGCCCCTTCATGTAAATACTGTCAGAACAAATAAAGTAATTACTGCCAAGTCATCTGAAAATGATCAACACTCTTTGCTGCGAAGTAAGCAGAGTGAAGTCCATAACAAGACAGTAATTTGCACCTTTTCTTTAATTTGAGGAAAAATTCACTTTCTTCAGTACATAAGTTAAGCATGGAACATATTATTTAATCCTAATGCAAATCACTCCAGCAGGAAATTTCGTAAAGAAAAAAGTAATCTTTTGAAGGAAAAATAAATTATCAACCACGTTAAGAAGGAAAGAAACATTCTTGAATAATTTCTTTCTTTGTTGGTATTGGCTGGCAGCATAATCCTTCCAAGTAAATTGTAATTTCCAAATTAGATTATACATTATGTCATATTAGTTTTATATTAGAAAAACAAACTGACTGAAAGGAAAAATGCCAAAGTCGACTTGCCTTGTAACGTAAAATTTTTGTGCTTCTACTGTGAAATGCTAAAGTTTCTTTTTCCTTTCCTTCTTTTTTTAAGAAAAAAACTTTTACAGCAAATATAAAACCTAAATTAAGGCTTTTTAAGATATTTACTTTACCTAACCAAGCCCTGTTTGAAACGTAAATAGGGAGGAAAAAAAAAGAGCGCTTTCAGGACACCACATAGCCATAGCAACAGTTATCTCTGTATACAAATACAGATACCAGCATGGAAATTTTTATGAGTTATGCTTCAATCAAGAATATAAGCACTTATTGCAGTCAAAAATAACTTAAATAGAGAGAACATTAAACCTGCACAGGTCAAGTGATCTGAAGTCAGGAAATGCTGGAATTGAGAATGGCTGTGTAACTTTCACACTTCTCCTACGTTATGCAAGAGTCTTTAAATACACCATCTTCTATCTGTTTTTTTTCCCATAATTCCTGCTTTGGCCACAGACAAGGATGGATGGTGTTTGCTAGATATAGGATCTGGAACATAAGTCCAATGAGGAACTGCTGATGCTACTAGAGTTCTTTAGTATGGGGAAAAGAAGGCTGAAAGGAGACTTGGTCACTCTCTACAGCTGCCTGAAAGAAGGTTGTAGAGAGGTGGTGGTCAGCCTCTTCTCCCAGATAACAAGTAATAGGACAATAGGAATTGGTCTCAAGTTGCACCATGGGACTTTTCAGGTTGGATATTAAGAAAAATTTCTTCACTGAAAGAGTGGTCAAGCACTAAACAGCTGTCAGGGAAGTGGTGGAGTGGCGATCCCTGGAAGTGCTAAAAAAAAAAAAAAAGGAGTAGATATGGCACTTCATGATCTGGTTTAGTGGTCACGATGGTATTTGGTCGAAGGTTGGACGTGAAGATCTTGGAGGTATTTTCCAACCTTAATGATTCTCTGATTCTATAATCTTCAAGAGTTAATGCTTGGCCCAAGCCTCCTTTACAACATGCTTCCCAAACTCTACATCCAAGAGCGACTGCAAGTCTGCTTTCACACACTTGGCTTGTCTTTCACAAGATCCGAAAATGCCGCTAAGCGGAGACAACACTTCAGCTTGGTCATGTCAAACAGGGTGCAGAGGGATGGGATGACCGAGGAACAAGGCCATATGGCATGAGAGGAGAAAGCAAGGTGGGTACAGGACCATGGGGAAGATGAGACTGAAGATGTCCCAGCACACATGAATTGCTGAGAGCAAGGATTTGCAGAATATTTTGAAGACAACCAGCCAGGCACAAACATGGGAATACTGTAATTTCTTCATTATGCTAAATTGTCCCAGAGTACTTTATTGTCACAACAATTTTTCAGTAAGTCTAGACAGTAAAAAAAAATTACAAACCCGATCAATTAATCCTGGCTGCTGCAGGAACCAAAAGCTCACTATCTGTTTCTCCAAGGAGTTGGCTGCAGATGCTTGGGAAAACGACCACCTAAATGGACCACCCTTCACCTCTGCTTCTCTCCCCTTCCTGCACAGG
>JAWWLV010000005.1:8388879-8486481 GCA_035041135.1 Platyrinchus mystaceus
TGGCTGCAGATGCTTGGGAAAACGACCACCTAAATGGACCACCCTTCACCTCTGCTTCTCTCCCCTTCCTGCACAGGGCTGGCTTCCTCCTTTTTAACTTCCTTCTCAGCCTGGTGTGGAAGTACCAGGACTCAGGGAGACCCTCTGAGCTCAGTCCCTAAGCCCAAAAGCAGAGTAACCATAGAATAGGTCCAGCATGGACATTGGGCAAGGAAAATATTCATACTCCTCATTGGAAACTGATTTTCACAAATGGAGGCACAGGGGGCAAAAAGTCTTCCCAGTTTATCAAATTTCTACTGAGCTCATGCAAACTTTGATTATTTTTTTTTTCTTTTAACTGCCTTTTTCCTGGCCAAATCCACACAGTCTCTTGCAGATACAGCAAAATCCTTCCCACCTTCTCACAAACACGAAACAGTTTGGATTGCTCCCTTGGGAACAATAATGTCTCTCAGAGCAGCACTTTTCCTTCTCTCTCAAAATGATTGAACCATTTGGGTATGATTTTCTTGGGGGACAATGTTAATCAGCATGGAAAACTTCAGCCTAAAGAAGAGTAAGTTAAGGAAAGCTGTCAACAATCAAAGCAAGGCTCTTATTGGGGAAATTTCTGGCAACTCTTCCATGGACATAAGTTCCTCAGTAAGTTTTAGCACGTGCTTTGTTACATATGAACATTTTGCTGAAAGCTGTGACTACTAAAAACAAAGTTCTGGAGTCAGAGAAAAGGAAAAGAAAATACTTTTTTTCCCCCTACTTTTTCATTTCTGGTAATCAAAATCCTTTATTCTCTTGTGGCATTTCCAAGTTCTAATCAGCTGATGAGTTCAAAATGCTTTTGTATTAATTAAAGAAACCGGAAGGTAGAGCATACAAAGTGCATCTTTATACGTAGAAAGGGAAAATAACCTGTAATGGGGAAGGACATGTGAGAAAGGAAGAGACACCTGTGTATCCCAGTCCAGCAGACTTGCATTGCCCATGGACCCTAATGGCAATTGCTTTGAAACAGGGAATGTTCACCATCCTGAAGTGAACTTTGCTGCTAGACTTTTCCCAAATGAGAAGACCACTGATAACTGACCTAACCCTCCATGTGCCCAAAGAAGTGTCTGGACATGGAATCATCCTAGATGTTAAATATTTGCAGATATATGAGAAAGAAACTCAGCCTCTAAAGACCATTCTGAACTCAAGTTTTAAATGAATCAAAATAGAGGTTTAAATGTAAGTTCCCACTTCATCTCACTACTCCCATAATATATACTATAAAATACAGCAGGGTGGTTTTAGCTCTAATATATTTTTATATTGTCACAGCTACAGCAACATTCCCATTATAAAACAGACAGATACACAGACATGTCTATCTCACTTCCTGCAAAAGTTATACTTAGAAGCTTTTTAAAAGGAGCCAAGAGATTATTAATATGTGTAGTAACGTGGTGGTTAATGCAAGCACCATGAGGCACAGACCATTACAAAGCCCTTAGAAAAGGCAGCTCTAAGCTGTGATTCTACACAACTTGTTGGCTTCCATAACAGTTTATAATATTTTTTAAAACATCTATTAATCACCTTGTAATCCTTACCAAACACTCCTATGTGGATTTTTCATAAAAACCAACATACACACATAATCTCGGGATTTTGTGCGAGACTGTCATTGATGATAGTATAAAGCAAGCAAGGAGCCAAACTCCATGCTGTGTAGCCTCACTTGATTTCTGTGTTTGATCATATTTGATTGTGGGTGTCACAGTGCACCTATTTGAACAGCTTTTTTTCCAGTTTGGTCTTACTCCACGAAACCTCTAATGATTTACACAGCCCCACTGGCCTCACTTAATCCATTCTCTATATTGTTTGCGTTTAGATGGCTAGAAATGGCCTACTAAGGTGTAACCCTGTGATTTTGTCATGTTTCATGAAGGGCCAGGGATAGATTTATTTCATCTAAACCTCACCAGAATGACAAACAGATCTGATAAAAGAGTTTATAAGTTGTTCAGGGAGGGTCTGCTCTTCCATGGCTTTCCCCACCTCAGACTTGCACAGACAGCCCAAACTTCTCACCTAGACCAAGAGAGGCATTTCACAGAACAAGGAAAAGTAGTGTTGACATTGTGTTTACTTTTTTCCATTACATCTTAAAAGAAGGGCAGTTGATGAGTGTGCAAGGTGTTTTATTTCTTGACTCCTTACTCCACTAACCCAAGGGACTTCCTCTCCCATGGCATCACCTGATCCAAGAGTCCAAGTGGATATTAGAAAGGGTGATATTCTAAAGCAAATACTCTTCCATGACATAGCAAGGCACAAAACATGAAAGATATAATCCCTTCAGCTTTCTACAATGCAGTATTTAATGTATGTGAGCATGAAATTTATTTCTCTTATGTCTTAGTACAAAATAATGTTATGGATTTTTGAACTTTACCTCTATTATTGCTCTCAGTCAAAGAAAGGACTAAATGGGTCATGACCCAATATGGTGGGTCCCATGAAACTGCTCTCTCTCGTGCAAGAAAATCAGTATTTGGCTTTGGTGTTAAGTATCTTTTCATGTTTTCCTTCCCAGGCCTGACCCCAGATATTCCTTTCACCCATGACTATCCCAGGGAGGCAATTGAGACTCACTTTACACATGTTCATTAAAACATCTTTTGAAAAATTTTTTTCCCTTTTTTTCCCCTGCCTTTTTAGAGGGAGCTAACAGGGATTTTGCTGTAAGACCAAAATGCAAGTTCAGGTTCTAAACGCCATACTCAGAGCACAGCCCTTCAGAAAACCTTTTGTGACGCAAAACGCAACCAGTGGCTAAGGAGGAGGGGAAAGAATAAAAGCAACAATTCTGAAAACTAAAGACTCTCACAATAAACTGCTGCCCATAAAACAGCAGTTTCAAGAGAGTCAGAGTCCCAGCCAAGAGAGAGACAAGACACACATACATGTACATATACAAAGAGTCCTGGAGACCATGTCCAGAATGATATAATTGGTTTGCAGGCACACTTCAATTGCTCCTTCATTTTAAAGACTGCCATTATTTAGCTTAATAGGACCTCAAAGAAAGGAAGGCGGAAGTTAAATGAAGTAATCTCCCACCCAGCCCTGATGCATTATACTGCCTTCCTTTATACCGACTCATTTGTACCTATAGAAACTGTTCTCAATGACACAGGGACCAGGGATTATTATCAATAAAGAACCTGACTTGACCATAGTCATACATTACCATGAATGCTACTCAACAGCTTCTTCTATTAACAAAGAGAAAAAAAAAATTTAAAAAAACCTTTTTTAACATATTTGTTGCCACTGAAGTCCACTGCAAACATCTGCTTTTACACACAGCCTTTGCACTGTGATTTCAGAGGAAGTCTGAAAGGCTCAGTCCAAGGTTGTCATCTGGGGACACACTATTTAAATGAAGATCTTTAATACACCATGTCAGAAGGCCACCTTCACCTCTGTGATTCCAGGGAAGCAGAAGTGCTCCACTGCAAAGAATTTGGCTTCTTACCTACATGAAATAAACAGTTGCAAAGCCCTTAGGTCTCAAAAATAGTAGTAAGGGTTCTTTTTTTAATAATCCTCAGTCTATTATTTCAATAGCTAGACTACACATTGCATCTCCCGGCATGTATAATACAGCTGCTTTATGTTGGCCTTCTAGCTGTTCATTATTTTTGTTTTTATAATAAGAAATGTATGGAAACAAATGACCCTTTCAAAGTGCCGATCTGTTTAAAGAAATAGCAAACAATCCCAAAGCCACAGAGGCTCTTCTACTGGCACAAGAACGGTGGCCCTTAGTCATTTCAGGCCCCAAATGAGATAACACTTTGAAACAACATTCATTAATGTTTGAAATCCCAATACAGAGCAATTTAATTCAAACGGCTTTGTTCTTCAGAAAAAAACCTAAAGGGGAAGGCGGGAAGGCTAAAAAGATAGCTTAAGTCATATAAACTTTCACCAAAGAACAAATCAAAACATCTGAGGTTCATTCAGTAGGGCTGACTGGCCTCTGCAAGAAGACGACAAACAAAGGAGCATTGTATTGTTCCGCGGACTGAGGTTTTTCCAGGAACATCCCGTCAGATGCTTTCCAAGCGAACACCACGCAGCTGAGAGTAGGTGGATTTGAAACAGCGTAAGATCAATAAAAACCCAGCTTTCCCTTTTCACAGGAAGTCGACTGTTAAAACAGTAATGTACTTGTCCGTAGCATGTAAAACAGAAAGGCCACACAGAGGTTTGGTGTCAGGTTACTGCTCAGTGTGTCTTAATAATACCGTACATACATTCTGAACATCTTCCCTACCCCGCCCTGGAACCTTCAAGTGCCAAGCAGTCCAAGCGTTTAAAGCAAATTAACAGGAATAATCTCTGATAAAGGACAAAATCCAACCACTTTTCCTAAAAGAACAAATAATCCCATTCCCCCATTAAACTAGTAGAGAACTTCTTACCACGTTTTGTCACGCTATGCTTCATTCCCAAGGCTCAGATATATGGGAAACAGAGGGAATCGGTAATAAGGAGCAAGATGTACTGATGGTGCTCTGACTCATGAGAAGAGGAAGAGATGGGGAGGGCATCAGCACAAAACCAAGCAGATTCTGCTGGTCTTGCATGTCTACTGCTTTATTTTTTCTTCAAAGTTATGAGTGGGAAGAGACCTGAATAAAAGACCCTGATTCAAATGATCTTTACATGCATCCACATTTAGACCAACAACATGACAAGAATGATCCAAGTTCTTGAATGGCTGCTGCATGGGCCATGGTTCAGTAGAGAAGAACTTCTCAAATTAGAAGATATGATTGAGGTGGGATGTGGTAGAGATCAGGGGAATCCTGGCCACAGTGAGTAAGGATCAGTTGTTTACTCTCCTTTCCAGCACATGTCCTGGGAAAGAGTGAAGAAAAGAGCAAAGAGCAGACTAAGAAGAAATGAAAGCAAACAGCTCTTCCCACAGCACTTGGTGAAGCTAAGGAATTCCTTGCATGGGATGCTGTGAAATGTATGTGGGTTCAAAAACTGATCAGCTGAATTCCTCACAGAAAAAAAAAACTTCCTTAAATTCAAAACACCACCTTTGTCTGATGTGTGTTTGAACATTAAAATGCTGAAGGTTAAAAGAGTGATACTGGAAAAACATCACCAGATGTTTGCCCTGTTGCTGTAGATTTTCCTTGGAGTGCCCTGTTGACCACCACCAGTGGCAGAGTACCATGTTAGAGACGCCTTTGGCACCACCCAGCACAGCCGACCTGACATTATGTGAACCACCACAGCAACTGCCTGTGTGTGTTCCTAGCCCGCAGCAAACATGAGGTAATTTGGATTGATTTAACCCACCCAGAAGGAGGTTTAATCTAGGCTGAACTGTGTCACATTTGCCAGTGGCCAAAACACACAAGCACAAAGTTATCTCCAAGGTAGTCACCAGGAGCCAAGGTGCTGCCGAGCCCTGTGCACGGACCACTGACTGCAGGTTACAGAGTTCATTTGAACCCCACAGGATGAGTCCATCTCTAGACTTTCCTGCCTGTTTGAGCTTCCCACAGATCCCACCCAACTGACAATGTTTCAGGCATAATCTGATCTGTGGAGTGTACCTTCCAGCCAAGAGATCACAGAAATATCCCTGCCAATGCTGAGAAGGTTCTGACTGCTTCATGCCTTGGCCACACCACTGGTTTGGGAAGCAAAGATTTTCCCAGGGAGGTAAAAGCAGAAATCAAATTAAGTAATTCAGTTTTGCCTTGTTGGCAAGCCAATCAGCTTTCCAGGTTAATTTCCAGTTTAATATTTACACATCCCAGCTCAGGCATCAAGTTCAGTGAGCCCAATCTCTGAATTCAAGATGAATGCTCAGCATTGCTGCAGCTTCTCAAAGGCATATTGCTAGCCCAGCTTTCCAGGTTTGCTACATGAGTAAATGTTCTTGCTTTTGAGGGATCAATCAGAACTTCAGGGTAGCTTTTTTTCTTACTCTGGTAACACTGAGGCAAGGAATCCATGCTGACGTCGATGGTCTCCCACAGGAATGCTGCTGTGGGAGCATCTGCAAGTGATTAATAACCAGCAAAGAGCAAGACAAAAAGGTTCCAGTTGGTGATGAGGCTCCAGTGGATGCTTCTGGGGTGTCAGAAATGTCAAGATGATACTCAATCTTCTTATAACTCTTTGCTTGCCTTTCCAGAACATGGACATGAAGAACAGCCTGGAGGCACGAGTGGGAAAGATCAGCAACCCTGGGGAGCAGAGACGAAGTGACTGATCCTTCTGTATCAACAGGCAGGTCTGCAAGACCTTGTCTGTGAGTCGCATGGATATTCTTAATGGTAAGGGGAACCAGATGCTCATTAGTCAAAGATGTGGCTAATGTTCAACCAACAGCATGCTGGTCTAGCTTTTAACCTGGGTCTGCCTGCCTGCAAAGTGGCAGTGGGAGCTTCTAGCAGGGCTGTGTGGGAATTAGTGATTTCAGCACAGATGGATTTGTGCAAACTTCTGGTTAGATTACTCGACTCCTGGGTTTCTGCAAGTCAGGTTGGATCCACACCTGGGGGCAACAGAGCAGTTCATCTGGCGAACATGGAATCAGGCTAACTTCCACCAGAGGAGGTGGTGAGGGGTTGAAATAAAGCCGGCATTTAAAGCAATCAAAAACTTGAGTTTCTCATGGAGATGGATCCTCCAAGGCCTCTGCAGAGGGAATTCCCATTGAATTCAGAGCTTAGAGGACCAGACCCCTGAACCTGGGTCAAAGTAATGAATGAAACCAAGTTCTGCAGCAAACGACATAAATCAGCCACATTCATTCCAAACCAGGCCCTGAAGCATGACCCTTAACCAGCCTTTCAGTGAACCTGAGATATGGTTTTCAAATTTGTAATGAAACCTGAAACTAAGTGATTTTCACCTGGTTCTGGCTTTCACAGAAAACATTGCACAGCAATCTTTATTCCCTAGGTGTGATTCCCTAATTTCTTTGTTAAATCCAACCAGTTCTTTGAACTGGGAGAGCCAAAGAGTAACCTGGTGACAATTACCTGAAATGAATTAAATTTTGTGTAAGGATACGAGCTCAAAGCGGATGCCTCCCATGGAGTTCCCCGAGGAATTTTGAAGACATCATTTCAAAACCATGTGCCTTAAAAAAATTTAAAAGATAGCACTTATGCTAGACTTTCATGCAAATGTTTCTGCAACCAATAGCACCTCTGAGTTGTATCCCTGAGCAGGGAACAATAACGGAAGAAAAAAGTAGTGCAACCATCAATAATCTTGAAAAGTAATCCCATTAGGACAGTGCTGGTCTGAAGAAGGGCTTCCACAGGAAAACCCAAATCTGGATTAGGCTTTGTGCCGTTAATGTGGGAAGCTCTATTTCAAGTTTTCAGCTAGCAAAGATTCCCGGAATGTCCTTTCTGAAGAAGGACTGAAAGGTCCTGTCCAGTTGAAGTCCATTAACCAGGTATATGTCTGAAGAGAACACAAAATGGATCTATATGACTTAACTTGCCATTAAACACCTAAAAGGGTCAGGACCACTGACACAGTGAAAAACTCAACTGCAGGAGCAATATCCTGATTGAAGAGGCAAAGAATAAAACCCAGCAAAATTTATCAATCCTCAGAATGGTGCAACTGATCGCCAAGGGCCCGCAGTCAGTGCCCCCACTAGACTTCTGGCTCAGATGTGGCACACAGAGTGTCCCAGAGCATCACTGGGCATTTAAGCCAGGTCCTCAGAGGTTAATTCCAAACCTCTACAAAACACACAGGTGGCCCATCACCCCCACAAACATGGAGAAAGAGGGACTGTAGATTAGTGGGGAACCAGCTGAACAAAGTCATTACGTTGCTGCTCTTACCCTACACAAACAGATCAAGCCTTGATGGCAGAGCACAAGCGCAAAGGAGGGGGCTCAGCACTGCACAACTCAACACCCCTTTACAGCCCTGCTCACCTCGAAACCATCACTGGGCAGAATCCCATCTTTTGACTGGAAACATAACGTGCAATGCTAGAGCCATATGGGAACAGAGTTACCAGCAAGGGAGCTCATATCTTGGTGCCTGGCTGCATCAACAGCCACCAAAGAGGAAAGATGCTCAAGCGCTTCCAGAGCTTTGCGTCCTGCTTGCCCTGTAAAGATTTGCTCAACAGACACGATCCAAACAACCACCACCCTCTGAACGAAGGATCAGTGCGTGTTCTCTTCCCCACTGGATTTCTAGACAGGTAGCATTGCCTCACGTTTGATAATACCCTTGTTACAAAGGACACAAACCCGTGATTTACTCTGCAAAAAGCATAACGCTAACTGAAAATAGCCGAGGAAGGATATAGCGTCATACCTAACACTACATTAAATGCAAACTGAGAACCTGATATATTTTAGGAAAATTCAGCACACTCTAGACTAATAAACATTTTACAATATTATTGCACATGTTCATTTCACTTTGTACAAATAATCATTCCCTTCACATCTAATAAGTCTGCTTGACACATTTGTGGCCTTATAAAAACACCTTCAAGGGTCTTGTTTTGAGGCATCAATCATTTATTTATACAAAGCTCAAAGACAATGACTAACAATTCTGATGGCATAAAAGTCTTCAGCTGTGATCTTTGTCTTGCTGTTTGTTATCTCGGAACTCTAAAATTATTTGAAGGAGATTTTATTTTAATGAATTTTTTAAAAAGTGTTGGCTTTTTTTTTTTCCTCTGGCAGCAACATCAAATCAATCAAGGTGAAGGAAAGAACCAGAGCTATTTGCCTTTTAGTGTGTTTCCAGAGGTGGAAATAGAGCGCAGTTTGGAGCCCTTATTTGCAGTTTGTGCTGTCTACACAATCACCGGAGGTGCCAGAGGCTGGGAAAGCACGGACTGAAAAATCATGCTTCCAACCATCACCTGTGGGGATATTTGGGACTTTACCTACTGTCCAGATACAGAGCTTAGATCGACCTCACTGGAAATAAGAAAAACCAAACTGATGGAACTAGAAAAGTGTCAAAGTCCTGAGTGTAAAAGGGCTCATGAATCTGGGTACCCCAAAGATGGTTCACTTTTTAATCTCACTCCTTACTGCAGTTTCACCTGTTTCTTCTTTCATCTCCAAGCAAACCTTGCCTGCCCATCTCTGCTGGGCGAGACCCTCAAGGAGTGTAAACAAGACCAGCATTGCACAGACCCATGAAATCACACTGATTTAGGGTAACGGGGATGCTTATCTGTGGTGGCGATTGCTTCATGGTGTGTTATGACACAGCAGTCCTGCACTGACAGAAGGGAAAAGTCACTAGTTTTTGGGTTTTGTTTTTGTTTTTTAACAAGCCACTAAAATGACAACCTTTTCATTAAACTCATGGTAGCTGATCTGTGCTCCAAAGTTAACCAAAAGCATAACGTTCATTCCAGTTATGACCTCAGATACATGTAAATTCAAATGAGGTGCCAAGGAAATATGATAGAAATAAGAGAATTATAAGCACTTACGTAACAATACAAGCATTTTGAAACTTGGTTTACAATTAAAATGGATATATAATTGACTGCATTTTACTAGGCCCAGATTATGTTCAAAGCACTCTGAAGTAGATTTGCAGATTTATGGAAACACATGTTAACTAGTTGTACAAGGCCAGGTTTTCCCCCAAAGCCAACTCTCCCTCATGCTTTTTTGTCATTGCTTTTAATATCACATGATGCCTGACAGCACAATATAAAAATTAAATGCCAGAAAATAAAACAGCTGCTGATTTTAGGAGATCTCTGAAAACAATTCATGGCCTCTGTTTCAGACACAGCAGTGGGGTCACATTGATGTCAACTCAGCTTTCACTTTCTCCCAGCCCCACATAACTTACTCAGTTGCTCCAGACCCATCTCCAAGGGGCAAGGCAGCACCACTCCCCAAAAAAAGTTATTTGTTAGGAAGAAAGTTCCCCTTATGAAGTGAGGATACCCCGAAGGCTGCACACTCATTTGGCCTTGGTCCTATTCCCATCATTTTGCAGAGAGTTGCTGTGACAGCTTGGTCCATACTGGTACCAGATGGGATCGCTCCAGGGGTGCAACAGACCCTCTCTAGGTGGTGCTACACTGAAGGTCTGGTCCCTCAAAAGCCCTGGCCTCATTGTGCATTTGCAAAGATTTACAAGGCCATTCTAGCAGATTACAGTGGATCTGCTGTTCTTACGGATCTGCTCTCACCATGTTTACTCAGCCTTCTTTTTTGTGCCTGTACCCACTTTCATTTCTATTGGAAATTTACCAGAAAAGGTACAAAACCTGTAAATCATACTAAAACCCATTAAACCTGAGATTAATTTAGTCTTAAAGGTTAGCTCCATTTTCTAACCACTATTTCTGTCTGCAATCTGTCTTCATCAGACACTAATTAATAAGCAGACACAGCTTTGGAAAACTGCCTTTAATCTTAGGAAAGTGTAAATGCTCATGGTTACTAATGCAAAATCTCAGTACACAATTCATCAGGAGATTGGAACATATAATTTTCCTTTATAACAGCTTACTGATTTAGAGGACTAAAAGCACAGGTGAAGCTGAAAAGAAATATTACTTTAGAAGTTTAAAGTATTTTGCTTTTTTTTTTTTTCTCCCTGAGGTGCCAATGCAGTTGTATTTTCCTAAGATGTTTTTATTTTTTTCCTCGGGCAACATGATTAGATTCTCCTGTGTTTTACACCAAGAGCCTTTGCTTGAAGTCAGGGTCTGTTACTCCTGATTTACAATGGTGCAAGTCATTTGGGGATTAACCCTGTCCAGAACTGTGTGCAGAAAGGGGGGTCTTCTGACAACTAGGAGGTAAAATATTGCTCTCCAAATTATATTTTTAATGATCACTTCCTTTCATAATGATGCAAGATTATATACTGACTGTGAAGAGCTATTTATGTGCCATGACTAAGATACGTTTTCATCAAACATTTATTTCTCATGCCTAGAAGTAATTTGTATTTGATTAAAGGTTTTCTACGCGTTTACAGGAAAAGATTATTCACATTGGATTGCTTTTCTCAACAAAACAAAACAAAAAAGTTTGCAAGTACTGCCAAAATAGCGGTTTTAAATACATCTCTTTTTACTCTGTGCATCACAGTAGGGATTTCTTAATCAATACCATGCTGGCTAGCACAGATACACTGGCAGCTGGGCTAGACCAGAGCAGCAGCACCACTGCAGCAGATGACTGATGGTGACCCCTCTTTGGAATTGCACCCTTTACCTGGACCTGAAATTGTCTTCCGTGGGGTACACCAAGATCTACAGATCCACAGCAGATAAATGAGAAGTTATTTTAGGACATGTTTCATTTTCAAAAAGTAGAGGGAGGGGGGGGATGTGGAATTCTTATTTAATTCTTGAAGACCTCCAGTGACGTCTGGGGAAGAGACAGAGTGGCCAAGCTATTCTGACAGGTACTAGTTGTACTCTGCTTTCAGTCTCTTTCTGCATTTTCTTGGGCAAAGAGGTGATGATTTACCAAAACATATCTGATAGGCTGTGTAGGCTGGAACACTTTATTTCTCCCTTCAGAGAGACAAAGCACGGAGCTAAAAGTGGCTTGTTCAAACCATATCTGCCCGCCCAGGCTGAGCAGAAAACATCAGTGCTTTCTTTTGCCCAGAGCAGATTACCAAATTGCAGACTCATCTCTGCAAACCACTCTCACACATGCTGCCTTCAGACACCCAGTACCTGACCAAGCACTTGGACTCAGATCAGTCTGCTTTCCATCACTTTCCCCAAGAAACTGGGAAAAGTGGGATTCATCTCCAGTGGGATTCCATCTCCAGTGACTCCAGTCAACCAAAACAGAGCAGTCCAATACAAACTAGTCATTTGGGATCCCACAATAGCCACTGAAGAAAAATACGTTCCTCAGAGCAACTTCAGGACTTAGGATAAGAAGGATCACCCTATGGAGCTTGCAGTTTCTCCCCTTTGACTAGAGGGGAAATCTAAACTAACCAGGACCAGATGCCTCCAACTCTGATGTCTCTAAACATATGCAAGATGGTTCTCACTGCAAACCCTTCTGTCCCTCAGTTCTTCAGACAAGATTTCCACAAAAACCAGGAAAGTTTAGAAAAGCAAAACATCCAAGGCCATGATGTACCTGTAACCCAAAGGGCATCACATAACAGTGAATCCATGCCAAAAACCCAAGAAAAATAAGTCCTGCCATTTTCCCACCTCTTGTTTTCCCGTTCTTTTTTTTTTTTTAACTCTTCTCGTTATCTTTATAATCACTCCTGCTCTCTGCTGAAGCAAAGCTGCAATATGTTCAGCACATGGGGAAGGATTCTCTGCAGCAGCATTAAAAAAAAAAAAAGAGGAGGAAAAGCTCCTCTGAAAAACGTTTTAGCTATTAAGACACTTGGATTTTTTCAGTATAAATAAATTTATTCGTGAGAGCACTTAAGACAAGTTCTAAGGTTAACAAACACTGCCCTATGCAACTCACAGCTGTGACAAATATTTAAGAAATCCGATACAGCATGCCTAAAAATTATTCATTTGCAGGCCTCGTTGCTTTTGAAGATCAACTGTTTTATTTGTAATTTTTGACATTTTCCTTCTTTTCCTGTTTGGCCTGTGAATTTGAAAGGGTTGTAAACACGTACTCCAGCTCTTTGCCTGAGGCACTGGGCTGTTGTCAGCATGCCAAAAGGAAAAGGAAGCTGATAGGTCCTTTGGTACATACCCATATGAAGGGCTTGTAAAGATAGTATTTGTTTGTTTTTTTTGATCTGACTTTGAATCTGGCTGTAGTACCTACCCTTCAGGGAAAAGCAACTTTTAAATAAATGCTTCAAGATTGTGCAAACATTTCAGTAGTTTCAGAGTCCTGGTGTTCTGGGTCAGGGAAGGAAGAAAATACATGTCAGTCAATAGAGATGGAAATGATAAAAAATGGTTAGAGCCACAGTCATAATTTTTTTCCTGGGCTGGGTGACGGATTCTTTCGACGGCTGCATCACGTGCTGTTTCACTCATGTGCCTTTTGGCCGGCCTATAAAATGCACTGTGGATTTTATGCATGTGCACACACACACACACTTGGAAACAGATTAAAAAATACAGTTATTTCAAACTCTTTGTCCTTCGATCCCACAATTTGCTAATGTTGCAGGATCAAGAAAAAAATATAAGCTCGCTAGTTTCTCCGTTAGTCCTCTGAGAGCTTAGAAATGGTTATTTCCTTTCGTTCCTTTGTTTTGGCTAGATTTCTGCATTTTTAAAAACATCTATTATTTATTACCCAGGTCTTGAGAATCCCAGCTCTCTGCACATGAGGTGCTGTACCAACACATAGGTCCCAACAACTCACAAACAGGAGCTTAGGTCCGTGGGATCAGATCCTGCTGTGCAAGCACAAGGCAGAGCCCACTCGCCTTGCAGAGCTCATAAGCTTGAGGGCCAAAGAGCAGGAGGAGAAGCAAAGACAGAAGGAAGTGAAATGGCTCGTTCAAGGCCACAGAGCAAAACAGAGATAAACCTGGGAACAAGAACCACATCTTTTGGACCTTTATTACAGCAGAATAAATCAGCCGTTTCTCATTTGCCTCCTGTACTTTCTTGTTACTTCCCACCCATAACTCTTGTACCTTTCTGCAAATTGCAAGGTATTCTTACAGAGAGGTGTACTTTTTAAGACAAAACAAAAACTGCTTCTTACCATGTGTGGTTTGGAGACTTGGGAGAACAGAGCCCATTCTTTGGGCACTCAGCACAGAATCAGAGCTAATAACTGCATTTGGGGAAACACAGGTCCCAAAATAGTCCATATCAGGCATCAGTTCCTTATTTGCAGAACTTGAATAATTTTTGTGTGTATCTAAAATTTTTCCTGCTGATTTTTACTCCTGAGAAATTGGAAGGTTTTAATCTGTCTGTTGGGTCTTTCACTAGGGTGTTGTTAGGGTTTGATCTGTATGAGAAAACAGCCCTAAAGATTACACGTCTGAGTTAAAAGCCTATCAAAGATAGGAAACTGAGTTTTTGATCAAAGTAGCAGAAGAAGCTGAAAATCTGGAGGCGTGGGTTCTCACGATCAGCTTGTGCCAAAACACACCTGGTCTCATGGATTTCACCGGGTGCTAAGTTGGTCACACTAAAAACATACACTTTTCCCTATGGAAAAGCAGCTCTGAGAGTCCTAAGAAATGTTCCATGACAGAAGCAAATCACAGGGGCTTCTGCCCCATGAAAACTTGCAACTGAGGAGAACCAAACTCTGCAGCAACACGGGGGAGATCTGAGGAGGAAAAGAGGATAACCAAGAGGAAATGGGAAAAGAAAGAGAGGTGCAACAGTAAATGATTTCCAAAAATCCAGCTCAGTGGCAGGGTGAGGGTTTCCCAACCCTAAGATGGCAGATCTCCCCTCTCTCCCTTGGCAGAAGGAAAAAGTGCCCTCACAGTGGAGATGCAAACAATGCTGGGTGCGTTTTCCCCCTGGTTGGTGAAAACACTGGAGGCTAGAGCAAGGAGAGAGAGCAAGAGGAGGAAGGAGGACACTGATGCATCCAGCGTGTCTTTCCTTGGCTGGGAAGCACTGGCTGCTGCCAAGGCATCAGAGAGCCACCAGGGACTCACCAGCTTACAGCAAACTCAAGGGTACTGCGCCTTTCAGGGCAGCCCAGGTTGTTACACTGCTGCTGGACCACCTGGCCAGCTCTGTGGTGCGTTTGAAGGGAATCCTTCCTCGCAATAAAACCCTCAGGCCGTTTTGGATGCTTGGCAGAGCGCTGCTGTCACGTTTTCATGGCAATAAGCCTGCAGGAGGTGGGATCCCAAGTGGAGACAGTTATGAGACTGTTACACATTTGTGGCACAAGTCGGGGTGGAGTTTTGTTATCCAGCATCTGATGGGGCAGCATGTCCTCTCCTAGCCTGTAACTGCCCCACAGAAAGCACCATTCCACTCTCTACCCCCCCCCCCCCCCTTACCCCTGCTGCCACACATCCATCCCACCAGTGGCTGGGGTTTGGGGGAATTTGTCTCCAAATGGGAACCAGATTGGAAAACGGATTAGCAGGAATAAGATAAAGAATTAAACCCAATCAGCAGGCGACCGCGTTGTTAAAAGGCACAGATGCACATGATTAGCTTCCCGCATGTGTTCCAGTCAGATCTCAACATCAGAGATGGGCTTGGAGAAAACCTCAAATCCCCAAAGAGCCTGCCAGGACCCTGGGCATGCCATTGCATGACAAGGACTGTGCACATCCCCGGAGCCATGCCTGGGAAGCACAGAGACTCGGGCAGCCCTTTGGCTCCTTGTCCCCCCCAAATACATCCTCTTTGGTCCCCTCAGGGGGAAGGGCTTCCCCTTTTGCTCTGGGGGGAAGGCATCCCCCTCTGCTCACTCAAGCAGACAAGCGTTTCTATGCCCCCAAAACTGTCTGTGGAACACAGGCTGAAGAGAAGACAGAGCAAAGTTAATCCCAGTATCACAATGTCTGAATAGTCCCAGGCTGTGTTTGGGGAGGGGGTGGTGAAAGGGAGAAACATTTTTTTTTTTTTCTCCTCCACACCCAGGTCATGAAGCGAGTCAGGGGTCAGGGAACAGAGGTGCTGGTCCAGCTCCACCCGCTCCCCAAGCAAGGCCAAGGAGGGTGAGAAAATTTAGGGAAGGGCTTTCCACCTCCAGCTGGATGAGGTGATGACCGTTTCATCATGTCCAGAAATGCTCCAGCGTCTCCTGGCCTCAAGCTTACTTAAGATCCATCTGAAAAGTAAATATTGCTGGGAGACAGAACAGCATCTGCACACTATCAAGTTTTCCTGTATCCCAGGCAGGGATCACCAGTGTCAGGGGCTGGTTTTCTATCGGATTGACAGGGATGGGGTGGGGGAGAGAGCAAGGAAAGAGGGGGAGAAAGCAGGGAAAAAGGGGGAGAAAGGGACTGAGTTCAGTGGAAGGAAAGTTCTGATTTTTGGTAAGCCCTTTCTTGCTGGCAGAGCATCACCACCAAGTTCTCGTTGCTTCGACATTTGATACAGGTTCACGAGTTCAGTAGGAAAACATGAAACCAGAAAGGGCCAAATCCTGACCCCAAACAAGCAGGGAAAGCACTGGCCCAGCCCAGGGAGTGCTGTAATTTAGCAGCCAGACCACCCTATCGTTCCTAGAACAATAAAATAATCTTAATTCTATAGAACTAAATCCGAAGCCCAGCATGGCTCTTTCCAATTGGTGACAGCAGAGTCGAGCTGTGTGGTTTGCAGCCCCATCAGCTAGGGAGCTCTGAGTATTTTGCAAACATTAATTCAGAGGCAAAACTCAACTGTGAGAGACAGGACATTTCTTTCACTGTTTCACAGCTGGGGAAGTAGAAGTAGAGGTCAAACATCAGCCTGAGTTCCTGTGTGTTAAACCAGGCTTTCTTCTGCTGCTGGACCTCACCTGAGCAATGCTGGATTACAGCCCAGAGAGCTTTGCCCAAGTGAACATGGCAGATTCATCAAGCAGCTGCATGTGCCCACCCCCTGTCCAGCACCCTGCCCTTGACCAGGATCAAAAGCCACCTGTCTGAAAGGACGATGCCAAAAGAAATGCCCTGGATGTGGTGTGTGGGGGCCATTTACCTGCAGGATGGTTTCCCCCAGGTAAAGAACAGAACTTCAGCAAAGGAAGGTTTAATCCAATGCCTTAGGCCATTAGGCAGATGTGGACAAGGGCAACATTGTGGTAAATTGCAGCACTTTATCTGGCAGATTTGCCACAGCTTTGCTATGACTGGTCATGGGTGACTTGAGTCCTCCCCCTCGAAAGTCATAGATTTTCAGAGCTTTCTTTCATGCAGTCTGCGTGGCCATACATGCACACATGGGACCATCTCCAGTGGATTTCAATCCAGGGGTTAATCTCAAACACATCCTTACCTTACACAGGGAGGGAGACCAAAAAGGTTCATCAGGACAAATGTGACACCTTCTCCCCAGCTGATTTTAATCCTTGAATCTAAACAGATATTATTGGACATGTTTTAAAGAAACTGAGTCAGATGAGTTGTATCCTGAAGGTGCTCATCTCTCCCCACCAAAAAAAAGGTGGTGCTGACTTGTTTTTCTTTTTTCTCTGGCACACTTTTCTTGTAACCAAGTTCCTGTAAGTTTTCTAAGAATCGTTTCCAAGGAAAGAGAGGGTCTCTGTGAGGTTAAGGCTCAGCCACTAGCAGGCACTTGAGATGCCTTTTGTGTGCTGACCCTGGGGTGCCAGTCTCTAGGACTTTAGGTCTCACATTTTTTGCTGCTCATGAAACAATTTTCTGGTACTGACAACTGGTATGCTGCAGCAACAGCAAGATTGCACACATGGTGGTCTAAGGAGATAAGCAAGGCCAGATTTGAAGGGAGAAAGAACATCAGTAGTAAAATAGGTTTGACTGGGGGGAAAAAACACAACAGCTTCATTGTAACTCTGTAAAGTTCTCTGGGAATATCCAAAGACCTGCTTTCCTTCCCACAATGAGTTCCCTGAGAGTGGCAGGGTCGGGTCCTGCATTCATGATTTTGCTACCTCTCCGTTTCACCTAGCCAACCCTCACTCCTGACACGACAACCACAGAGTCCCAAACACAAATGGTCTTGCCCAGACTCACTGATGTGAGCCAGAAGACTGGGGTCAACTGGCCCTTTCCTCCTCTGCACCCCACAGCCGCCCCCTGCTCCCCACCCACTCTCACCCCAGTGAAAATACTCCACCTCCTGGAGCCCATGCAGCCACTCCAGATCCAGCTGGTCAAATCCAAGAAAAAGATTTGTTTAAGCTTTTTCCAGCATACATTCCACTGCATACATTGCTTTAAATAAAGGCTGCACCACAATCCTTCTCATAATGGCACGGAGCAATCTAGCAATATCCTCCTGCACTTTGAGAGTGAGTTAATGAAGGAATAGGTTAATTGAAATCAACTTCAGTGTGGAGCACGAGCAGTTGAGCCGAAACGTGGCATAAAACAGAAATGAAAAGAAAACCCAGCTTCTCAACCCGAGCTGTAGCTTTCTGGCCATACACGGAAAAGAATTATTTCTTCTTCGTCTTCTAATATGTTCGACAGTAAAACCACCAATAATATGAAAATAAATTACACCTGGGGCAACCTTATATTGCACTAACAGTCTGGCTCTGATTAGCCTTGCCTTTATCATGCATGCATCGTATTAGTCCGTTTCAAAGAATTCGCGGAGAAATTCATACTTCGACCTTAAAACAGAGAGTAAAAACACAGCTGAATTTAATTACCCGCTGACCGCATGCACTGGGTTAGGTAATAAAATATAGAAGCAGTAAGATATGTAATGCTTTATTAAGCTATCTCAGATACAAGAGCATGCCTGGCAATTATGCCTGAAGGCTACTGAAGGCTACTCAGAATCTCTCGCGGACCACCCAAAGAGAGAGCTAAACAGAACCTGGTCCTCACTGCACAGCAAAGACATCCATAAATAATACAGCTATATGCAGGCAAAGTGCCTCCTTGCTCCTATCTGCCTTTAAGTCCATGTGTTTATCAAACACACATTGCCCTGGCATCAGTGAATTCTTCTCAGCCTTGCTCAAGACGTGTTTTTTTAACGCTTTCCCGGTGCACTCTTAAGCCCGGCTTAGGCCCCAGGTTTATGAACATTTAAATAAAACAGCTAAAAATTAAATAAAGCCCAGAAATGGCTGGATGGGAAAGGAAAAGCCGAGCCTGTCTCCCCTCCTCATTCCTAAAAGAAAACCTTGGCTGCAGTTAAAGTGGATGGGCAAGAAGAGAACCAGTTTGCAGAACCCCTTTGCAGATCAATAAAATATTTAGGAAGGGTGAGAGGGCTGAGAGGGAGGAGAGAGAACAAATACTATCCTAATTCCAAAATTAATGATTTAAAGGGCCCCAACAACAGAGACAAGCTGCAAATACCGATCTGAACAGATCAATAAGTTCAGGCAGTAATTTTTTAATTACTCTAAACTAACAGCAACACTTTCTTTCCAGTTTATCCAACCTTACAGTGCCCATAACAAGTAAACTTACCCTAATAAAACAAAGCTATGCAATGAATAATGAAAGAATTGTGATAAACAGATTAAAGAAGCCCATTGAAAGATACATTGCCAGGGAATTGTACTACAAACTGGATAACCCAAGTTTCTAAAGAGATTCACATTTTCAGGCCCTCATCCAGGGAAGGGGCCCAGGTTCTGGGTTTTCAGAGGCAAAGACAGCTGTCTGTCCTGCTGCTTGTGCACCATTGCCACACTGCAGTGTTGCAGGGTGCCATCAAAAGCTGGTCGCCCCAAACTTCAGCAAAACCTTGAAAGCTGAAGGCCTGGCAGAAGGACCAGCATGGAGTCAGCAGAGCCAAGGGCAAGGTGAAAAAGGGATGGGATTTGCAGAGATCGAGGCAGATTCTCTAGCGGGAGGGGAGCCAGAATCAAAACCTCATGTCCAAACTTTCCTGGTGACCACCCCTTTTTCTCTTCTTCCATTTCCCTTCTCAGTTGTTGTTGGCTTAGACTACAGATAATTTAGGGTAGGAACACTTTTGCGTGTGGCTGTGCCATCCCTGGAGACACCACACTTGGTTGGAGTCTGCAGGCTGTATATAAATATAATCACTGCCATAAGAATCAAATTAGACAGGGATCCAATATTCACATCTAACCCCTCTAACTTGTAACTAGCTGAACCCAACTTGCAGATCCCAGAAAATTTCCACCTCTGGCAATCTTCTCCCCCGTGCTTGCCATGTAGGTCTGCTCCTCTTTTCCTGTGACGGGAAATCTGTTTCTCTGTGTATTTAGGTTTGGGGTTTAGCTTTTTTAATTTTTAATAGGAAAACGGGTCCAAGGCAAAGGCCAAAATTTGAATCAAATTTTCCCGGAAAAAAAAAAAAAAATAACCAAAGAAAGAAAAACCAATCCCAAGTTTGGGTCACTTTTTCCTTTCCCACATGCCCTGGCTCTTGTTCACTTGTTGCTCTTTTGCTTTTCAAGCTATGTGGCCAGGATCAGAGGCAGACTTTCTTAAACATATTGTGGTGTGAAAGGCTGCTCTGGAAGGATTTCTGGCCACCACTCTCAATGCAAGATGAGTTGGAAATCTCCAAATAGAGCTGATTCTCAAAGACTTCTACAGCAACACTTGGAGGGGAAACTCAGAGCTTTGGAAAACAGCCACGCTCATATCTCTGGGAGCTCATGAACATTCATGGTAAAGAGGAACTGAGCAGCAGCTCCATCAAAGTGACACCTCTTTGGCTGGGATCAGTATTTACATGGATCACACTTTGCTCTGCAGTGCCCTTTAGCAGAGCTAACTGCTAAGTCTCCCAGTTCATGCAACATATTTCCCCCCACTGAAGGGGACCACTTGAATACCTTGCCTGCAGATGGTGGAGATGAGGACCCAGGGGTCTGCATCACAAAACTTCCCTGTTCACACCACAGCTTGGGAGTTTCCTGGGGTGGTATATTTAACATAGGTTTCCTGAAATCTGTCCCTAGTGCTTCAGAGAGGGGGGTTTGGAGATAAAAAACAGAACCTTGTATGCCAAATCAGGAATTCTCGCAGACAACCTCTGCACTGAGCGCCCTCACAACAGGCAGCAGGGGAGCTCTGCTCGTTCGTATTCTCTTTATAAACAGTTGTTTATTTTATTATCTTTATTTGAAACAGATTACGCAGCAGAAGACTTCTGGAAAAATCTTTTCCATCTGACTACTATTTTTGGCAACATACGGTACAGGATAGAAA
Source organism: Platyrinchus mystaceus (assembly GCA_035041135.1). NCBI lineage: Eukaryota > Metazoa > Chordata > Aves > Passeriformes > Tyrannidae > Platyrinchus > Platyrinchus mystaceus. The sequence continues at coordinate 8,409,694 of JAWWLV010000005.1, forward strand.
TGCGCTTGCTCGCGTTTGTTTATTTGCCTTCATCCTAAAGGCTGCAAATGGGGAGAAAGATATGTTGGAAGTAACTTCAGAGGAAGCCTGTGATTGTCAATGTAAAGATGACTAAGGTGCAAAAGGTACAAATCAAAAGCCTTTATAAAGGGCTATCTGCGGACCACACACATCAAGACAGAATTAATCTTTCCCTGTGAATTCATTTTTGCTTCCATACTACGTCCTTTCTGAGATTTCCCTGGGAAAAGAGCTCAGAAAACCCAATACCAAACCCAACAACCTCTGTGAGCGGAGCTGAAGGAGTGGCTTCTGCTGCAAGGAGCAGAAAACTGTAATACTGTGATGGGAACCAAAACGAAGAGTGACAAAAAACATCTCAAGAACTTCTTCATTGCGATACTGCTACAACACAATGGACCACTCTATTGAATTAAAGGCATTAACACCTTTTTCTAAAGAAATTATCCAAAACAGCTATAGGGAACAACACAAGACAATATTTAGCCTGTAAAATTCAGTTAAAAGCCCTAATTCACCTCAGATATAAGATGTCAGTAAGCCACAAGGATGATGGGCACAGGACACGTGCATTTCAAGAGAGTCCAGAGAAGTTTATGGATTATGTAATGAAATGAACTGTAATACCAAAATACAACTATGCATTTCTCTGCATGTGCAAAAAAACCATAATAAAATTAAAGGTGGGGGTCACTTCATTTGAACTGATCAATTATTTTTTTTAATGTCTCAACTACTGATAGCGGATTTTTTCCAGTTCATGGGTAATTTTCCCAGGCATACACAACCTCTCCCTTTTATTCCCCCATTCAGCACAAGAATGAAGAAGAAAAGACACAAGGAAAAAAGATATTTTAGCAGAATTGGGAAAATATCGCTCACTGAGAAACTTTGCTTTGAGAGATGGAAAAGAACCGAGTTTCTGTCAAAATCATTTATAGAAAGAAAACCCCTGAAACCTCAGAGTTTCCCTTCCCACTTATAACTGCTGAACCTGTCTCCATGATGTAGAATTTCTTTATGGAACATGAACACGCATCCGTAAGCCGTCAGCAAGGCTTCCACACAACCTGCAGTGCCCGTAACGTCTCTATAAAATTTTCACTTAAACATTATTCATTGATCTGCTTGTAAACTTCCCAAACAGCACGTCGCCTAATTAATCATTTTTATACTAGATGCAATTGTGAGTTTAAGCTGCAGAATGGTTTGCTGTGGCTAATCACATCCATGCACTGAGCAAAGATGGAGCTGTTTGACAATTGAATATGAAGGTTTAATTATTCTATTCAGAAACAAAGTTTTCATTAGAGAATCCCAGAGTAGCTGGTTACTGTGATGATGTCCCTAGTGGAATTACAAACAGGATGAAAAGGGTTGGACAATGTTATTTGACTTACAGCATCATGATGTTCATTTTGAAAGCCATGAAGAGTTGGACAAGGTTCTTCGAGTTTTCTGTTGCTGGTGCCAAAACTCAGCTGGAGCGTGTTTTCACGGCACTATCCACTTCCTATTGTTTTGCAAAATGCTTTTTCCACCTTCTGAAAAGGACTCTGAAAACAATACACCTCTGAGAGTGAAGATTTTCTGCTAGGAGGAGCTACTGAGCCGAGCACAAACTAGATGTCCTCTCTGGATCCCCGTTGTCTATGACTGCATGGAAATATTGCGCACACAGCTTTGCTTTCCCACCTCCAAACTCTTTTAGGGAGCAGAGGAAATAGGAGAAGGTGCCAGTGCCATTAACACTACCTAATATGGCACATATTCCCCCAGGTGCAACCTTACCCGTGTCATGCAAATGTGGATATTAACTGTTCAAAGATGTGGGTGCAGGGGCACGAGGAAATCCTCCGTGTAAGTTGGACTGGCTCCAACCCCACATCACATACTGCCCTAATGACTTTATGTCTAGTTGGGAACGAGAGAAAGAGGAGGGAAACCAGTCCCTGTGTGAGGGAACAGCCCATTACACTTTGCTCTGTTCCTTTGCTCTGCCAGGAAGAAGCTGGGACAGGAAGGAAAAGAAATTAAACAAACCTCACCAGTCAATTACATTCAGATTCAGAACTTCCAGTGAGGCAACACGGCTTTCAGAGAAACCTTCCCGGTGCCATCATAAGCATTCTTCCCTATAATAAATTCAACTCAGCTTGTCCCAGTCTCTCCTTTTATAGCAGAGGTGATGAAAAAAGAAGTTCTTGACACTCTTAATATATATATGTGCCCATCCTTCCAGAGGACTAGGAAGAGTAAGGAAGTTAGGGGTCAGTGCAACAACAAAAAATGTCATGACAGATCATTTTTCCTGCAGAAAAAGCCCTTTTCTCTGCATAGCCCCCTCAAGCCACACATGCTAATGTGCAGAATGAGGTCCTAAAACATAAAACCTCTATTGAATTCTCTCCTCCCTTGTTGCCCTCCCTCCAGGACTTCCCTAAACAGTTCATATCCCAAATGTAAGCCCACCATGAGAAGAAAAAAAAAAAAGGAGGGTAAAAAAAACTCATGAAGACATATATCCTGCTGAGCCACCAGAGAAGCTCCAGGAACATCAAAAACAGAACCAACTCCAGCGAGTTCTGATGTGGTTTCAATTTTGGATTCTGTCATTGGGAAAGTAATCAGGTCAATCAGAAATGTGGTGGAAACCCAGCTGAGAACATGAATTACTGCACATTCTGGACCACCCAAGACCAGAAAAGGGGAAAAAAAAAAAACAACAAACCTATATCTTAGTAATACTATAGCTTTTATCATTAGGGTTCGAATTATAGTTGCAGTGAAACTAAGGAAACAATAAAGATTTGTAAATGCTTCCCATTGAAATCTACATTTCTTTTTTAGCTTGTGTGTCCTACTGCTGTATAAAACTACTGAGAAAGTTCAGTTAGGGCTGAGGGCTGGGGGTCACATCCTCAACGGATGCAAATGTGGAACAGCTCCAGTGCTGGGAGGGTTCAGCCCTTTGTTGAATTAAATTCCAACTAGAGACTGAATATTTTTTTTCTCCTTCAGTTTACAGAAAAGTCTATTTGGGGCATTTGTGTAAGTAAGTGGATGTGATTTCTCTTTCAAGGATGTTTGGAAATCAGAAACTGAAGCACTGGAGAGGTCTCTCACAAGATTTGTTAGTGTCCCTTTTTTCCCCCTTAAGCAGCTGTGAAAATAGTCTAGATGGAACAAACATGTGGATTAAAACGGAGATATTTCACAAGTGCAACCCTCTGTATCCAGGCTCTGCTCACCATTCCCTTGCCACAAGTCCTACTGAATTCCCTAGAGCATGACAGAAAAAAAAGGGAGCGAGTGAAGGAGAAAATTCCTTCTAGGCAATATGAAGGGCTTGGATAGGGCCTGCAAACACCCTCCACCACATACAGATTTGTTGTAATCTCATGCAACAACTGGCCCATCCCCCAGGTGAGGTGAAATGGGAGCAGTTCCCCTCTGCTGTAAAGGAGCCACCTGCAAAACTGGCCCAGTGGAGGCCAGAAGCATCGGAGAATAAGGAACATGAGATGCCTGAAATGCCAGTGGTAAGACAAAACCTGTGTCCCAAGGAGCCAGATTTCAGGCATTAACATCAGCCACAGAAGTCTCAGACTGTCACTTTCAATTTGGCCTCCACAAAGACAAGGTGTGAAACCCGGACAGCGCGGAGCTACGTGAGCCAAAACCAGAGTCCACATTTCACCCTCCTCAATTAAATTCATAGAGAAACCAAAAACTTTTTTACGTTGAGAGCAGTCAAGCACTGAAATGTTGACCAGAAAGGTTGCAGAGTCCCCACCCCTGGAGATACTCAACAGGCATCTGGGCAATGTCTTGGGCATTGGCTCGATCTCCAGAGGGGCTATCTGACTTCAGCTGGTACACGTGAAGGCTTTGCTTTCGTCCTGCCTCTGCCTGAAATAGGCTAAAAAGCTCCTCCTCTTGAAGAAACGGACAAGAAAATTCTCTGAGGACAGAAAATGGCCAGCGAGCAGCCTCCAGACTGCACGGATGAGCGAGGAAATGCAAATCCCCTGCTCCATAAAATTAGTAGCACAGGACCCCAAACACCACAGCCTACAGTTCAACGCAGCCTGCACAGCTCTGAGGACTAGAGTATGTGGAAAATTTCTTTTTTTGCTTATCTGTTTTTAGACAGGAGCGTGGGGAACTGAGTAGCAGGGTCACGCTCTCTTCCTCCTGTGGTCTGCCTCAATCGAAACACTGACCACAGCGGAGTCCAAAGCACGTTTCGCTATGGTAATAAAAAGATTGTGGTCATTTCAAAAGCAATTGAGCCCTCATAATCGATTATGCTTTTACCACAGTCATCCTTGCCCTTGAAGCACACACCCAAGTGGAGAGGAACTGATGGACATTTTCACATGCCCTGCGTGCCACTCCAGGCACTTTTCTTTCTATTTGTGACTAGTCAGACCCCAAAAATCTTCCAAAGCCCTATAAAGTCAAATCTCTAAGAGGGGTCTGCTTTTACTGTCTCGTGGCTGTCACAGAAAATGAGAGGGAGAAGGCTGCAGTGGTTCTGGTCATTCATAGCAGAGATGTTCTCATCAGGAAAGGATTATGGCCCTGTGTCCCAGATCAACCAATAAAGTTGGGCTTCGAATCCATGGCAGGGCAAATTCCATCAAGGCATGTCATCCTTCTATCACATGTGTATGCAAGCAACTGCCACCTCAGACAGCAGTATGGCATCTTCACAGTCATTTCCAGGCAAATGGAAGCATGTTCTGTCCATGCTTGGTGCTGAGCAGGTGCTCTGCAATATGGTTAAGAATCAGCAGGAGTGCAAAAGACCTCCCTCTTAATCCAGCTCTCTGACACATGTCTATAAAGCACCAAGTAAAAAAACCATCCTACCACCTACAGCCCAGTCCCTTGGCAGAGAGGATCCCCTGTTCTCTCATCCATGATGTGGCAGGTAGCAAGCAGACCTTTATAAACAGATACCTTGAAATCTACTCCAGATGCCAAGAGACTTCTTGCCAAACAGGTAATGTGACCAATCAGAACCCGATGAACAGCTCCACTAGCTTCCCTCATTGCATTTGAATCCATGATCCTCTGAACCCCAATGGATGTGGACAACAGATTATTTCTAGTCACTACAGCAACCTCAACATATCAGAATGTTTGTATCATTTTTTTTTTTTTAACTGAACAATCCATTCCCTTCAATCCTTTCCCCACAATCCCTATGGTCTTGGCCTCCAACCAGTGGTGTTATTCTGGACTTTCTTGAAAGGTCTTCACTGCACACAGGCCAACTGAGGGATCCTTTCATGTGCCTGATGTGATACTTGCACATCCCAACAGGCTGTTAGCTTGTTGTTTTGTGGAGTGTTTTTTTGCATCAGCACATCATAGCTGACTTGCACCTAAGTTTCTGCTCAGCTCTCAATTTCAGTTTTTTTGCAGTGCTACTGTCTAGGATCTCTTCGTACAGCTGATTTCTTGTACCAAATCTTGCCCTTGTCTTTACCAAAACTTCTCCTCTCAGATCATGCTTTGCCAAACCCACTTAAGCCTTAAAGCTGGCCTCAGCAGCTCTTCAGGGACAACTTCAAAATTATTAGATATGTTCTCCTTCCCATCATCCCACGTGGTAAGGAAAAAATTATAGAGCACCAAGTCCAGGATACAGCCCTCAAGACCCCCCAGCTTGTAGCATGAAAGTTTGACAATGAAATTATGATGATCAGTCCCCAAGTATTCCCTCAAGACAGCTTTACAGTCATGTTAGAGAAGATTCAGCTCATCTCAGCTGAAAGGCCACAAAGCTCCTGTTTTTATTCAAAACCTTTTGAAAATGTTAGTCAATAAAACAGTCTTAGCCTTAAATTACTGTATAGATATACATACATATATGGATCTAAATAAAATAATCAGAGAGGGAGCAAAAGTTTGCTGGAAGCCTGAGGCTTCCCTCTCTGACCATATGTACCCAGTTCATTTCCAGTAAAATTCCATGGAAGCCACCGGCATCCCACTGGATTGTGCTAGGCACATATTAACTTGCTAAAATAACACAAGAGATTTGCATGCATTCTGCTGTAATCTATCATTTCTCACTTTTTTTTTTTTTAATAGTCACTGTAGTATCAAAGCAAAACACAACAGCATGGAAACTCAGGGTCACAGGCCAGCATGCTCCTGCTCAGCATCTTCAACCTGCTGTGCTGGGTCCGCTTACACTCAGCTCATGTGGTTGGAAATTTCTTGGCCTAACAACACTGCAATCCTGACCTTCAGTACTTCTCCCCTGTTCCCCTCTCCCAGAGTTAGGATCTCGCAGCCATGAGAGTCTTACAGCCAGTGTGATGAGTTGCATGATTCCTGTAAGATAGAACACCTCCATTCCCAGAGGCTCCCAGACAGGTGGACGCTTTGGGGAGCAATACTGCAAAAGTTCTTAATTGGAATAAACAATCATCAAAGCTGAAGAAACTGATTCATAAGCATAATGCTTACAACAACCTTCAGCCTCCCTTCGGTTTCATTTTGGCGTGAGGGGCAGCTGCAGCAAAGAAATATGCACCATCCACAATAAAACAGAATGCTACATTACAAACAGAAGAGCCTGGAAATAAGACTTGACTCAAAAACTTTAGTTCTAGACACTCCCAAAAATTTTTGTGAAACCTCCCCAGAGACTCACATCCAAGCTGCTTAGCTCATAGTCTTTGCTTTTGACCTCTGCTCCCCTGTGACGAGCGGGGGACGCAAGCAGAACATCGGCCAAGTGCAAAGCGGAGCTGGCTGCCCTCATCAAGTGCCTCTGCCTAGGACTCTGTCATCTCCTCCCACTCATTCATGCCCTCCATACTGCAGCCTCATCATCCCAGACCTCTAATCACTTCATGTACACGCTGTCCATAAATTAGGAGACATCACAGTGTTATTTGGGCCACTGAACAAGATTACTGTGCAATTACACCAACGAGCCACCTTTATCTCTAGGCTTGAAATCATGCCTTTACTTAAAACACTTTAAATCAATAAAATTATACTGTAGCCTTAGACAGTACATACAGTTTTGCTTACTGGAATGACCTCCATTATGTTCAACGGGAGATCTGTTTCTGCCTGATTCAAGCACAGCAAACAGACTTCAAGTAATGGCAAATGTCAAGTGGTTTTAGGAGGAAATAATTATAAATCATTCATGACACCCTGCTATGTCCTAGCTGTTGGTTGGCTTATTCCTCTTGAATAGTGCTAATTTGCATACAACTCAGACCAGTGCAGCAGTGATGGAGGCTCCTCCAGAGAAAGGAAGGTATCCTGAAACACAAAGGCAGATGGGTGGGCTGTGATGGGAGAGGCACATAAGTCCTGAGCAACATAGAGAAAGCACACAGGGAGTGACAGAACCATCTCTTCCTACTTAATAATCATCAAAGAGATCCAGCAGGAAGCAGAATAAAAGGGAAACAGACAAACATTATTCTCCACGTGGTGCACAGTGAAGCTCTGAAACTCCCTATTGCCAGGGGCTGCACATACAGTTTCTAAGAGCTTTGAGTTCATCTCCAGAGCCAAGGTGTGACAACCCACCTTTAGGGGCAGCCAGAGCAAAAGACAGGGATGGAGGGGTGGGCTTCTCTTTCTCCACAACAGCAGAGAAAATGGATACACAAAGGTATCATCCACAGCCTGGCTCTGTGCCTGAAGGCACCACTGATTTAGCACTACTCACAGGAATGAGGCAGCAAGAAAATGGGGTCCTCAATCTGGATGTGATGGAAAAAGTGAGGACCAGACTCAGGTAGAATGTGACTGCAGAGCTTCTGTGGTGATGGCAGGCAGAGGACCTGCTCCTCAGGATGTGGCCTGCAGCCCCAAAGCCATGTGTGTGACACAGGACCAGAGCAGGAGTGGGACAGAGCAGGACGTTTACAAATGAGAGCGGGGGGAATCCAACCCCATCTTGAGTAACTTAAACTCCCTCTGTAGCCTTATTATGCTATCCCAGGAGACAGGAAATTTTCAAGCAGCTCTGAGTCAATGGGGATTGTCTGACACAGTGACAGAGCCCCGATTTAACAGGGTGCTAATTAACTTCATGCATTTCAAGTCTGGTAAATGCAGAGCATCCCTGTTGAACCAGGGCCTACATGGAGCACTGAGATAGCTTAAGCCTGAAGAAGTAGGCTGGAAACATCTAACAAGAAGAGGATTTCCCATGATAAATCTGGTACTTCCTGCTTCTAGCTGTGCTGGGTTTACCACACAAATCGTCTTTCTCACAGTCCTTCGGCGCTGCTCATTTCATTCTCAGCTGGGCTCCAGACATACAGAGGTGCAGGGAAAGGAAAATAATGAGACAAAGTTGGGACAGGCAAACATCGTGGTGCTGGAGGCTGTTCAAGCCTCTCAGACACTTTGGTGGGTTCACAAACTGGGATGAGATTGTGAACCACTTCTTTTTTCGCTGTAATTTAAAATGCATGCTCTCCCTTGTGTACCACCAAGGGTGGCTCAGTTATTAAAGGCAAAACAATTTTTCTTTTTTTTCTTTTCTGGGAGACTTGACTGTGCCCAAGGGAGTGAAGAAACCTGGACCACCTACCATAAGCTGAGTAGTCAGAGAATATTTCACATGCTCCATATCCTGTGTTTTCTTCCCATGTCAGTGCTCCCACTCTGGTGCCCATCTGCCATCACAGCATCTCCACAGTCACTCTATGCCAGCCCTCCTTGTTTTTCAAAACAGAGATGATCCTGAAGTTGTAACACTCACACTCAAATCGGGAAGTGACCTGGATTTTCCTGAAAGCCTGGCATTTCACTTAAGGTGCACTGTGCAGAATGACCAGGGAGAACTACAGAAATTAGACCTTTGATCCAAGACTGAACTTCACAGAGTGCCACTGGTTTAAATTCATCTACTGCTCACACTGCTGCCTGCTCCAAAAGATTTCTCTTTATCCTTTTATATACCCACATCCATTGGAGTTTCATTCCTTAAACCTGCATCACATTCACCTTTAATGATTCCTTGTCCTCCTTTGCTTGTAATTTATCCAGTGTTTTTCAATGGCAGTGATTGTCCCTTTGACATTATTTCTCTTCATAAGCACTGCCTCTCTGCTTTCTCCATGGTTCAGTCCTGTGAGCTCTTTAAACATGATCTGTTCTCTAAAACCTGGCTTGTTGGTATCTTTCTAGAGTACCAAGATGCCAGTGCTCGTTGTACTCATGCATACAGAAGTTTAGAGATGGGAGGTCTTAAAAGAGCTATTTTGTTCCCTGCCTTTGGCATTGTATTAAGAACTTGGATTTCATCTGCTGTCCTCTATCACCTTAAGGTCACTTTCAGACATATTGTGTTTCCAGGTCCCCCATTTCTAATTGCACAAGTTAAGGTTGCTTTCAATTTTAATTTCCTTCCTTTTGAAGGTTTCATCCCACTCTTAACATGACTTGAACATGGGTTGCTTTTTTGTGTTTTAGGCTTCCTCTGAACACCTCTGCTGACCAGTCACTGATTAATTTAACCCACACTCACAATGTACAGCTAAGAAAGTGAGACCAAACACTTGAACATTCATTAGAAACAGATCAACAAGAGACTATAGTAGCATCCCCCTGAGTGATGCTTATACCCTCACATCTGGCCACTAAGTGCCTCTATAAATCAAATATGGCACAAAAGGATGAGAAAAACTGTAGGGTTGCAGCAGGCAAACACTGTCTCTGCTTCACAGATAGTTTATCTCTAAGGAGTCCTGACACAGCCAAGCTAGCATCAGCTTTGTTGACTTTCTGCTGGTCCAGATGTTCCCTTGCCTTTTTCATGTCACTCTCTCCATCCACATCCCTTTGGATGACCCTTCTCTGCTGCTTCCCAAACCTGCAGCCCCAGACAGATCAGTTCTTCTGATATATTCACTGCCTGCAGCACTGCTCTGAAGAACATGAGGAAGCCTAACATGGGGCTGGGCATCCCATCACAGCCACTCCATGAAATCAGCAGCGTCCACATCTCTGACCACGTGGCCCAGATGCAGCTCCAGCAGCTGTTTTGTCCAACACCACCAGAGTATGTAGCAGGCTAAAATAAAAGACCTTAAGTTCCACATTTTGCAACCCCACGTTATGGCTATAAATTCTTTACTCACACAGAGAGATAGCTGTAAAGTTAAACTGGGTGCTTGCTTCTCCTTCACTGTAAAATTTTCCCCTTGATGTGCTTTATTAGAAAGAGCAAATCTCTTCACTAATATTCATTTGATGAGTAATAACACATTTTATTACTATATTTTGGATTTTCCACTAGTGTAACCCACATTAGATTTGAACAATTGTACTTCCAGAGGGTTTTTTTTTAATCTGTACTCTGAACTTTTCTTAAAGAGAAAGGACATTGAAATACAACAAAAATAGATTTTTCATTTTCAGCTTTAATTTACACAGGTTCAAGGCCAAGTCAGATCTGTTGAGTATTTCCCTTTCTGGATCCCTGTTAGGCCCCAACAGCCATGAATGGCCATGCTTTTCTCATGGAGTCCTTCAACATTGCTGTGGAAGCTCAGAATGGGCTTGGGGGTAAACTGGCCACCTGACCAGGACTACAGATCCTTGCAAATACAGTCCCTGAGCCTCACAGTAGGTCAGCAAGTACAAATCCATGAGCAATTGAGAGCTCTTTGATGACAGCTGAGAATCTCTCTGCAGACCCAGGAAGTCAGACAGCTAAATCAAGGCCATAAAACAAAGTAAAAAAGCTGGCTTTAGGATAATTAAAAAAAAAAAAAATAAAAGTGAATTATACCAACTAATATAAAAATATGGAGGTTTTATTGAAACAGTGACCTAAACTAGTCAGAAACAACAACTTTGCTTTATTGCATTAGCATCATAAAAGCACTTTTCCTTTCCACTTGCCCTGTCCTGGATCAGTGTTTGCCCAACTGCTGCCTCCACACTGGGCCTGAACAGCCAAAACACAACGCTCAGGAAGAAGGTCCTTACACTTGTGGCTGTCCAGGAACTTGGGACCAACAGCCTGACAAAAGCAAACCCAGAGCAGGAGGGAAAATTTGCCACAGACAGAAAAGCATTTGCCAAATGTCACTCAAGTGGTGTTGGCAAAGAAGGGAAAAGCAGCTGATTGCTCAGGCCTCTCTGTAGTCCAAAATCTCAGGGCTTCAATGAGCTTCACACAAACACGTTTGCAACTCCTGCAGAGCCTGAGCACAAGCAGTGCACAGGGATAGAGGGTTTCAGGAGCAGTCAAAGGCTGATTCACTGGACATCATCTCAGGATCAAGCTTGTGTGAGAACAACATGGTCCAAACAAATTTATGGAGAGTTTGTTCCATCCCCCCACAGGGGCAAAGAGATAGAGAGAAGGAAACTTGCCCACTCCTACTGATTAACCACAGTGCAAACTTCATAAATGTGCTCCTGACCTCCACCACAGCTCACAGTCTTGAGTCATTCCAATAAAGCAGGAAATGACACTTTGCCACAACATTACTAAGTCCATATCCCATAAAACCATTCAGGAAAGGGGAGTGGGGGTAGAAAAGAGAAAAGCAGGAGTAAAGCCAGCAATTATCTGTTATTAACCCAGTCCTCAGTGGTATCACATTGCTCCTAAAAATAATGACAGAGCAACAAAGCTTGTTTGCATCTCCCATGTCCTTTGTGGGTTCCTCATTATTCTAATGAGCTGAGGGAAAATGCACTTCAGTTACATCCCCACTGATCACCCTGCTTTCATTTCAACCTGGCACCACAAGACGTTTTACAATTAACGCTTTGATCCTTTCTTTTTCTTTCCTTTTTCTTTTTTTTTTTTTTTTCTCCCCCTCCACCCAGGGACAAATGCAGACACCCACTTTGGGAGGAGCTGAGAAATCTGGTGGATGAGGGTGCTGCCACACTTTGTGCCAGACTGTGGGGCAACCGGGCTGGGCATGGCTGGCAGAACCACCAAACCTCCTGCTTTTGCTCGCGTGACACCACTCCCCTGCAGCTGGTACCAAGAAGAAACCAGAAACAGTTTAAGAATAGATCAGCATAATGTCTGCCATGTGGGCTCGGGAGCAAAACAGGGAAGGGATGGAGGAGGGCAGCAACACAGCCATTGCACGAGCAAACACGCTGTGGCTTGGTGGGGTTTTTTTCTGTCACAGTGAGTCACACCACTCATTGTAAGTCACAGCCTGCCTTCTCTCATGTGGAGAGAAAAAAAAAAGGAAGAAAAATCTTATTTGTTTCAACAAGCTTTCCTTGCCACCTTTTATTCCACCCTTAAGAGTCATTATACAAACTCTTTCAGGCTTCAAACAGCTGAGATGGAGCTGGCGAGGAGCAGGGCTGACAACCCCTCCTTCTCTCCCTTCTCCCACAGCACCTCTCGGGTCCTCTGGGCTGAGAGTAGCACTACCCAGGGTCACCCCTTTTCTTTGTGGACATGGTGGAGTGCCGTAAGTTAAATACTTGTGCCTATTTCAAGGACAGGAATAACTGTAACTGCTGGGGGAATGGAGCTGCAGAATGAAAGGGGTCAGCCACCACAGCGCCAGGGATGTACAGAGTTGCACCTCACCCTCCTCCAGCTAAAACCAAAGGAGGGGACGTACACGTTTCAATTACACCAAAATTCAAAGGCTTAAATATCGGTTTCTGCTGAAATTTGGGTTATTAAATACATATTTTTTGCCTTTTCATCAACAAAAGGTGTTTTCTCATGACTGAATTGCCTCCTCTTCCACAGAAGTGCCTTTTTTTTTACCTTTTTTCATTCAACATGACTTCGAAAAAAGATACAATAATAGCTACAGAAAGATTTTGTACACTCCAAATCTCCAAGTTTTAAGATAAACTGGGGGAGGTTTTCATGTTGCTTTGCTTTTAGCAAAATAGAGAAAGCAGTTTAAAAAGTATTTAAAGAAAATAACTTTATCCCTTCCAGAAAGAGTCTGAAAATAATTTTAGCATTACAATTTTTTTGTCAGGAAAGTAGATTTCTGGTTATCTTGAATATCGGAACTCATCATAAAAGTACTAAAAAAGGACATTTGTGTCCAAGTTAAGTCTTTCTCTGCAGACTTGATGATTTATAAGGAAATTATACCAAATGGGGAAAAAATCCAAAGAAAGCATTTCTGGAATGTCATTACTTTTTTTTTGTTTATTTTACAGTTACAATATTTGTTATTTCAAATTACTATTGGATGTTATAAAACAAGAAAACCAACACAAACATCGAGATGAAATGCTTTAGATTGTCTAAAGGAAAGCTTAGAGTGTTTTGAAAATTTAGTGTAATTGAAAAATCCACATTTCAGCTCTTTGGGGCCATTTCAAACTGAAATTTGCAGTTTCAAAATGTTGATCCCTTGCCATTTTACCAGAAAAAATGCTGATTCTCATGACACTTATGTTTGAGCATAACTTTACAACAGTTGCATTTGAATGAGGGTTTTTACAAGAGTAAACTCATGCACACATACGAGTGTTGACAGGATCAGGGCTTCTGGTAACTTGCTGACACTCAGTACAACCTATAATGCTGTACAATGCTCACTTTATGTACACCAGACTTTGACCTTATTCATCAAAATACCCTTCTGACTTTGTTCCAAGGGCTTTTATGTTCTCTGAAAACAATAAAAAATTCCCTTTTATGACATTACAGCTTTAATTTCAAAGTGTGATGAGTGAATGTGGTGTTGTTTTCTTTATTAAGGCACAATGAGCTTGTACGCCGCGGCTCAAATTATTTCTACTTGGGCTTAACATAACCCTGATACAACAACAAGCAGATTGGGGTCCAAAGTACAAACCCAGGGCACACACAAGCTCAAACCCCACCTTCCAAAATGGACGATGACTTTGACCTCTACAGCCACAACCCAGGGAGAGCAATTCTTGCGCTACGACGACTCCTCCACAGCAGATCAACCAGCTCTGCGGCACGTGGGACTGTTCCACCAGTCCTCAGATCCCAGAGCCACGGGAATGCGAAGATCTCCTACTCACCTCTTTTCATACATGATTTTCTAGAACTCCTGGATGCGAGGCAAGCCTTTGAAATGCAATAGCCTAGCAGCACAAAGTGATACCAAAGTGTCTTTTGGAGCAAGGGAGGGTGATACTGATCCCTAAATTCCCAGTCACAGGGAAAGAGTAAAAAGGAACCTGGGTCACCATTAAACCCACCCTTGGCTCCTTTAATTTTAACATAGATTTACTCACAGAGACTGTTTTTCTGCCTGAAAAAGATGCTAAGGTAAAAATAGTCATTATGAAAAACCACGCATGTAAAAAGCTGCACAGATGCTCTAGCTCAAATTTTAAACACACTAACTTCCTCAACATGAGTTTCAACAATGCCAAGTCAGTTCCAAGGCCAAAGCTGTGTTAGTAATGCCTTACTGGCACTGCTCTTGGACTTACCTTCCTCACAACCAGCAAAAAGGATGCTTCTGCTGGGATAATTTATACCAGTTTCCCCAAGGAAATCCACTGTTAACAGCAAAAGTGCTGTTTTGCCAGGATAAGCTATAATATTTATACAGCATTTGCCAACACATATATATATATATTTAAATTTTTTTATGAAAAGCCATTCCTCTCTGCAATGCTGTTCCACCAGCAATGATTCTTTGCACAGATTTGGCTTGGAGCGCCAAGTGGAGATACAAAAGGCATTATTATATGAGACTGGGGACTGGTTCCAAGCTTGGTCTAAGTAATTGAAAATAGGAAATGCTGAAAATCAAACTAAAAGCATGTGCACAATCCAGGAAAATGTTGCAAATGCTGCAGTCCATTTCTCTGAACAAGGGAAGTAACTCAGACCTGAACTAGGTCCTTAACTGGTGTGACTGGCATAGCACCACCAAATTCAGATACGTCTCATTGGTGTGCACACATCCCTAAACATTTCTCATTTTGGAGGTTTTGTTTGAAGTTTGGATGGAGGCTACCTGCTGCCTCTGGGAACTCCTGCAGTACATTCAACTGCTACCAACAAAAAAAGGAAAAAAAAAAAAAAAGAAAAGAAATAAAAAAAAGGAAATTCAAGGCTCCTGAAACCTCAAATATGATAAAATGAAACCAAAGACAGAGGTGCCCTAAAGAGGGCATCTCTTTCCATGTGAGAATGACCTTTAGCCCACTGTGAGTGAAGAAAAAAAGAACAAGAGAAAGGATGAGGAGGAAAGATGGAAAAAAGCGGTCAAGTGGAGGGGACAGATGGTGGGGAAAGTCAGAGGGAGGGAGGGAGGAAGTGGGGGAAAAAAAAAAACAAAGGGTGAAAAAACAAAGGCAGATTAAGAAATAGGAATCAGAGGTGGAGGAGAGAGAAGGGGAGGGATGGGCAGTGATAAAGGGAACAGGGTTAAAATGAGCAAACAGAGAAGGCATAAAGAGAAGGGTTGGGGTTAAAGGAGCAATTGCCCTCTGGCAAACATACTGCAGTGTAAATGGAAACACATATGTCAACAAGGAGCGTCCTGAGATGGGCTGGAGAGGAAATAGCTTATGTGATGTGAGCTTCTGCTGGGAACCACCACAGCCTTCTCCCCCTACTCCCCCAGCACCCTGAGCCACTCTTTTCTGCAGATGCTGATGCCACCATGTACAGCAAGGCACTGTCAGAGGGGTTCCCCAAACCCAGCTATGACTGCCCCTTCACCCAGCACCACTGCTGGCAGGGGTGACCTCACAGCCATTCACAGCCAGAGCTGCTACCTGATTTCACCCAGTTCAAAGCAAGTTTCATCACAGCTCCTCGAGGAGGAAACACATGACATTTTCACAGGTAGCTTCACACACTCTTGAACTCAAAAAAGAGCTTCAGAAATAGCTGATAAGCACACACAAAGTTCTCCAGAGCAATTCAAGCTGAGTCCAGCACCTGAACTTGAGTCTTCCAGGAGCCCCGGCCAGGGCTGAAGACCATAATCCTTCATTTCACTCCCTGAATTGCATTGGTCAGGACCCAGTGCCTCAGAAGCATCTTTTCCTGGAAGCTAAACTCACAAGAACCATTTTTCCAGTTCCACTTCATCTTTTTATGTGATCCAACTATCTAGTTGCACCTTCAGACATTTTCGAGAACGTTTCTGGTGCTATTGCTCTTTCTTCTTCTTTAGGAGAGAGCTTTGGGATGATGGCAGCAAGGTAACAGTAAGAACCATGATCATCTTCCACAGACAAGGGGGAAATCCTATGATAAAGGAAAAGAATCCAGCAGAAGAGGTTGCTGCAGAGATTATCATCAGTGCTGCCCAAGCCTTCATACTGTTACTTGGGGGTTTCTACACTCTTCGGACACCCCTAGTTGCCATGTCACACATACCATAAGTGTTTCCTATTACACCAACATCTCCAGATACTGTATGCATGCACAACAGGGCTGTGGTCCTCGTGCCATTGGACCTGAACTGCCCAGGGTTCCCAAGGGGCTCAAGATATGCCAAGAGAAGCATCCCGTGTGAGGAAACTTTTCTGTGCTAAGGATTCAACCTCTTTGGCTAATGGGAACTGTGTACACTGGTTTCTGTGGCCAGTGCCAGAGAGGGAAGTGAAATGACCTGGTATTTATGCTCAGATGCCTTTTTCATGCCCAGCAGCACATAACACAAGTCTAGAGCACGGCTCAACAAAAAAGTGTGTCTGTGTCACTGCTTGCCTTAATGATCCCTTATTACAGTGCAGCTACTTCTGCTCCTGGTTGAACGCAGCCCACATCAACAGGAACATTTTATCCTGGTGTTGGTACAGCTGTAGGCAGGGAATTGCACCACCTCAAAGACCCAGTAGGGCTGCAGAGATAACACTGGTATAGTAAAGTCCTTTGACTACTACAAAGTTAATCTATGTGCCACCAAGATACTGACAGCAGCTCTATTAACTGTTAAGAACTGTGGAGAAGTTGACACGTGGTAACTTCCACAGTGCTAAAATCCTTACAAGGACATGTTTAATACACAGCACATCATGTGCTGTAGGAGGCTGTTCAACAGCCATCCGTCTTTCTTCACTTGTGCTGTTGTGACTTCCCTTTGAAGTGTTAAGAAATACTTTTCAAATATCCTCCATCACTTTGTCAATACAGATCACTACAGATCATTAATGTCTCTATACAAAGACCTTTTGTCTATTAAAAAAGAATCCTTTAAATAGACAGAATCCAACTCTTTGCATTAAGTCCTGCTTGAGGATGACACAGAGATGAAGGGCTTCCTATAGCTATAAACTCAGAAGATAGATGAAAGTTCAATCACAGACACTGAATCTTTCTGACATTTAAACATTTCCACTCCAGGACACATGACAATCCTTCAAACAACCATGTTGTTCTGTTTTTACAAGGACACTAATTAGCCTGTGTTGTTTAGATTGGTAATACTTGCAATGTATAAACTTTCTTGGCACATGGCAAGTGAAAACAAATAACCCCCATCAGATACGCATTTTCAATGTCAAAAGGGTGAAGGAAAATTAAGTGCCATTTCTGTAATAGACTGCCTCTAGACTTTCTTCCCAGAATCTGGAGAAATCTGGTAGAAGTAGAAATTTGCACACTGATCCCAAAATAATTCTGTAGTGGGCACTTTCTCTCCGTCAGTACTGTTGCTGTAGCTATGATGAAAATAGTGTGATGAGGTTTCTAAACAATAATCTTTTCCTGGATCAGCTGATATAGCTAAAGAAAACAAGCTTTGGGCACACAGAGTTTTCTCAGTTCTGTTCACAAGAAGGGCACCTTTCCTTCCACAGCCTTGATGCCAACTCCAATCATCAGGGTTTTCCAACAGTTTTTCCTTGCTTTTCTCTTTGCTACCCGCTGCCCAAGCACTCCTGAGAGGGTGGTCTAGAAGTTCAGGAAACCTGGACTTCTGGAACCTTAACTTCCAATTCCCTTTTGTCACAAGCTGGTAGTAAGACTTTAGGAAAGCTACGTGACATCTCTAAACACTTGTTTTCCCATCACCTATAAAGCAGGCTAAGAGCCCTCTTACCCCTGCTGGGTAAGGGGGCACAGGGAGGCAGAGGTACAGAAAAGCAAACACACAGACCTGCAGTGGTGCAAGCAGCACAACTGGGGATGGGGCTCCTCTCCCATATACTGGGAGCTCTGGACTACTTTGGGCTTCCAGACCACAGCACGAGTTGTCTCAGCTACCTGCAATACTATGCTGCTTAAGATGCAAATGCCTCACCAGGCTGCTGAGAGAGCCAGAGGAGAAGAACACAAAAAATGCCTAGAGATGGAGTAAGTTGCAATCCTTATGTTTTTGTATGATTTTCTCTCACCCCCAGTGTTTCACTTTACTTCTCTGGAACTCACTCAATTGACTTAAATGCTCTGCTGCACCAATATGCAAGCACACATCTCCTTCCTACACCACAATATAACCAAAGAAAGGATTTCCTTTTACGTTGGAGAAAATAATCTAACTCTTCACAAAAAAAGCAGCATTGCTAGATTTTAAGGCAGTAGATTATCAGAAACTTCTATGAAATGGCAGCTAAACAGCTGGGCAGCCACTGCATAACCACGGAGTCTGATAGTCACAAACAATCTAGACAGGTCATTTTTAAATAGCCCATTTTCTGAGCACAAGATACTGGTCTCATTTTAGAAACTGTAAATGTGTTGTGCTACAGAACTGTTTCAAAGACAGATGTAGAGAGCTGTTTGTTCAGCATTCTTAATCCAAACAAACAGTTGCATACTCTTACCTACAACATAAGTCTCTCATCTTAAGGCTCTGGCCAAGAAAAATATTTTCCTAGCTAGTTTGTTATGAAAATGTTTGAATAAAAGAAGCAGCATAAATAACTTATGTAAAAACTTCAACCTCTAATCAGCTGAGCTTTAATAAGGTTTGAGATAACAGCACATGCATTTTGCCAAGAGCATAAAATAATCATAAAATATTATAATTGATGTGCTGTTCTGGTTTGTTATATCTCACAAACTAGATAGCTGAATACATGGAAGAAAACATTTTGGACCCCGTGTTAGCATACTGTGATAATTAACAGCCATTATTTGGATTTGGGGAATTGCAGGGAGAGGGTTTGTTTGTTGGGGTTATTTTGCTGGTTTGGGGGAATTTATTATTGTTACAGCATGTGCAAATTTGGCCAAACACTCAAATCTCTCTGAAATTGAATGAAAGTACTTATGACAAAGATTTGACCCATAGAGTTTTGAAAGAAATGGAGAGAGTAAAGCTTCATTCCTGCTCAAGTTAAACCCACAAAATAGAGAATAAGGGGGAAAAAAAAGCCCCAAACTGCAAATAAACCCTTGACAATAAGTTACACCAAGTTGTTTCCTTTTTGGAAGGTAGTGAGCTGCAAATAATTGCTAATAAAAGGTTCACTGTGTTTGGTGAATACAAATCTTTATTTAGTGGCTGCAGAGCAAGTCTTTTTCTTGCTCTCTTGACAGTTTAACTACACGCCAACAATATTTGCTTAAAGTCTTTGGCTCCATTAATCTCAAACCCTGCTACACAGATTGCCAAAGCTGATGACAAACCCCAGTTAGCATGGATCATCTACTTGCCCATGACAGTATTTTTCCCATGACATTAAAAGGATGTTTTTTTCCCCAAAGAGGGCACAAGTCTACAGATTCTCAAGAAGGTTTGAAAGGATAAGTCTACGGCTTAAGGTGACTGATAGAGGTAGCTGGAGACTACATGGAAACAAGAAGGAGGGAGAATACCCTTGCACTCTAATTGGCTTTTTTGTTTGCTCACAGTTGCTTCTAATATGGACAGATCTCCATAAGAAAACACAAAATTAGCACCTGTTAGGACAACTTAACCTTCAGGGAGAAAAGCAAACAGCCTTGGGTTGTCAAGATTTTGAAACAAAGGTTACAAAGGAGATGATCTTTTTTTCTGAATTGTTTTAACCCCTTCTTGCAGCACCCTGCAGCTCATTAACAGCGGTACAGAACTGATTGTTAGCCACCCTCTCCTGAAATATGAATCAGTGCCATAAAACATGGGGCTAATTAACAATATCATTATACCCTGAGCATCAGATGGGGAAAGTCCGTGCATGTTAAACATCAAGGGAAACTGAGGCATGGTAAGGAAAATAATTGCTTATCCTCTGCCCCTCACGACTGGCAAAGAAGAAACATTGACCATTTATCCCTGTTATGTCCTAAAACATATAGAGAACAGTTTGGAAAGCACCACTGCTTTAGCTTTTTTGTTGATGTTGTGGGGGGTTTTTGTTTGTTTTTTACAGTCACTCTCACTAAAGTGGTTGATGGGAGACAAATGGGGCTTTAGATGTTTGGGCACCTAGAGTTAGGATTTAAGGACAGAGAATTATAAGAGATGCCTTGTCAGTCAAAGTAACCATGCCATTTAAATCCTTGTGCAACCCAGGCAAGCTCCACTGCAGAGAAGCTCACTATCCTTCCTGGTCCGACGTCTTCAGCTGTCAGTCTGGACTGAAAGGGTCCCACTTATCATGGATAGACACTTTCTTACATCCAGTTTGGATTTACAGGTGACCATAACAGCTTCCATCATTCCTGAGCCAACACCAGCCTTCCCCTGAACTCTCTCTGACACCTAGACTCCCACAGTGTTTAGTCCATGGCCGTGTTCTCCTCACAAGCTGTGTTGGGAAGTGGGATGCAGCCACAGCAATGCTCCTCCTCCAGCCCAGCCAGAGCAGCACCATCTGGAAGATGACTGTTCTCCCCAGGGCAGACAGGCTTTATAAAGAGGTGGCACTATGCTGTATGCACAGGCACTCTGCTGAGGAACACAGAGCCCAGCAGCCTCTCCAGACAGGAACAGCATCCAGCAATGGCTTCCCACTTTTCTCTTACTTGAGAAAAAATTTCTCGAAGCTGTAAAATTTAGAGCAAACGCAGCAATTAAAAATCAGTTCTGTGTCATTTTTCCTGACTCATCAGCAGGTGTTTTGGCCAAAACCACTGCTGTCTTGACCCAGTAATGGTGTCACCGGTCACAGAAGCTGCTCTCACAGGCAGATGCCAAAATGCTGAACATGGAGGGAAATACAAGAGATCTGATGGAAAAGCTGAGAAAGAAACCAGAAGTACTTCCAAGTGAAAGCCATGGTATTCCACCACAGCTCTGGACAATGCAAGCATGGTATGTATTACGTATACCTGGCTAACAATGGCATCACCTCCATCACCCTGACCCTGGCTTGTCCTTATAGATAATGATTTGGTTAAGCTAACGACTTCAGTGAAACTATTCATATGAAAGCATAAAGCCTGCACAGAACTCTGCAGGATGGTGACCTCAGCGAGTAAATTGAACTAAAGTGATTGTAAATGAGCTAACATCTTTCACTTATCACCATCTCCTGTTGCTCTCCAACAGAGGTACCAACCTTTCTCTCACTGAAATCTTCCACTTCTCTGTCAAAACCACAAGCATCTCCCAATTTTTCTACACTTTAACCCCAGAGGGGTTCACACTGTAGCTAACAACCTCCAAGAGGACTGTAATAAAAACTGAGTGAGTCTTTGTTCTGATTGCAGATTAAAGGGAACAATCTGCAGTATAAATGTAAAGTAGCTTTCCCATGTTTTCTTTCTTCCCCCCCTTTCTGAATAATGGGTATCTGCATGCGAAGGTTCAATGTCACCAAACATGAGGCTTGTGTACAAAAGCACAAGATCCTTGACTAAAGCACAGCATACTTAACAGCTCAAAAGCAATTGTTGTAAATCTTGATGGAATTGTGCCTAGCAATCATATTTTATTGTCATTTGTACAGGGAAGCTTCAGCATTTTCTGGTGGCTTCTTTCTTTTTTTTTTCCTTACCTTGGGGAAGTGGGGGATGTTTAATGAAGAAACTCGATCTCAGGAGTTCATGGCCATATTTACTGTTTTCTCCAGAATGTGCATATTTTATATAAAATAGAACACAGGTGTTCAGAAGAGAAACACTTTCCATTTATTCAGGTAAGAATATAGCCCAAGGTCATGTAAAAGCTTGTCACTGAAGTTTGCACTGACTGTAGTGCAATAAATAAAGGTCCAGTGTTGACACAGCATTGAATATTTTTGTGCTCTGTAGCAGGCTGGACCCAAAATCTTTACAAGATTAAAGGTAGGAAGGACGGGAGGAAAAAAAAAAAAAAAAAAAAAAAAAAGGGATTCCCTGAGACCATAATTTCCCTGGGATGAGAGAAACCCAGAACCAGCTCCTGACAAAGCAGGATTTAAATTTTCAATCCTCTTCATCCAAGGAAAGGTACTTAACCACATCCCTACCCGTCATGCTGCCTCTTCAGTGTATGCATAGAGCTTTCTTGCCAGCTGGGTAAGTTATACGCTTATGTCCTCCTCTTCATCCCCTACTTTTCCGAAGGTTCTTTGGATAGAAACATACAAAAAAGGGGAATAACAACAGACACACAATTCCTTAAAACCTTTATGTAGCAGCACTAGGAGAAGGACTCTTCTCCTCTGGTAAATAATTTGGGGATGGAAGAGAAAGCAGGACGCTGGCAGGGCTTGCTGCTCCCATCCTCCATCACCAGCACACACTGAGC
Source organism: Platyrinchus mystaceus (assembly GCA_035041135.1). Taxonomy (NCBI): domain Eukaryota; kingdom Metazoa; phylum Chordata; class Aves; order Passeriformes; family Tyrannidae; genus Platyrinchus; species Platyrinchus mystaceus. The sequence goes on from JAWWLV010000005.1 coordinate 8,432,283, forward strand.
AGAGCAGTAGGTTTCACTGCTGTAACGAGCCTGATGCTCACATCCAGGGATGCCTTTCAGTCCTCTGCCAGCACACTACCAGATGAGGAGACATGGTCTTGGCCACCACATCAGTACCCACACAGCTGTCCCAGTAGGACATCCCTACCCCACTGGTACAAAGAAGGGTTACAACCTGTGTAGAACCACACACAAAACATGCCTGTTTGGGTCACGTTCTCCAACCAACCACCAAGGAAAGGCCTCCACAGTCTGGGATGTGCACTGCCCTGCCTGAGGCATAAACAAGGGTGTAGGGGCAGGTGGCTGAAGCTCTGCAGGCCAACGGGAAAAGGAGTCCCAGGAAAGCAGTTTTGCTTTCCCGATGGAGTCCAGCACATCTGGGGAGGCAGCACCTCTCAGCAGAGCGCCTTTTCCTCCAAGTCAGAGCGCAATGGAAGTGACACCCTGAAAAGCATGTTGCACTCATCTTCTTGCCTCTGCTGAATATGCTCAGAAGCATATGGCACATCCACAAAGGGCAGTTTTAAATAGGGTTGTGGTTTTTATTTTTAAAAGCTGCAATCCTTCTCCAGACACCAGCTGCTTATGCACATCGGGGTTTAAAACACTATTTCTGGCATTGGGAGCAAAAATGCAGTATGTGTTTCTTTGCCTTAGATGGAAGAGCACATACACACAGGTGAGCAGCTACAGTAAACAAATGAAAATATCTAGATAAAGTGAAACGTGACTGGAAGGCATTTCTATCTGCCAAGCCGTGATTGCAAGCTGGGACCGCCACATCTCCAGGTTGTCCCTCATATGCTCCTTTTTCCTCCCTAGAAATGATGATCCAACATCACATCAGAAGCTTCAGAACATCTTTCAGCTTGAGGAGATAACTGAATTTTTTTCCTCTCCAGTACATAAACCCTAATCAATATGACCTGTGTGCATACATTCCATGCATCATAAATCCTGCATAGCTGGTACCTCTCAGACATGCTTTACATATGGGTGTTTCCATATAGGATTTTCTACATAGAGAAAAACCTTAGTAATCACTAAGTCACAATCACACAGCTGAAAGGGATCTCCAGACATCCAGTCCCCTTCTACAGAAATGTCCCTCTCTTCTCCCCCTCCCCACAGTTAGATTAAAAAAAAACAAACAAAAAAATAATCACACCAAAACTTCCTCCAGCTTTTACAATGAGAAGACAAAACAGAAATACTGAGAGATCATCCTAAATTTTTGTGGGAATGGTGATTCTTCATATCTAGTATTATATTCACGTTGCTCCCATCTCCTTGCACCCCCCCATGGCTTCTCCCTCTGTGGCAAATAACTCAGCAGCCTGGGAGGGCTCCATCTGCAAAGCATGAAGTGAGCATGTGCATACACATATTTATATATATATGTGCACACTCAAATATATAAAAATACCCAAGACTTTGGGGGCAAGGAGGAAGAGGGAAATCCCTCCTTTCATCTGCATCTAAATGGGAAGACCTGGTTTGCACTGGAAGTGAGATTTCAGAAACGTAAGGAATGAATGGCCTGCTTTGTCTCCACAGCTTTGATATATCAGTTCCTTCAGTGACAGACTTGTTAATCTTTCCAATGTTGCTTTTTCAAAAAAGACAAACACAGTGGATAAATGCGAAGGGCCAACCACATCCCCTCCCATAGGAAGTCTCGCCACATGGGCAATTCTTCCAAGTAAAGAAAACAGCCCACTTTATTTACAGGGTAAATCATTTTGACTTATCTTGCAGGGGTTTGCTCATAGCAAGCTGACAGTTTCCCCCTGTTGCACAGTAAATGGCTGACGGGGAAAATGTTTTCCTTCCCACCATGTAGAAACAACCAGCCAGAAAGGAGGAGGGGTCGAGGACTTCATTTTTCTAATACTCCATTAATGTTCTCGCTGACAATCACTGCAAAGGCCTGAACTCACCACTCCAGGCAGCTCGAGCAAGAAACCTGAGTGTCTACAGGGATTTTTAGCTAAGTACATTGACTCAAGTTAGAACTTTTGGTCTTAAAGGGTAAGGTAACCATTAAAAGTAAGTGCCGTTACTGTAGGAAAAAGAAAACAAACAAACAAACAAAAAAGCAAACAAAAAAACCCCACCACAACCTAAAGTTTCTTCCTTTTTTTTTTTTCTGTTTAAATCCTTGCTCCCAAAGGAAAATTTTATCTTTGTTATCTAAAATGGCAGGACAACAGGGGTAGAAACTTTTTAGAGGTGTAACATTCACAAGCTGATTGTTTACTTCTTTTTCTTTCAAATACACTTTTTTCAACTATGATCCACTGATCCATTAACAGGGGATATTTTTTTAATTTACAGCCTAAATACACAAGAAAATCTGGATATAATGCAAGTTGCTATTTTTTTGCAGATCAAAGTTTGCAGCTCAGGGATGTGATTAGGCCCAACCTTTCCTCTCTGGAAGTTGCTGTGACCTCAAGACATCACCTTGAAGAAGTCATCCCACTTCTCCATCTCTCATCCAGGTTGCAGCAGTAGCTACCCTGACTTTTTCAGTCCATCCAACCCTACAAGCACCTTTTCCTTGGGCCACCTCATAAAGCAAAACACTAGTGTTAAAAAGACTGAAAATCTGCATGGAGATTTGGATTTCTTATGGCATCAGGTGAGCACCAGGAGCAACTCCAAGGGACTATAAAAGTGGAGCAGGTAGTGTATTTGCAGGAGGTGTGCTCATCACATGAGGGAAGGATAGGATGAGTTTAGCAGCTCAGAACAATGTTTAGGTAGTTCTGCTTTGGGGTTGAAAGAGGAGAGCATTTCTCCCACCATGCCTGCACAGGATTTGCTAATGATCCTATTTAGCTAAATAGGGATGAACAGCAAGTGCAAAAGTCAGTCTTGCCAATTTCAAAAGGGATTACAACAGGATGCAAGAGTGTACTGAAGTGTTTTCCACAATAGGAAGCTAAATAGATCATCTAAGATGCCAGTCATCACTCAAATAGCATGGAGAAATCCACCAAGACTGTTAAATGCACTACACACACACAAAGAGAGCAAGAAGAACATTTTGCAACCTTAATACAGCAGGTTAAGAGGTGTGCAGGTTCCACATCCCCAGTAATATCTTATTTAGGAGAGACATCAATCAAGGCTGGACCTCAGGCAAAATCCATGTAATTGCAGTGATTTATACCTTTTGACACTCTGGCCTGCTGACACTGGGAAGACAATGTGCATGGGAGTGTGCTGCAAATATCCACTAACACATTTTCCTGTGTTTTGGGGGTTAGAAATATGAAAACATATGTTCTGATTTATAAACTGCAGGTCAAACGTGCAGGTGTTAATGGCTTTTACCCTGAGATTTTCAGCTCCAGCCAGACCTGTGTATGAACAACCAATTAAGAAATAGAAAATAGCACAGCATAATGGTGTTCCCATCATCTCATAGGAACAAACAGCACAGCAAAATTAGAAACACAGACCTTTCCACCAGGACTCAACCTCCAGGTAAGAAAACAACTCGGGATCCTACACGAATCCAACAAATGCTTCTGCTTTGACCTTAAGTGGTATGATTTACAGTAATAATAAATATTTTAAAGACCTTTCCAATTTAAATAGCTGAAAGTTGAAAGTTTTCACTAGTCAAGTTAGTTGAATGATTAAAAGTAACTATAACCCTGCTGGTACTAATGAAGGCTGCACAAAGGTTCAGACTGCCTAATGGGTACATTTTTCCTTGGTGTTTTTTTTTCCCCCTCCTTTGTTCTAATATTCCCTTTGGGTTCCATCTGCACAGGTAAATTTATGATGTTGAGGATTATCCTGAAATGTGGGCTCTAACTACACCAGGCTAAAAGCCCAGGCAGGCAAAGACAGGCTGATCATGGGATCTGGTACAGTTTGGCTGTCCCCATGCCTGGTCACAAGCACCGTGCCAGCCAAGGATGGTGTGAGTTAGGACTTCCTCACTGCTTACTCTGTCAGTCTACAAGCAAAAGGGTCATGACATGACAAGGTCAATCCAGGGCCAGGATTCATCCTCTCATTTTCATCTGTGGTCCCGTCAAACACAGCAGCAACTGCTGCTGGTGCTTTCTTAACCATGGGCAGAAAGAAACAGTGCCCAAGGACAGCTCCATCTCCCCATTCTCTTGGGGGAAGACACAGCAGTTGCAAAGATACAAAAGAACCATAGTAGCGTGGTTATGTTTCCTGGAAAGGGTATCTGGAGGTTGCCTGGCCCCACCTCTCCCCTGTAGCAGGATTACTGCCAACACCAGAGCAGGCTGACCATTAGCTGAGTCTTGAAAACCTTCAGGAGTGGGGATCCCAAAACCTTCCTGGATACCTGCTCCAGCACTGCACCACTCCCTGAGCAAAGCATCTTGTCTTAATGTGCAGGATTGGTAAGAAAAGACCAAAGTATCCAGATATGCAAAGTACAAATGGGCATTTGAGGATTAGCCTAAATCTTCATTTCAACAGGTGGCTCACATCACATACACAACTCTGATCCTTATTGGTGTTGTGGTGTTTTTTTAAGGCTGGTTAGTCTTTGGTTTATTCAGGCTGAGAAACACTGCCCAAAGCTGCCTGAAAAATGTCAATGCACCATTTTTCCTGTTTCAAAGAGACTTTTCCCACCAGGTAACATAACTTATAATTAAGCCAAAGATTTGTGAAGATGACAAGTCCATATTTCCTTGAGACCACAGAATTGTTGAAAATTATTGTTTTAATAGGGATTCAAAGTGGTTTTGCATCATTATATCAATATATAAATCAGCTACACATTAAAAAAAAAAAAGAAAAAAGAAAGAAAATTAACTGGCTACATAATTCCCAGCAAGTCTAGCTTTTAGCAACAGCAACAGAAGACCATAATTTTCAATCCCAGGAAAACATGATATATATGGTAGGAGCTACAACCAAAGAAAGCTAAAGAACATCCTTTAAAAACATTCCAAACATCTTTCTTTTTCATGCCATGAGAGATGATTTTTTCTATTTCTTCTGAGGCACTCTGCTGTTTTGCTTATAATTCCTCAGGGACTAGTGACCTCATGAAGAAAAACAACCAGGACAGAATTAGCCTTTATTTATATATTAATAGTTTTACCTCCAGCAGTCGAAGATACAATTTTGACTTAAAAATCATAATTTGTGAGTGTTTGGATAGCAGCACTTCTGAAAGTTGTGGTAGCAGGAATTGCTGGGGAAGGCTGAATTGTGGTTGCCGACTGCTGCATTTATTAGTGACTGGGTTCAAAAATTAAGAGTCTACTCCAAAACTGATGAAAGCCAGGAAGATCCTTTGCATTCCCTGGATTTTATATCAAACCTTAAACAAAGCAGAGTCATAGCACAGTGGGGGCACTTGACAGGGAATGCAAGACAGTAAATCTCTTCCAACGTAAGCATTAGCTAATGGGACAGTGCTAGAGATTCTGTGGAGAACTGGATGACAAAATTCCCCTTTCCCCACCACTGCCAGCTCCCCAGCCAGGGTCAGTTTAGAAGGTGACTGATCCTTGTCCTCACCCTGCCTGGTGAGAGGTCTGGTTCCTCTGCCTCTCTCCCTTCCCAAAACACCCTCCGTGGGGCTGTGAGCGAGAGCCCCCACCCTGAGGGCTGGCGAGGCGGTGAAAAACGATACGAACCGAATGGCAAAACCAATATTTGGTCAGGCTGAGGGGGGACTATCGATTCTTTTCTCATGATATCCATGTCTCCTGCACTTCCTGCTTCTCCGGGGCACTGGAAACCCAAGTCCTTCCTAGACCAAGGGTGGCCAGGCTTTGACTCTGTAACATCTGTACCTCACAAGAAGTTCACGTGTGGTCTCCCGGGCCAATGCTCATCCACTTGAGTGGCAGCAGGGACATGCTGGCATGAGAGCTCCTGGGTAAGCCAGGAGGAAGCAGGACAGCAGGAGATGCTGAGGGCAATGATGCTGGGTCAGCATAGGGTAGCACCACATGAACATGATGCCAGCTGCTATCTCTGCCCTCTCCTTCACAGCCATGTGGCTACCTCAAGGTTTTAGCCTCTAACTTAACATTCAACCCTTCACATCTATTTTTTCTAGGCTTTCTTGCTTGCTCTCTCTCTCCCTTTCTGTACTGAAAGTCTTTGTCCTGGGCAAAGACAGCCATGGGGCCCCACACAGTGAGGAGATCCAGGAATGGTTGCCAATCCTTGTATCAAGAAACAGTGCCTGGGCACATCCCAACCTCATGCCCAAAGACCTTCATCCTACATTCAGATTTCCACATGCTATGGAAACCTAGGAATGAACAGCAACATTCATCAGAGGTAAATGCAAACACAGCCAAGACCTAGGGTTGTTCTCATATGAAGAAGCTTTCTCCCAGTTTCCCCACCACTGAGGGCCTTCCCACAGGTAGCCACGGAGAGTACATTGTGACAATCAACACAGTGGACAGTGGACCAAGAGGGAAACAAAGCAATACTGCTGCATCACTAATTGTAGTCAGTTTAGCATCTAAAAAAATGGCAGTTCTTTTCCAGAAAAGTTGCCATTTAAAGACTTTTTTTCCTTTGAGAAAGCTGGAGTCTCCCTAAAAGTTACCCTAGATAGAGAAGTTTGCCAAACCACAGACTGCACTGCTCGTGTGTCTCCATTTGTCAAGTTGCAATAGTTTTGAATTACTCTGGAAAGTACCCATGGATACGAGGATGAGAGGAGCATGGGAAAGGTTTCCTTCTCTTTCATCAAAACATTTTTCTCGCAGGTTTAAAAGCAATACTGCTCAGAGCAGAAAGACCACTGTTAGCCAAGGCTTAGAGAAACCTGCCAGGTGCCTTGAACTCCAGGATGGAGAGTGACCAGTGAAGCTTTTGACTTCTTGCTGCAGCAAAAGGCCATTCTCTCTGGAGCAAGAACGAGGCAGAGAAACAACTCTCCATACATACCTGTCCAGCATCCATAAAGTCAACCCACACTGCTGAGCAGCCATGCAGACACATCACAAAACCAAACACCACAGCACGAGCTGTCTGCTCCAGGGAGTGCACAGGAGGGATTACACCAGGCAAAATTGTGCATTAAGGCAAACACAAGCCCAGCAACAAGTGACTCACCCAGAAAAAGAACCACCACTATGTGACCAGGGTTGGGCGCGTTGCTGAGAGCACCAGGTGGTGGCACTCAGCGGCTGCAGTGCCAGGGACAACAGACAGACACAGCTCTACCTCCAAAAGCCTTCCCACAAATGAAATCTGATCAGCAGGCACCTGAAGGAGAGCAGGTCCCATCACTGCTCAGAGGAACACAAACAAACCATGGCTGCGAGTGTTCTTTGTGGGTTGCGTCAAGCAAAAATTGCCTTGCGAGGGTTTGGGAGAGTCCGTAGAGAAAGTGCTCAGCCCTCAAGAAGACAAATATACAACAGAGTTGGCTAGGTGGTGGCTGCCCTTGCTAAACTTTGTGGAAAAACACAACTTGTGCAAACCGAATTCCCTCGCTAACCTCTTCCCCTTGTTGAAATATTAAACAAAAATAACTTCTCTTTTTATCTTTGAGCCAGCGGGACAAATTCATCATTAAAGGAACTTCACTGAAGTCAACGGGGATATATCTGAGATGAAGAAATGAATTTGACCTATTGCATTTTGTGTCCTTATGTTCTAACTAATAACTAAATTGTACAGGCTTCTAATCAACGGGATCAGAGAACCTGGCCAAAGCAGCTTGCTTCCTTGCCCCCAGCATTGCTATCTGTACTTTTTATATTGCTTTCTCTTAAAGTAACTTTGAAAAACAGGTATTTTCAGCCAACCTAATCACATAATTTTTCTTCATGAGCATACTGTCAAGATCTTAGCATAGGATATTTGCTCCTGATGCAGAAAATAAATAAACAAGAAATTTTCTATTTGGAACATTTAAAATCCAACCAATTTCCAGTGAAAAAATATTTTTTTGGTGTTTTAAGCACACACATTCGTTAAAATTACTCCAGCCACAGGGTGCCTATTCTGATCCAAGGATCTCCCTGGAAGATGCATGGAATGAAGCAAAACAAAGCTGCGGCTACACAAGGAGATCCAAAACTCCGTGTCTCGGCACACTGACAACTCTTTCCGCGGAGCCGGGGCACGGACTTCTTGCCAGGCAGAATTCGAGGGATCCAGAGAAAGGAAGAGTTGCCGGCAGAGGAGCAGGAGGATGATGAAATATAGAAGCTACCAAAGCCTGTGTTAGGTAGAAGATGCATTTTGTGTCTCGTGTTATATTGCCTGCCAGTCGATTACAGTGCAGCCTGTATAAACACGTCATGCGTGCTCTGACAGGGAGCCGGGGTGAAGCAGGGTGTCAGGGTAAAACAGAGGATAATAAAATCACTTTAGATTTATTTCTCTAAATTGGAAACTTCATGCTTACACCTGACTAAATCATCAGCCTGAAACTTTAGCTCGACTCCCACAGAAAAAGTATGAAACCTTATCCCATCTTTGTTTAACAAAGGCCAATCAAGCTCGCCTAATGAATTCTGCAGATGTAGGCGACGGGACGCGTTTGGCCATTTTAATTCTGTGGGGCTTCATCAGATCTGTCTCCAGCATACCCATCTTACTCTCTTCAAGCAACTGAAGAGGTGTCAGCATCTTGAAGCCAAGTTGCCCCACTGCAGTCCGTGGGCAGAGTGGACACAAGAGCATGTTACTGGGCATTAGACATGGAATTTATAAATTCTGACAAATATTAAGGAAAGCATCACAGGTGGCTGGTGGCAGGGGCTGGAGGATGGCAGCACTCACCCTGCTCCTCCCCAGCTCAGCAAGAGCAGGGCACCTCCACCACCATCCCACCACCAGTGAGTCCCCTTGCTCGCACAGTGCAAAAGGACCCTTTTTTTTTTTTAAAAAAAAAAAAAAGTCTAGCATAAGGAGCTGGTTAAAAAACAATAAATCAGTGGTGAAATGTGGATAACAACCTTCTCTGTAAAATCAACATGGATTGTGTTCCTGCAGAGAGCTGTCTGACAGGCTGGTTGAAGCCTGACTGCTTGCAGCCAGATTTTTTTTGCCCCTTTTTTTTTTTTTTATTTTACAAGCTGGAGGAGTATCTTGGATCAGGGGGAGGAGAGGAGGTCTCTTCCTTTTGTACATGGTTCTGCTGTGTTAGAAAATCAATAAGCAAGGTCCTGACCTCAGCATAACTTCAGACATCACTCATGACTCCCTTGAATCTCTTCCCCCACAAAAACCCAATTTTCTTTTTAATCGTGCACACCAGAGGGAGTGCTGGCAGGGAGGGGACGTCTTGCCTCAAGATGTGGGCAAAACCCGTTTGCACCCATCTTTGCTGACAGGTAGAAATCAAATTAGAAGAGGAACGCACCCAGGGAGGGCAAGGGGAGTGGGGTTAGCTGAGGTAGAGCACAGCCCAGCAGGAAATGCCAAAAAAGAAACCATATGGAGCGTGGAGGTGCTATGGATTAATATGAGAATTCCCACTTTTTTTTTTTTTCCAGAGGGGAGGGAGTAAAAAATAAAATGAACGTTATTTTTCTCCCTTCGTGTTTTAGCACTGGGCTATTTTCTGTTAAATCTCCTTCTTAAAAAATGAAATAAAACAAAACAAGATTTGCCACACATTTTCCCTCCAGCCAACTCCTCAGGCTGGCTAAATTGGGTGATTAAAATATAGGAAGGCCTCCAGATTCCCCTTAGGACTGTTTTTAATATCTGTAAAACTGCCACTTTGTCTTGCCAAGGTAAACACCATCGCATGCAGTTCAAAGGTGAGCAAGCCTAAATGTTTCCCTTTGCCTGAAAGGAATCTGCCTTGGGACCCCGCGGGCCGTGCCGGAGGGGGACGCGGCCGAGCCCGGACCACGGCGTGGTGGCCGGAGAGGCATCTGTGTACACAACGCTAACTTCTCCCACACAAATGCTAAAAATTTCTCATTAAAAATTATTGCTGTGTCAACATGTGAGGCCGCTCAGCCCCCGATCTGGAAAAGACGTTCTGTTTCTTTCGTGCCTTTGCTGGGAAAGCGGCAGCGACGGTGGCGAGGGAGGGGGGAGAGGGGATGGGATGTGAGACCGGAGTCATCTGCTGCTGACTTTGGATCTCTTCTTTCTCCCTTGTCACTCAAGTTGAGATTTCCAACTGTTCCACTTCATCTATTTTAGTTACTTGCTACCCAGACTTTTTTCCCCCCTCTCCTCATTCGCTCCCTATCGCAGAGCTTTATATTTCCCTCACATGGCCGGGCTGGCTGCGGCGCTTGGCGTTACTTTAAATGGAAATGCAATTTTAAGCCATCTCTTTTGTCGTAGTGGCTGCAGTGCCTTCAGAGCAAAAGGTTTGCTGTTATCTAGACCCATCTGCACAGATGCAGCCGTAAATCTGAACGTGCCCTGCCCATGCATGATCCCTTCCATGGGTGGCCAGGAATTCGTAGCAAAACAGCACAAGGACCAAATATTTGATCAGAGCCAGAGAGACAAAATTTGCAAAGCCCCATCAACTCAAGCCCTTAATTCTGCCCTACAACGTTGGGTGTTTTGCTCCTACACACCAAAGTAAAAAATTAAAAATAGGCTTTGTTATCAAGAGAGGTGAAAGATGTGAAGTTACACCAGGGAATGAAAATATGGGATGGGGCGTGGTGGAGAGGGGAGGGCAGGGAGCCAGCTGTGTACTGTAAAGCCAAGCAGCCGCCCTGGTGAAGCATCCATGTCAGGGGAGGGCTGGGTGGTGGGCAGGCAGCCAGGATGCCCCAGCCCTCCAAGAGGCTCCTGGTGCCCTGCTCTCCAATGCCATGCCACGATGCACATGGGTTTGTGCTGAGACGACATGAAATACAGCAACGTGTAATTAACCTGATGTAATGCTATATATCAGTAAGTTAAAAAACCAACAACTGGCTTTGAGGTCAGGCACCCACACACACAACTCAAACAGTGGAGACCTAATCCAAATTTATTGGAGTTTGTAACAGCTGGACTTATGCCTCTAATACCTTTTAAGTGCCTCTTTTAACAGTGAACCAAGTGTGTCTTTCATTAAGGTGGAGTTGAAAGTATGCTAAGTTCATAAGCATGAAAATAGCCATTTAGTTCTCTCAGAGATTAATTCTGCCTTCAGTTTACTCTCACTGAACCCCATTAATGTCTAGGATTTGGTCTTTAGTGTCCCATTTGCATAAGCTCTGTTTATTATAGGGCCTCGATAATGTGAAAGTATTAAAATATTTCTTTCCCAAAATATAGAGGCATTAATCTTGGAATCCTCCTAGTGTCCTTAATTTGCCATCAAATCCCACAACAGAAACAAATGTGCTTTCTAATCAGCAATCTTTTCTCGCTTATAGGCCCTGATCCAACAAGCTTTTAAGCAAACAATTTACTTTAAGCAATGAGTAGTTGTACTGGAACCAATGGAACAGCTCATGTGCTGTGATGGATTGGGGCCATAGAAAATTGCCTTGATGAAAATGTCAATGCTCCCAAGAGCTGGTGAAAATATATTTTTATTATAAACACACAGAGGAACTGTTTTGATCTAACATTATAGGGAACAAGCTTTGAACCGATGCTTTTCCACGGTCAGACCTAAACAGAAACTGAACACCACCAGGTTGGATGACAGTTTAAAAAGGCAGCCCAGAGCCAGATTGATGTTTGTATATAATGAAATTCAGTATTGATGTGATATGGACACTGCCCAGCCTCTACGACTTGTTAGGGTGATGTACAGAAAATGTGGAGAAGATAAAAATCCAAGGAGCACAAGGAAAATAAGTCTCAACACTAAGAAGAAACATTGTTTTGAGAAGCTATTTTGCTGCAAATGTTTTGAAGATAACCTACAGCCAGATGTAAAACACAGAAGTGATGGTGATGTCTAAGCACCATGCACAAGGTATCTATCGTGCTTCAGTTTAAGTCAGAAAACCAAAGCTGGGCCATTCCCCAGGCAGGAGTTAATAAGTGAAGATGGGTTCAGAGAACCTTCACCAAACCATCACTTTGCCTCCATACCAATGCATGCCCATGGGCACCATCACCACCTCCCTTTCCTGCAGGGGATTTTGGATAACACCCCTCCATAGTAAGGTACAGTTACAAGAACAGACATTACATGGCAGCACACGGGACGGCCAGATAAGAAGTGATAACAGACAGAAACTAAACCCCAGAGACCGGCACAGAGTTAATCCTAGATTCCTGCTGCAGCAGACAGGGAATCACCCCTGTTCTTTTATGAATATCATATGTTCATCTGTTTGCTGGGTTGCCATTGTGTTGCCTGCTCTAGAATCACCAGGAGCTAACTGTACACAGGTCAGAGGGCTGATGGCAGCCCCAGCTGGCCCCATTCACCAGTACCTAATGGACAACCCAGGTGTCCCCCACCCCGGAGGTTCACCTTGCACCACACTCAGCTTGGCAGAAGGGGGAGAGAGACAGGAATTAAGCCAGAATTAGAAAACTCATGGCAAATGAAAATGCAGGTCCTAAAAGCATAAGGGACACAGGGAGGAGCATTTTTGGGCAAGAGAGCAAAACCCTGCCTCAGAGAGAGCAGGGATCTGCATAAACCAGCCATAAATGGCTTAAAGTAGCCCATGTTTCTTGCCTTTTTTTTGACTCTGTTATCTGCAAACTCAGAAAGGTACATTTGAACTGACAGAGCTTCTGATGTTTTCCATGCAAAGACAGGACAAAGCACACAGGACAACTCAGGGGGACAAAATTAACCAGTTTCTCACAGCACTGCAAGAAAAGGGTCACTGCTGAAGATATCAGTCAAATGGACAGTAGCAACAGTAACCTTTACCAGGGCATTGTGGACACCAAGAAACCTTCCATAGTTGAGTTAAAATAATAAAAAAAACAAAGAGGACATGACAATTTTAATGCCAGACCCAACACTGACTCCTGATCATACTGCTAAACTTCCAGCGAAGAGGAATTGTCGGGGGAAGGATCACTGTACTCTCATCTTCTTTTTCCCCAATTATCAGCACTGGGTTGTGGGCTGACTCCGTGCAGCGTGTGGTATATTTGCACCTGGGAGGGCAGCAATCCCTGATGAAGAAGTCACAGGGATGGGAGGCATGGTACCAGCAGTGCAGCAGATGAAGAGAGAAAGGGAATTAAGGTGGTAAAATAAGGGGTGAGGTAGGAGAGGGAGCTATGTCCCATCAGCACCTCCAAACTGGATGCCTTTGGGTGTGGAAAATTGCTGGACCAGGAAGAACCAGGCAAAGAGCCAGCAAGGAGCAAGGTACTCACCAGCTTCATCTGCAACAAAGCCACATCCTGACTGCAAATCTTGCAAATCAATTATGCCCACAGGTTGTTGGGTTGCAAAGGCGGGGAAGAGGGAGTTTGTTTTGCTTTTCTTAGTAAACCACAAGACCATTTCTTAGCACATTATCCCAAGAATGACAGGCAGGGCCAGGGCTGCCAGGTGCCCGGGAAGAGGCTGCCAAGTCCCAAGGATCACCATTGCTAATTGGCTCCTCTGAAATGAGCGTGACAGAGAGCCACATTTTCTCACCCACAGGTTTCGGGGTTATATTTAACTGGCTGAGGCAGAATTAAATGTCAGCTTGGCTGGAAGGAGAAAAAAACAAAACAAAACAAACAACAACAAACAAAGTGAGAACTTGTCATTAAGCTGGGAGGGAGTCAGTGCTAAGTGCACTGTGGACGATGCCCACACACAGGTCTGGCAGGCACAGGCAGCCCTGATGGCAAGAAGGAACCAAGGGATTCATCCCTTTAAAAACACACAGTTTAAATTCAGGTTGTTTATTTTGATTTGTAAGCAACACAGGGGACTAGGGAGAGGGGAGACAGATAGTGGAGACCTTTTTCCCCCCCGATTTCTCTGCTGGGTATTCCCACCCCTCAGTTTGATTGCAGCCACAGATTCCCACATCCAGCAACACCGATGGCAGAAACTTACAGCAAAAAAAAGGATGGGCTAGTGAAAAGAGACAGGGACATAAAACTCCTCAAACACATCTGGAGCCACTGGAGGAAGTTTAATTCAGCTGGAGCACAGTCCCTTTGGGGGTGATGAAAGAGGGTGGAGGAGGAAGGGGAAGGACCAATGTGTCTCCCACACACAGCACCCACTCCAAAACAGACAGCAGGGCTTCTCACAGCAACACACACACAGTCACTGGCATGGCTAGGGCAGCTCTAGGCCTCCATCCTCTTGCTCCCTAAACCATGATTTCCTGCTTTCTTGGATCATGGTGCCAGTCAGAGCAAAAACAACACCCCATCCCCACAACCTGTGTTCTGTTTTCACCCCCTTCCTGCCTCCAGGTATGCAGGGGTGGAAACATCCCTTGTCACAATTTTCAACAGCACTCAGCCCCTTCTCCTTTGGATGGCTTCAAAGTCTGTATTGGGCTGTTTGAGAACTCAGCAGACCCACTCAGATATTGCAAAGGGGATATTTGTCCTCTGACAGACAGGATGGTGCAGGACGTGCGAAAAGTCAAGGCACATCCAAGCCTGCTTTGGCTGCTCCTCGCTTTCTTTAGTTCAAGGATGAGGACTGTATTACCACGTTCACCCTGCAAGCCACATAACATAAACCCTTCTCAGGTCAGGTTTATGAAGGCAATACCAGGACTAAGGAAAATGAGAGTCACAGACCTTCCAGATCATACTGGGCAACATGAACTTGATCCCACTCCAAAGGCAGGCCCAGCTGTGTGTCCTATGCAGAGTCACAGACTGGGAAAGGAAGATCAGAATCACAGGGAGTAATGAGGACAGATCTTAAACCATGGGAGATTCACAGCTTCACATGCATTAGTCATTAAGGAAATTTAAGTAGGAGTACAGCAATAGCCCTAATTTTGCATTATAAGAAGTTTTCTTTTCTTTCCTCTCCTCCACCACAAGCTACTGCTTAATCCACGTAGCTTCTTCCTCTTCCCATTCCCCAAGCAATAGAAAATGTCTAATTCTAGGAAAGTGGAGCTACTCCATGAAACAGAAAGCATCCTTTCTAAACAGAAGGCTTCACTTTCCAGTCGGAAGTGAAGTATTCTGGACTGAGTTTAAAATCATGCTTTTCCAAGTCAAAACAGTCATTGCAAATGAAATAATTTGTTTTGAAGCAGTTTAATCTTGTGAGGAGAATGACAGAATTAAATATTTTGACACCATTTAATCAACACTTTGTATTCAGTGGAAATAGGTTATTTTGACTTTTTTATCTTAACCAGGGACCAAAAAATTCAAAAGCCCAACAAAATGTTGACACATTCAAATTTCCCTCAGGCTGGCACATCTACTTTCTAACCACCCTTTCTTAAATGAAGACAGAAATATTAAATTTCAGCTCATATTTCTGCAGGCTTATTTTCTTTAGCTCCCATCTTTAAAAACTGGAGACCATAAATAGCCTGGGTTTTTTCCTCCAGACTGCAACACGGCCTTTTAAACCAAACATTTGCAATCATCACAGCTGTAATAAGTACAACATTTCTTCAAAGGGATTACATTGGACTGTGGTTTTCAGTATTGCCTCGTTGTCTGTTGTGAAATCTCCTCACCATAAATTAATTTGATTCTATTATCTTTCTGATACAATCTGCTTTCTGACAGATCAGTTTTATCTTGGTTCATTCCTGTTTCTTATTGACAGCTTGGAGCACTGTTGAAGAGATGCAAGTTATTAATGTTGACAGAGTTTGTAATGGAATATCTTTTATCCAGCAACGTATCCTTTGTAATGTTTTTATTCTCCCTTCTCTGCCTACTTTAAGAGGCTAAACAGAAAAATCAAATAAGCCATACAGCTTGACTTTCCTGGAACCCTTTTCAGTTCTTTTGGAACTTCTTCCTACATTCACTGAGGATGTTATGGTATAAGGTGTTATTCATATTGGACAAAACTACTAAAACAATAACATACTGAAGGTTAAGTACAGTGCAATCCGGTTGGAAATCCAAGCATTGGATCAAACAACTTAAAAGAAGTTCATATTTTTACAAAATTATGTAAGCCTACAATGCCAACCAACAAGATAAACAGGGAGGACAATTAGCGAGACAGCTGATGTACTACCCAAGCTTGAGACAATACCTCCTCATCTACCACTAAATAGGACAGAAAAGAGGTATAAAGATATTTGACCCATTAAGTTAGAGGTACTTGGCTGGCTCGCTGGAAATTAGGCTCCTATCTGCTTTCTGTAGTCCTGATCCCTGGGACAAAATAAGGGAGCTGAATCTAAACCTCCTCTGTCCTGCTTTACCAGCTATCCTCAAAACACCCTTCCATTCCACACATGATTCATTTAACTTTAAACGCCTATTAAATATTTTCTTGAAAACATTATAACTGTGCAAGGAACACAAGAGAAGAATTAAACTGTCACACCTCTCCCTTTGCACCTTCGCTGCTGGAGCAAATAAATTCCAGGCACCAAAACTCCAGCAGCAATGACTGCAGTTATACCAGGGACAGCAGATAAAACACCTCTAAATCGGTGTAATTCTCTATTCAGGTTCCCTGCAAAAGTGTTTTACAGCTACCCTGGGTTCACACTGCACAAGATACCAGGATTTACGATTGGGATTTAAGCAAATCTGTAACTCCCAATGAATGGGAAAAGGCTTTTTGCGCAGGGAGCATGACCCCCAGCAGCCTCCTTTTGGTTTCCTATCTCTCTTTCCCAAGTGTACTGTGCTGATGCTGCCAGAGGCAGCAGAGGGACCAGGTGTCCAAGAGTGGCAAAACCAGTCCCAGAATAGAGCAGGAGCATCCCTCCACATGGGGGGAAAAAAAGGCTGGACAGTGCCAGGTTTTCACCTCGAGCATGAGATTTTCCCACTGATCTCTCACAAGCTGCACCATTGGGAATGCTCGACAGCACGGCAGGAGAGGATCTCACCTCCTGCCTCACTCAGAGGAATTCTCTAGACCAAGGGCTGCCTCTGACTGCCCCTATGTTGACATTTACTGACAGAGAGTATTTTCTCTGGGTCTGTAGGTTTACTTTGACCAGCTTCCACATTCTTATCTTTCCTTCAAAATGATCAGGCCCTATTTCTTGGTATCTTTAGCAGTAGGCTCTTAGAGCTCAGCCAGCTTGCCTTCCAGTAAAATTAATAGTACCTTTCCCCAATTATCCAGAGCCCTTGAGAGCCCCCTGTTATTACTGGAGTGTTTTTCATTAGCTGTGCTGGTTCAAGGCTGTGGGAGGATGGAGATCAGCACAGGAGTCAAACTGTTCTGGACAGAATGAAGTAGAAACCCTGTAACACAATTAGAAGTACCCACAGGGTAACATATAACTTTACTGTCAAGCCCTGAAATAACATGGTTAGCTAATGAAATAAAATAAACTTTGTTTTAATTAAAATCAAAAACGTTTTATCTCTCTCATTTTAGTCTTAAAACAGGGGCAGTTCAAAAGTCACAACAGAACAAATGAAAAAAACATTTGCAAAGAGAGAGACAGGGGCAAGAGTAACATCACTGGGTTTGGAGTGACCTGCACAACAAACTCCTGGCAGGATCTTTGTCTAAAAACAGCCTGCAGAAGACATTTGTGATACAGATTCCTGATGAGGACTTTAACCTAAAAAACCCATGGATGTTCTCATGGACAAACCCTACCTCTAGATTCCAAACAAGCAGAGGATATTCCCCCCCATCCCAGGAAGCAACTCAAGAAACGGGAGGTAAACTGCTCAGGAGCCACGCTGACACAAGTGTGACTGACCCAAACACAAGGGATCACAGTCTCTGCCTTGAAACACCCTGGTCCCTCATGCCCAGGGACAGCAGCTCTGCTCCCTGCAGGGATTTTCATTCCACTTTGTCTTCACCCATCAGCATTCACTTTCTGGCAAGCAGCGCTCCTCATTCCTGCACTCCCAGGGTACCTGCAATCAGCAAAGCAGCCTTTGCTGCTGTCACCCCACAACACTCCACTGCTGCAGGCAAGCCTAGCATCATGCTGCCTGCTACCAGCTGGCTTTTCCAGCTTAGGCTACGCTGAACACAGGTGATATGAACCTGATGACTTGTCCTTGTACAGCCCTGTGGCACACACTGTGCAGATGAGCAGGCCCAAGGAGGAGCCCAGAGCAGGTCTGACAGTGAATGTCTTTGCTGCCGTACCACTATTTGAAGGCAAACACTATCCCCATATTCTCATTTCTCCTGGCCTGTTTTATAGCTAATTACTTCTTAACTGTTCTCAAAATCCTTGGAGGGGCATGGAGTTACACTGCAAGAGGAACACCACTGCTTTCCCCTTACTTGCCATGGTTATTCAGCACAGGAATGAGCCTGCCTTGAGACATCCTAGCTGAACATGGTATGTTATAGAAGCTTTATGCACACAAAGGAAGAAAAGGGAGAGCTGGCAAAAATAATAATCAGCTTTCCTTTTTTATATATATAAACAGACATTTTGGCAAAAGGTATCGGGGCAAAAAATATTCTGTGCTTGCCCAGTTTGATGAACAATGGAGGTATGTGGAGAGCTACACTGTATGATCAGTCTGATGAAAAACAGAAATTACCCAGGGGAACCAAATCCTCTTGGTTGAAATCCCAGTTTTCTGTCAGAAGTTCTCCAACAGATTTTCAACAGTTTCAATGTAACCTCCTTTAAAACCAGTTTGGTATCTAATCCTTCTGTAAATGAGATTTGAGAAATTTTCTGATCTCTTAATGCTCCACATGCGTGTACACAACCGGTACATCCACTATAGATATGGATGAGTACTTCCACTCAGGATAAGCAGCAGTGAAATTTCAGAATGAAAAAGTATATATATATATATATATAAAAATTTATCTCTTACTCTAAAATTCTGTGTAACCTCTGGACCACCACATCTGTTCATTGACTCCAGTATCCCCTTAGCTATTCCTGCTTGCAGAGAGTGAGCAGGGGAAGACAGATCACAACTAGCCTCCCCTATCTGTCCCTGAGTCCAGTGGAAACACAGATAAATAGTAAACTGTACCCCATTCCTATTACCACTCATTGTTAAGGGTCAACAATACCAGAGGGTGCTCTGTGGGGAGCATTAGAAGATGTTCAGAAGCCAGACAGGTCCTCAGCTCATTCAGAAAATCAGGCCCTTGAAGTCCAAAAGATTACACACCCAATCCCTGATTTCTGAGACCATGGACTTGAAATCACCTGCCCAAGCCCAACAGCTGGCTCACTGCCTTGAAACACATCTATGGTTTCCCAAAGAAACTGGCAGGATTGTTCTGGTCACCAAATGCGGAGTATGGAAAAAATAAAATCCCACACCAAAGAGGAAGTAACATCCAAAGCCAAGGAACACTAAATCAGCTGAAATAGCCTCCCTTGCTTACTGTGAGAGCTCACTTGCTCTGAAAGGGATCCATTAGATGGGCAGCCCTCTTCTATCCAAAGTTTAATTAAATTCTTTACCTCAACCATTGGATTCAAGAGCCAAAACCTTCAAGTTAGAGAGAAATCTGTCAGTAACGAGGCAGGACTGTGGCATGCAACTGTGTGGGGACTCTGTGCCAGACTCAGCATAGCAGATCAATTTGTTCTTTCTACAAGATCTAATTGCCAGATGACCTGAGCTACCATAGCAAGCACTAGGCAATGAAAGATTCTGGTGCAGTGGTCAATGTGGCTGCCACAAACCACAGCCTGAGCAAAGCTCTTTAAGGCTCTTTGATGCCGTGGTTACATTGCTTTCTAATTAAAACCAGCGCAAATTTGCCTATATGTGCTGTAATCATATCTAGAGACTTGCTTTGTGCAAAGTGTGCACTGCCTATGACAAATATTAGATGTCCATTAAAAGCAAACAGGCTTCCAAAGCCAGAGCAGGAAAGATTAAGGGAAGAGGTGTGAAAGGAAAAGAACAGAGAAATAGGAATGAAAGTCTCAGAAGCAAAGTCAGGATGTAGAGAAATAAGAAGTGATGTAAAAATAACACAGGAGGTCAGTCACCAGTGATACAGTTCACTGTTCAAAACCTGTATATCTTAAAGAATTTGAACTGTTTCAATCCAATAAAAGCAAGAGTTCTCATTATACACTTACTATAGGGAAGTATTATTTCTGCATTGGCTTACAAATTGTCTCCCTCTCTTTCTCAAACTCATCACAATCTTAACTAATACAAGTAAATCTCTGCACATGAAATATGAACCACTGGCAGCTCTCAGGCTCGCTTTTCATCCCAAGCCTAATGGGCAAAGCACTGTGATTTCATTTCACAAGCTTTTCCAACTGAGCTCAGAGTCGATCATTTGCCAGAGTTTGACTCTTGCAAACAGCCTGCTGGAGCCACTGAACTCATGGGGCCAAATCCATCAATGGTGTAACCCCAGCTAACCTGAGACACTTTAGGCCAGAGACTAGTTTGTTCCAAAGCATTAAATGTCTCTTGAGACCTGTGATCACAGAACATTGTCATAACACTTAAGTAGTTATGGTATGTTAATTAAAAGTTGTCAAAATATATGTATGGCCCTGCCTGTGCTTCACTTGGATGCACGTGAGAAGCCATGAAGTCCATTTATAACATAGGGAATGTCACCAAAGTGCTGCAGCTCCACAACACAGTGAAGGAGCATCTCGGCACAGTGGGACAGGCTTTCAGGTGGAAGCTCTCTTTGCCTCTCCAGTACTGTTCTTGCTCCTTCAAGCAGTGCCACCAGGCTCAGCCACTCAATTAAATGCCTGAACCAAAACCATCTATTTCCTGTCTTAAATAGCATTAGCACTTGGTGCCCTTCTCCAGAAAGGGGCTCTTGTAGCTTAAAGGAATTTAAAACCCCCCTAACTCTTGGGTAAAAAACAGACAAAGAGCCTATAAAGCTTGGTAGATAGTGGGGTCTCCCTACATTCAAGGGAAATGTAAAGATGTCACATATATTCAGATTCATTTGCTGCTGACCTGTTTCAAGCATGGAAAAGATGAGGTGTAAACACCTACTGATAGAATTAGAGGCTGCTATAAAGGGTGGAGCAAGTCAGACCTCAAAGCAGCAGGTCCCATGACTGAAAATTAAGCACGTGATTACACAAAAGAGCTGGACCTCCAGTCATTTCCCCCTCTCAAGAATATTTTTTTCATCTGTTGGAAATCTCCTTCTGCAACGAACGTGGAAGATGGATCAAGGTTACAGGAAGAGAGACATGCCAGCCCTTGCCCACTCTGTAAGGGCGCCAACAAGTGGAACCTGGCTCCATGGCAGTCTCAAACACTGGTCTGTGGGCACTGTGGATCATCCCCTGTTGGAGAGCCCCAGGACCCCTGCTGAGGGAACCCGAGTTCTGCACAAGGACCCAATGCATATCAAAGCTGGAGCACTGCCTTTTACACTTCACCCACAGAATCAGAGAATATGCTGAACTGGAAGGGACCCACAAGGATCATCGAGTCCAAATCCTGGCCCTGCACAGGACCATCCCCAAGAGTCCAGGGGCAGAAGGACTTGGTGCTATAGCCTCACTCAACCCACTCCTCCACTCTTCAGGAAAACCTGAGCAGCCCAAACCAAGGCTTGCAAGAGAGCCAGATCCCCCACTCCTACCTGCACAGCCTCCTGACCACTCCACTCCCAGGAGTGCCTTGGTCCAAACCCTACACCTCTCACACTAAAGTCTGGAGCCACCCCCATGTCTCATTTTCACATCTTAACCAAAGTCCTGCTGGGAGGAGTCAGTCCCCACAGAAAATACAGGGAAAGCAGGAATTTTCTGTTAAAAATTTCATTTTTGACAAGGATTCAGTTTCCAAACAGGGGTTAGGAGACAGCAAGAGGGAAATGGGTTGTCAAAAAATTCTTATAGTGCTTTGTTTAAGTGCTTTGTTGGATCTGGATATAAAGAAATAAGAGAAAGGATAAAAAGCACGGACAACGCACTACGAAACATATTAGAATCATTTCAGTCCTTGGCAAAAGTATTTTGGTTCCCATTGCTATTAATAATATATCATAAAATGTCAGGAAAAGCATTGTACTACAGCCTGTAAAAATACCATCATCTTATAACAATACACTTCATTATTGCTTTTTGTTTAACTACCCAAGAGGAGCGAGCTACAGGGAAATGGAAATTTCCAGGAAGTGCATTGATTGCAATATAAGATGTTAGATTTCTCATTAGACAGAAAGGTACTTCTGTTCAGCAAAGGTGATTATTAAAATTCAAGTCATGCAAGTTGTACTTTGAATCCAAGAGGCAAGAACTTTCCATAGTTACTTTAAGAACATTTTCATAGTACTAAGATGATACACACTTAGTTCATTTTAAGCCAATTATGCAGAACAAACAACATTATTTGGGTGGATCTAGGAAAGCAAATAATATTTGTTTCCAAAGTAGCTACATGGAGCATTTGCTGACTATTCTGCTAGGTAGCTCTCCAGTTATTCACTTTTCAGTGGAGAGTTGGCAGGAGCTAGCACCAAAGTAAGGCAGCTTGACTTGTGGCTAGGGCCCTGTTAAGCTGAATAATAGGAGAAGAGAAAATTAAGTCCAGAATAAAACCAATACAAGTTTGTGTTTTTTTCAAAAGGCCTTAAATTGTGGTGGTGCTTTCACTTCAGATGGCCTCAGTGAAAAGAGCAATGTTAACTCTATCAAATACCCTGTTTGTTCTACTGCTGCTGGGAGTAAGCCAAGGAGAAGAGAGGAGGGGCAGATTGCATCTTGCACCCTTCAGACACTGTGACACCAAAACCAGCTCTGGATGCATGTTTGAACTTCCCTGGAGAGGCTCTGATTTACAATTGCCTCTCACAGGATGCATCCTCCCAGTAAAACCCGTAGAGGTGGGAGGAAGCACCTGGGAGGTCGCACAGGGGATGAAGGCACATGTATGACCTGGTGAGCAGGGCCAAGACAGGCCTGGGGAACAGCAGGTTCAGGGGCCCAACATCTCTGTGCCAGCAGCCACTCAGGGATGCTCAGTGGCAGAAAGGGAATAAGCACAGCAGGTCCCTCTCAGCTAACAGACTGCAGGTTGTGTGTCATGAGCACCAGCAGGACAACAAACAGGCGAAAAATATTGAACTTAAAGCCAGCAATTCAACTTATCCTCAACTTTGGCAGACCTGACCTACCAATTATTCCTATATCTCCCTAGTTGTTTCACCTGAATTCCTAATCCTGTCCTTGAAATACCAGAACATAAAAAAGCAACAGTAACTGAAATGCACATTTTACAAAGCTCTGCTGAAGTTGGCAGTCTGCTCTGGGTGTCCTCAGAGAGCTGAAAATTTAGGGCCTGAATCAATTCCTATTGGAGCTTTTCCATTCATTCAGTAGCAGAGGAATCAGGATTGTCAGTAAGAGGACAGGCAGGGGGGAGCAACTGCCCAGGGAAGAGGAGAGCCCAGAGGATTGGGTTGCTTTCTCATCTCTGTTCCCAAACTCATGGCCCAACAAGCCGCTGCACCTCCTCACAACTGTTCCCCCTTCGTCCCATCTTTGCAGACAGCATCTGGCCATTTTAGCTGCTGCAGCTGTGCCCAAAATTCACCCTTTTCAAAACAGTTTCCTTCCCCATGATTCATGGGCTCACAGACCAGAGGTGAAGCCTGGGAAAGTCCAGCCCAGAAGGGAACATTTTGGATAGGCATGAATATGTAAAAGCAGGGTGTGGAGGCTGCATGGGCTCTGCCAAACCCAGGCTTGCCCGGGTGCTACAAAAACCTCTTCACTTCTCTGGGATACTCGAGCAGGGCAGGGAAGTGGAAGGCAGCTAAGCATTAACAGCTTGTGCTTCGGGATCGAGGCCTCCATTGAGGTCAAAGACACTCTTCATTCCTGGAACATCCCCAGTCCCCGGCCTCCCTTGAAACCTGGGAACAGAGCCACTTTTGCCCCACCTTCCCTGGCCGTGCCAGGCCCAGACTGGCCACCACCCAGATGTGGGGCCACCAATTCTCATTTTTTTTAAGAAAAAAAGGGGGAAAGGGGAGAGGAGACGAACCAAGACATGGAGAGGTCAAGTGCCTTCGCCAAGGCTAAATGGCACATCGGTGGTGGAGCTGGCATTCGAGCACAGGAGCGCCTGTTTTCTACACCAGCACTAAAGCATCCAGACCACCCTGCTGCCTCCGAGACCACACTGCCTCTGTGAAATGTGTGGAAATTTGCAGGCATTTTCCCTGATTTTTACAGGGATTTTTTTTTGTTGTTGTTCCACACTTGGCTCACAGCTGTTTGCCAAAATCAAATTGCTGAGGTGTTTCTGTCTCTTTAAAACTTCGTGAACAGACACTTGGACAAAAACCATCCGTGCACTGCAGCTGCAGTAGGGGGATTTGATTCAGCCATGGCAGGCTGAAAACAAGAAACCCAGAGATCCAGCCCCAGTCCCTTTGCTATCCCAGATTGCCCACAGCAGCACACAACCCTCCTGGCATCACCCATAACTCCTTCACTTGCTGTGAAACGTGCTGGTGTCTGGAGAACGAGACTGCTCTTTGATTCCTCCCAACAAACAAAACAGCATTTTCTGCAATAATTGTTTTACTCCTCACTTCCAAAGGAAAATAAATCCTGCTCCAGTGCTACCAGGCTCTGCTGCAACTTGCTATCCATATTTCAGCAGGATGTTGAAAATTTACTCAGCTAAGCATCTGCACATCACCCCTTCCCAGGCCATATTTCCCCAGCTTGTAATCTCACTGCTCTTCTTGTGAGACATTCACAGTCCCAGTGTCTTGAAAGCCAGGCAGAAACCCTGCCTGTCCCTTCTCAGCACTCATTCCTGAGGCACGTGCTGCAGATGAGACTTCATTCCTGCCGACACACCCGCCTTCAAGGTTCATGCCAATCCCAGGGCCTTTGCCTGGACCATGCACCTCCCTACAGACCAAGCCCAGGGCACATCAGGTGTATCAGAATAACAGGGAAAGATATCCAATGCTTACCCCAGGCAGAGGCAATGCTGCAGGCAAAGCACATGGAGATGCTGTGAACATTTTTTCCTCCTTAAAAAAAAAAAAAAGGTGAAACACCAACGCATCTGCAATCAAACCACATTCTGCAACTTGCCACCAAAGTTCTGCACAGCAAACAAAAGGTTAAACAAACAAACCCCGAGCAATGTCTCAGGCTTGCCAGATGAAAAAAAAAAAAAAAAAAAAAAAAAAAAAAAGCTTTCAGCCAGTAACATTTCTCCTTCCCCAGCTGTAGGTTCATATTTTTAATGTCAGATTGCAAAAATAATAAAAAAAAGGGGGGAGAAGACAAAAAAAAAAAAAAAGGCAAACATTTAGCTCACAACTGGATGGGAAATGAACTGGAAGCTCACACTTGTGTACATTTTTCCCCAGCAAAGAGAAGCCAGCTGGTATGTGGAAGGTCCTGAAAACCTGTCCTGACACCAGCAGAAGTGTGACCAGCAATACCTCTCCCGTGCTGGCTCATGCGTTTTCTCCTATCTCACTTCATCTCTCACTAAGCTCGAGCGAGTCCGCACTATTGCAGATTTATCGCCATCTGAAAAACATTAAATATCTCAGGGTTTCAAATATTTGCAGACAGCTGAAGAAGTGGCTGTGATGGAACTGTCTCTTTCTGGCACAAAGCTATCAATTTTCCGTGAAAGTTGAGGCCTGGATTTTCTTTTTTTTTATTTTATTTTTTTACCCCTGGTAAAACACTGTAACAAATGACTTATTCCCCTTTTAGCGAGTGCGAGGGAAGTGGACAGTCATTATTACCAAATGTGTGCACACACAAGTAACTAAGGGAAAATAAATCCCATTTGAAGGTTAATTAACTAAGGCAGGGTCACAGCTTGACAATCTGCCCTCAGCAAAGGGGAAGCACAACATCGGAGGGTCTACGAAGCAGAGCCATAATGAATTGTGACTTGGGGCTTGTCTATACAGGGAAATTACCATGCAGTGAGCTACAAGCTGGATTTATAGTGCTCACTCCACGTTTATAGCATGAGACCCTTTGTGCAGACTAATTAGGAACTAGTTTACCTCATTTACCTTCTGACAAATGCTACTCTGCACAGAAGCCCAGAAGAGCCCAAATTCCTCGGTTTTCACCCTCAGTGACTAGCAAGTCCAAGCTGGGGAGCAAGAAAGGGGTGAGGATAGATACCTTTGGCCCCCAGTACACAAGCAAGAGAGTATTGGGCTTGAGCTCAACATCCTTCAGTACCTCCCTGCTCGTACACAAACAAACTGACAATGGTCACATCCACCCTTGCAAGAAAGCTGGGGGTGAAGCAATGGAGGAGCCAGCGTGCGTTTGTCATCCCAGCATCTCATTCAATCCATTTCTCACTCCATCTCTGCTTGAGCTGTGGTGCTTCTCACAGCCTCCTGTGCCCCATGGATCAGGAAAAGGCCCAGAGGGGCCTCCCCTTGGGTCTTGGAAGACCCAGGAGGCTGCAGGGAGTCAGAGCAGTGGCAGTGAGGAGAGCCACACTCTCAGTGTGAGGCACCAAGGAGCCCTGGTGGACCAGACTAGATTTCTTCCAAGGAAATTTCTAAGGACAACCAGCTGGCTTACTTTCATTCTGCCTGGCTTCTTGGCCAAGCCAACATCAGGCCACCACAGTGCTGAACAACTGCACCCACCACAGAGGTTTTGCACGGGTCAGCTGTTCTGCTTGCACCCCACTGCCATACAACTGGCACAGAGGCAGCACGGGGTCAGCATGCTGCAGAGGTGGGCTGTGCCAGGCATCAGCTGGCAGAGGGTACCAGGGCAGAGCTGATATGGGCAGCACCAGGACAGTAAAGGTGACAGTACCATGCTCCCACGCACCGACTGACAGCTGTCTGAAGTCAAGTCCTTTAGGGTTGCTTCACAGATGCAGGGTCACACATGTGAAGCTAGTCAAGACACCAGGTGCCAGAAGTGCTGGGGAAGGTCAAATATGCCATCAGCAGTTAAAAATAAACACACTTCTTTTGGCATTTTGGCCTTTTGAGGCACCATACAGACAGGGATGTTAGCAGATGTCAGGAGGAGGAGGCATGGGAAGAGCTGTTGGTGTGGGACCTGCTGCCAGACCCTAAAGGGACCTCAAAAAAATCAGTTCACCTCCCTGTGCTGCTGTTTCCCTACAATAACAAAAGACAAATAACCTCCTCTGGGGGAAAGTTTTCAAGTCTTAAGGGGTGGCAGAGCTCTGATAAGAAGTAACTCAAGCCATAGCTTTCTAGGTGAAACGTGTCTGCTTTCACTCCTCATTTTCCCAAAGCAGAGAGGATGGACTAGTTTCAGGGGTAACCACAAGGTGCAAAACACCCTTTTATCCAACAGGGTCTCCAGCACAGTGAAACAGGACAGCCAGTGGGGGACACAGCATATGGTGGGCTAAAAGCTCCCCCTTTTGGGGAGATCCCTTTGGAGACAGCTCCAGCACAGGGAGGAGGTGTCTGGCAGACACATTTCCGTGCTAAAACCAGAGATAGGCAGTCATTTCTGCCCTTATCTCTCATCTGCTGTGGCAATAATGAAAGGGGTTCACTATGAACATTCAGGCCCGCTCCTCCCCTTGAGGCTTGGAAGTCCACCATCTCCTGTCTGCAGCAACGGTTTTTATTTACCACTTTATCTCATTTTTCTTTTCCTCCTTACAAACTGAGGGTTTCACAAAGCTTCTGAGGCAGCCGCTTTACTGAAAAGGAAATGCTTAAAGCCAGCTTGACTACAAGGTGAGCCCTGCTGAAGGCTCAAGTCAGCTGGTGAAAAGACTGTCTTCTCCTCAGTAGCCCAAAACCCAAAGGACGTGGAGATAAAACCATCAGAGAAACTGCTGAAATGAGAAACAGGCACACAGGCCACCGAAAGACAGAGCAAGTCCCGAGAGGCACCATCTAAGCAAAACCATATGGCAATCTCGGCCGAGCCATCAGGAGATGTATTCCTACCCGGCGCCTGCCAGTGCGCTCTCCCAGCGCCTTGTAGCAGTCCCTTTCAGCATGGAAACATCCCAAGTGACTTGTCCAAAGCAGTAACACTGAGCAAGCCATTCAGCTAAGACCTCCCATGTCTCCTACATGACCCTTTTCTTTCCCTGTCCTCTATCTCGCTTTTGCTCCACCCCCCCTTCACCTTTTTTTTTTTCTTTCCCTGCATAAATATTCTCCCATTATGCACTCCTAACTCAGAGTCATCTGAGGCTCTTTACTTTCCCCTATTGGATATTAGGAAAAATTTCTTCACTGGAAGGGTGGTCAAGCATAAGAACAGGCTGCCCAGGGAAGTGGTGGAATTAGTGATTCTGGAATTGTTCAAAAAACACACAGACATTTAGGTGGTGCTCAGGGACATAGTTTAGTGGTGAACATGGAAGTGTGGTGTTCATGGTTGGATTCTCTGATCTTAAAGGTCTTTTCCAGCCTTAATGATTATATGGCTCTCAGTCCAAGCCCTGAAGAATCAAGCATCTCACAAGCTTTCACAATGTTGACATCACTCTACCAGCACTAGCCTGACCCTGACAAATCAACACAAGTTGATGTTCTGTCATGGCCCACCAGATGAGCTCTTGCACCAAGAAACACAAGAAATTTAGGGGAAGGAAAAATACCAGTGAAAAGGGGGGAACAAATTAAAATCTGTGTGTATATAGTTTTATTTCCAGTGGTCTGTTTCAAAGTACAGATTCTCATTCACCTCTGGATATACAAAATGCATGCCCATGAAAATATAGATGGTCCCTTCTCTGTGAAAAACAGCCAGGGGAATAAAATAGGTATAAAGCTACATACTACATAATCTGCAGGCTGGTCCTATGATGTCACAGCCCACCGATGTGTGCATACTGTCATATATTTACCTAATAAAATATAAATAATATTTTATGTAGGAGTCGGTTTACGAGGCAGTGTGTATGCAGAAATGGGAGGATCTGTTCTGCAGGAGAGAGGGAAGGTTAAAAGAGCTGCGTTGTCGCACTGATTTATAGGCTGATTTAACTAGTGTTTAAATATGATTATTTTGGGAGCTGTGGGTGGCCATTCACAAGGGAATGCCAATATCATCATTTGAAGGGTTTTCATTTATTTCTTGTGCTTGTATAATTGTATGAAATCTAAATACATGAAACTGCCAAAAACTCAAAACATCCGTTCTGGGTACATTTGTATGGCACCTTTACCCAAAATACCACAAGAAACAGGTAAGAATTTTTATTCCCCAACCTCTAAGGGAAAGGCTGAAATATCCACAGTCACACACTGAGCAAAGAAGAGGTTTAGTAGCCTCCTCCAGCACAAGGAGAAAGGTGGTTTTCAGCGATGCTGTCCTGACCATGAGGTTCCTCTCCCTCATACCCCCACCCACCTCATTTTTCTATGCTGCGTGCACTCATATAGTCTTATTCTTATTTTAAGAACACGAATATATACATCTGAAAACCCAAACCATTAAAAAGTAGTTGGCTTGGACTTTTACTGGAACACGTGCACAAATATGTTGTTTGGATATTTTTACGGCCATTAACTTTTCCATATATAACCCAGACCTCCCATTAGGTGTTGTGAACTGGATCGCCTCTTTACTTGCCAAGTTATATTTCAATTAAATTAAAGTCACCTTTGGTCCTAATGAACCCCTGTTGTTTGCCTAATGCCATGATTAATTCCAGCTGCAAGAAATGGTATTAGCCTGGGTGGGTACATGGTTGAAGACTCCGATTCTCCTCCAAGATTTATGGGTGCTAGAGAAGGCTCCATAACTCATGTTGCTGAGTCTATAACTTTTCAGGCAGTAAACAGAAGCCTCTGAACAGGCCTCCACTGGTGGATTCACCCTTAATTTGTTCCTGCAGTGGGAACTTAACACAATTCTTTGGGCACAGATCAACTCCTTTCTTCCGAAGCTCAGCAGAAAGGGAGGCAATCCCAGACCTTGAACAGACAGCTGGTGTCAGGCACCTTCACCTGCACAACAGCACAGCCAGGAGGGACTGAAGCTGGTACTCTCCCTCCAGAAAGGGAAGGGTTCTCTCAGACCATGTTACCACACCAGACTTACAGGGCAAAAAAGAGAAAAGCAAGCAAGACCCAGATTTTGTCCTGTGGTCTGAGAAGTACTGAGCTCTGGTTCTAGCTCTAAACATTTATTTTGGATCCAAGACTAGTTATCCAATAAACAGTTAACATGGAAGAGTATCACTGGAAGTAGAAGCCACCAAAACCCCAGGTCTGTCACATACATGTCTAGCCATTAAGATGCTCAGAAGCAAAAGGACAGCTCTCAACACCCTTGAGAGATCATACTCAGTGCCATCACAGTGATCTTGGACAAAGCTGCAGGACATCTGCTGGACCTCCAGGAGATTCAGACATGAGAGACTTCGCTGTGAGCCAAACCACCCACGGGATGAGGTCTCTGCACTGGCCAGGTGGGGCTGCCTCAGTGCTGTAGCAGAACCCACACTTTAGGTGGCCCAGCACTTAAGAGCAAAGGTCCATCCGAGTGCAGAACCCCTTTCTGAACAATTTCCTACAAAGTAAACGTTTCCATGATCAACAGCCACTGATGAGCTTCTCCTTCATGTCTGCAGCTAATCCCCTTTGATCCCACTTGTACTTACTGTCATCATGACATCAGATGGCAGAATCCCATCTCCTCACTATCTCTGGTGTAGCAAAGGCAGGTGCCTGCCAGGGCACACCGTGGTGCTGGAGGAATTGTGTCAGCTACAGCCACAGCCTCTAAATTCTGACTGTACCATGAGACCCAAAAGAGAGCATCATAGTGACCTAAAAAACCCTTGATTTCCTTTATTTCACAGGTTTACAGGTGAATTTATTTGTGGCCAGTCCCTTCTACATTACCTTCCCCTCCTCCTCTCCATATTAAGACCATAGAAGTTGCTTGGTATTCAAAAACATGACTAGATTATCAGTCCTTTTATTAGTGCCAGTGGCAATCTGATACCATGTTCCAGCCTGGCCACTTGCTTCACACCTCCCCAGCTAGCATAAACTGTCCTTACTCATAGTTGCAGAGATTTCCAGAAAAGAGGGGGAAGTCAGCAAGTCTGATACCACAAACTCAGAAAATAAAGTACAGTTTGGACTGGTCAGATTTGGAACAGGATAAGAACAGATGGGAAACCTCAGCTATATGAAAATTTCTGCCTTCTCCTCAAAAAAAAAAATCATCATTACAGAGACAAAAAATGTTCTGTTTACAGAATTCTGCTTTAGGTTTGAATCTGTGTGAGATGATATCTGCTGCTTACATCCAAGTCAGTCCTTCCCTGACAATCAGCCTAGAGGATCAATTCTTAGGAGAATTATCATATATTTAAAACCAGATATATACAGAGTAGCTCAATTTGGATGGAGTTTAAGATAGAGACGAGAATAAGGCATATGACATTTGAGGGGCCAAAGTAGCAGAAACAAATATCCCTAAGTCCAGGGTTCAGAATTGTCTCACTCCATACAGCAGCTCAATACAAATCACAGTCTAAGTACAACATTATCATATTCAGTTCCCATGACTCCCCTGGCATCCACCTCACCTAGACCAGGACTGCACTTGAGCAAGAGTGAAAAGGCAGAGCCAAACCATGTTACACAACTCCACAAAGAAATACAGAGGTTCAATATGCTTCAGACAAACCCAAGAATAACCATTACACTGTGGAAAGTATTTGCCATTAAAACATTTTTCATTAAAAGTGGCATTTCTGAGAGTTCTATCCTGCTGAAAAGCAATACCAGCCTCACATCAGAAAGTCTTTAAGAAAAATTTCCATTGCTATAATTAACTTGTCTGTTGAGGTTGTATTGTTCCTCTTTCACACAAAAATCTCAGCAAAATTTCCATGGTTTAAAGGCAGCCAAAAAGGTGTCCTGTTCCATTTTTCAGGAAGAACTTGTGGTCACAAGGCATCTAGTAGAACTTTAAGCTATACATAGGGTGCAGAGCAAACACAGGGTAAACACCTACTCCTCTGAAACCAAAGGCAAGCCAAATGAAAGGCCCAGCTCGTTCTGTTAGCCAGCCTTGACACTGGAGCAGCTACAAAGTCCTATCTGTTGGCCAGCAGTTGCCATGTGACCACAGAAGAGTCAGAAATAATGCAAGATCCAGGCTTGTACAGCATGTTCCTTCTCCCAATACACCTTTTTTTAATGTGAAGAGCCTAGAGAATGAAGACAAAACCTTAGACAAGTAATTTTAAAAGCAAACTGCACCCCTCACTGCAGCCAGATTCTAACCCAGCTTGGCTTCAACCCTGCCAGTACGCCAACAGTGAGAGACCCTCATACTTGAACTGGTATTAGTCCAAACAACAGCAAATTCACTTTTTCCAGACAGAAACAGCCTTGAATGAGGCCCTGTTATTTCCCTGATCTCTAGGTTTGGGTTGCTAACATGTGCAGATTAACAGACCAGGAACCTGCCCCACACGTTATTATAAAGTCTTCTGGTTTGTGTGTTGCATTTCTGAGATGTGAAGGGGCAGGGAAGGCCCTCCAAAGTAACATCTAGAATAGAACCTAACCCATTTATCTCTACACTAAGCCCAGTAACTTCCAGACTTCTCTTTGCATCTTGCTCCTCACTGTTAAAAAAAAATAAAATAGAAACATGATTTAATTCTACTTTCAACAGAGGTCTGGTAATCAGGTGCTGTTTTTATTCACACACCCCCAAAGGAGGTTAGTAATTACACTTCCTCCTGGTAATAGCAGTCCACACACTGATGAAGTCATATCAATTTCTTCTTTCTGAAATGAAAATAGTTAACTTTATTCTCTTAGCTTCATGAGCTAACTCTGAAGATACTGGTGCACTGATGCTGCTGATTTCTCCATCCGCCCTAAAAATATTGAAGCCATTCTCCCACTTTTTATACCCCTTGATCAGTCCTTACTGAACTGAAAGTTGCTGTGAATTGGGTGAAGAGGGGGCAGAAACAAAGGAGGAAAAGAAAATCTACTTTATATCCATCAAGACAAAGGAAACAAAAATTGTTCAACTGTCCCAGAAACATGGAAATACAACCAGCTAAACACCACAAGGAGCTCAGAACCAGATGAATCTTGTGCATGCTGCTGCCCAGAGAATCATTAGAAGACTGGGGAAATGAGATGGCATTTAGGAGTATAAAAAATAAATGCCTATATTTTATATATAGAACATATATATTACACAGGCTTAAAGGACACCCAAAGTCATCCAAAAAACAGATCTAAAACTGAACAGACTGTTATCTTGACCCTCAGCTAGTCAAGGATGCAAATCACCCAGGAAAAGAAGAAAAAAAAAAAAGAAAAGAAAAGGAAAAAAAAAAAAAAACAACCACAAAAAACCACAACCAACTAAAACAATATCATTCACAAATTTCTTCCAGGTCTGCTTCAGTCTTCAGTCCCAGTGATACATCTCCATTCCTTATCAAACAAAATGCCTAATGCCTTGTCCAGAGACTCAGATGAACAACTGATTGACAATATTCCAGGAAATCTCAGCAGAGCATGAAGTGAACAGGAGAAGCAGATGCATTCCCCAATTTTTAGTAGCTTCAGTTTGAAACTGGCTTTCTTGTTATGCCATTAGACACTGTTCAGTCCCAGGACTTTTTTTGGGATGCAAGAATCACTCTGTGAAGGCTCTGCCTGTAGCTGCTTGGACAGGCCTATTAGATGAGCACAGCTTCTACTCTACTTGTGGTTTAACCCATGCAGAAGAAGGAATTCCCAGAAATCCCAGATGCTCCAAACTCATACTTCACCAAGAGGAAAAGAAATAATTTCAACGTGGTTTCAGAGCAGCAAAACACCTGGCTTGTTGAACTGATATTTGATTACACTCCCAGCTACACATGATCTCCTTCACTGTTCATTCACCACCCCCTGAGGAACACCTGTAGCAAATCACCCACCTACCCTAAAACAGCATGTCTGGACAAGAAAAACTGAAAAATGAGACTTCAAAAGCAAGTTCAGAGACTATGAAACAATACTTCTGCCACCCTGGATTGCAGACTCACATATGTGGCTCATCATGAAACCTCAGATTCTGCAGGTGACCTACTCCTGTCCCACCAGCCTGCACTACTGTGTAGGACAATTTAGCAGACAACACAAATACATCCAGTCCCTTATCTTCAGAAGGCTTCCAAACACCATTCCTAAAGGTCTGCACAATGTAACAAACCAAAATAAGATTTCTTTGCAGCAAAAAATATTCCACATTCCCATAAGATGTTTTTTTATTTACAAAACATACATCAAACCACCTTTTTAACCTTACCTTCAACAGTACAAATCAAAGTGACTGCCATCCGTGTCACATCTCAGTCCTCAAACCTAAAAGAGGATCCCTACTCATCGGACAGGGACAAAGTTCCCTGAGCAGCACCGCAAAGAATTTAACCAAAAGGAATTTTTGAGACACCAAAGGGGACAGATACGAACACAGTAAAGTTCCACATGGTTCCAACAAAGCAATAACAATAAATAAATAAATTCGAACAATCAGCTTCACCTTTAAACACATCTCTCCAAGAAAAGCAAATATTTCTTACCTGTGAGCCCATGGCAGATGGTGACACACAAGGTCGAGAGGACAAGCTGGCTGCATAGCTGGTGGAGATTCTTCCTGGGTCCTTACCTTACAATCCAAGTGAAGCTTCTAGCCAGGCCCTGCTGTCCTGTTTGACCACCCATCCCAGCTGCTGGCACTGCAGGGAACCTGGGCAGAAGACAAAGCAGAGACCCATCATGAGCAGCCAAAGTGTTCCTCTCCCACCAGACCCCAACCATCCAATTCCATCAGTCACTAACATCTTTCTAAAGCAAATCCCGGTGGGTACATGGAACATGGACTGCCCTGGTAACAGAGGCTTAAAAGCTGCAAGCAACATCTCGTTGAAAATGGGTAGATGAATCCAGAGCAGATTCTTCCCTTCCTCAAATGACATCCCAGGTGGAATCTCCTCCTGGAGATGGAGACTGACACTTAAGTCATATTATGTTAGCTAACACATTTCACCTGGGATACTCGTAACTAAGCCCAAAATGGACTTGCTGGCAGTGCTCAGCCCTTGCTGTCATATTGCTGGCACCTGGCCATACCCCTGAGCAATAAAGCAGACAAAAGCACAGAGAAAATTATGGGATAACTCTTGGAGCAGCAATAGGCTCATCTAGAGTTGCAGACCCTTCATTTGCAAATCAGTTCTGGCTGACACTATGGCAACTGGGCCACAAGAGTCTTCCTTCTCCAAGGGGAGAGACAAATTAGCCCCATTCTCATTGCTTATTTTTTCATGCTCAGCACTAAAAGCTTTATCCACACTACAATTATTTCATCATTGCCTTATAGCACAAGCAGGTTTGGAGGATCACCAGAAAAAAAAAAAAAAGGAATGTCTCTTCAGCAGCATCTCTCCCCTGCTATGCCTTGAAAAATTATATATATATATATATATATATACATGTCAGAGTTTTCGGAAAGTAATGGAAGGACTTCTGAGCATTCAAGATGACTGCAATTTAAGATCCTCCACTCCAGTTAAACTAAGATATTTTGCCAAAGTTGCTTTTAAAAAGTGAAAGGCTCATTCCACCACAATACAACAGTTTCTATCCCAGGTACTTCAAGAAGAAACAATGTTTGTTCTCTAAAAACTGGTTTAGAAATATTTTTACCAAGAAAGATGAGGGGAGAAGGGCTAATTTTTTAAATCACTCTTTTCTCCTCTCCCAGCTCCTTTATCTTTCCCCTAGCTTTTTAGTATAGAAAAGGAGGAAATGCCAGTTACACACAAAAGTTCAGCTCATGCTTTTTAATTCCATGAAAAATAGATCCAGAAAGTAAAACATTTTTTTTCTCCCACAAAAAACCCTCAAGTTTTTCTAAAAAATATTTGAAAAAACCCTTCAGTAAACTTCCCTTACTCAGTTTTAACCTGGTGCTCACTCCAATTAGGGCTCCACATTTAAACCCCTTCTAACAGAGGCATAACAATCTGATATTAGGCTTGTTTATTGTTACTTGCTAGCTCAAAAAAAACCAACCTGAGTCACAGGCTCAGAAGAGCTAGATCCGAGGTCAGGATCCCTAATCCCAAAGCCTCCTTTAATTTTACAGTCAACAAAACCCATCACTGGTGAATATCACAGAGATTATTTTCCAAGCAGCAGAGCAAGATTGTCCGTCTAATTGGAGAACAAGCAGAAGCAAAACTTGCACAAGGTTTGCTGGCAACCTACATTTCCTTATGTTCCCCTCCAAGCAGGTACACACCTCCACTGTCCCCCGGGGTCAGCACCTCCTGCTGCAGAGCTGAGGCTGCTGTAAGCAGAGGGTCGTATATAGATGTGCCTGTGGGCAGGGCTTGTTGTCACTGGGCGGGGCCTGTTGTGAAGGGGCGGGGCCTGTTCCTGGAATCATGGAGGCGTCACAGAGTCAAAGAATCATCATGGAATCATAGAACCATCACAGAATGTTTTGAGTTGGAAGGGACCTTAAAGATCCTCTCGTTCCAGTCCCCGGAAGCAACGATCAGATATGAAGGTTGAAGGACCAAGAGACCTTCAGTTCCTTGAGTCTGTCCTGTATAACCCTGTGAGAAAAGACCCTGAATTAAATCTTTTTGGTGTTCTGGCACATGGCAGCTCAAACACCAACAGGATTTCCAGGAAACTGCTGCATTCTCCTGGGAAAGCAGCATCTCCAGCCTGCTTTGCCCCTAGAAATACTCCAGCCAAACTGTGCATGAAAGGCAAAGGTGTATCTGGGATATTCAGAGATTAAATGACACCAAGTGGTGCTACAGCTGAAGGAGAAATCTGTTTTCATTACAATGAGGTGAAACTAAAAGTTTTATCTACTTGCAACAGCAGATATCTATTATTAATATATATAGTCCCTTCCCCATAATAGTGTAAAAAGTCACTTTGCTCCACAAGTCCCTGGTAAACATTGTGCCCCACTGAAAACCATGTCCAGACTAAGTCAGTTAGAGCCAAGTATTTCCCTTCTATGCAAATCAGGCTCTAATGAAGCCAAGAACAGCTCAGTGTTTCCCAAGTCAGAGGAGACCAAGGATGCCTGTTGGTGCTTGCCCATGGAGCCATCACCCTTGTGGAGCAGGAGAGGAGGGTGCAGGCAGCAGGCAGATGGGGTTAGGGCAGGCAGAAGACACCAGTGGGTGAGCACATGGCTTGATCTCCAGCTGCCACTGCAGCACCTTTGCAAGAAGCTCTCTGACCCACGAGCCAGACCCATTTTACGGGTGTGAAGTCTTCATGGTATTTCAGGCACCATTTGCTAAGGCACAGCCGGCATCCAAATAGCTTCTTTTACAACCAAATGCAAATACACGGAGCCCCACTACACACAGACACAGATTTACTCACCCCACACATCCGCACTGGTTCATGTGGTGCACGTGTGTCACTGCTGCACCCGCACGTCCTTCGCCAACTCACCGAGCCCCGGCTGCTCACACGTGATGGCTCAGCTGGGTTCTGATGGCTTTTGCAGGAGGAGGTCAGAGGGTTCATTCAAGGATATCCAAACTATTTTAAACATACTACCCCATTCCTTTATGCTACAGTGGCTGTCCCTTTCCCCACACAGCACAGCAGACGCGGAGTCAGGAGCTTGAAGGCAGCTTTAAGCCATTGCTGTAGGTGGGTCAGCTTTCCTGGTTTCCCTCAGGTGTCTACCTTGTCGTGTCTCACACAGCCCCCAGTCGAAGCAAAGGGAAGTTTAAACAGTTCAGACAGTCTGGAAATGCTGGGTATTCCTCCCCTTTCTGCATGACCGCCATGGGCTTGTCTTCCAGGGTTTCACAGCTCTCCCCGGGCTCGACTGTTCGTTTCATTGCTCCATGCTTGGCTTCTCCTCCATCCTCCCCACGACTCCTCGCAGTCGGGGGTCACTGAAGCTCAAGCTGCCGAGCGTCCCCAAGACCCCATCCCTCATTCACAACCCATGAGTCACTTCCTCCCCTCAAGTCTCACCTTTCAACTTCCATTTTTCATTTGCTTATGATTTTCTCTCCATCTCCATGGGGGTTTTTGCCCTACACCGTTCAGTTGCAGCCCTCTTGGTCCAGGCAGGAGTGCTACCAGTGGTTTCAGCAGCTAATTGAGGGGTGTGAAGACATCACATAAACACACGGGGCAGAATTTTCCCTCCGTGAAACACAGTGCCAGCCCCTGTGGGGATGACCTGACTTGCATCAGCTGAAAATCTAAGCCGTGTTGCTGTGATCACTTGAGGTTTCTTTTCTCTCAAGAGAACAACATCATCAGATGATCAAAAGTTGGTTGGAAATGGAAACAAATCCATCTGACAAGAAAGAAAAAAGAAAAAAATTTACTGCTTTCCCATTCCATATGCTTTGAAATTGTCATGTTTTCTATGATTTTTCATCAGTATTTTGTGTTGAAATTATTGTTATTTTTGGAAACCACCAGAAATACGGCTTTTGGTAGGAAAATGTAGTGTCTGGCCAAAAAAATAATTGCTATCAGGATTTCAAAGAGCATACTGAAAAATCACCTCTAATTTAATAAAAAAATATGAAAATATAGTTAGCGAAAATTTAGTTTCATGGAGTTTCATTTTAAAAGAGCTTAAAAAAACCCTTCTTTTTTGCCTATGAAGCACCATAAAATTTTAGCTCATCATAAAACCGTGCAGGCTGAGGTTTGGGGGATTTTGCAATCTCTTGGCAACTCTTGGCAACCAATGGTAAAGGGACTTCTGAACAGCAGGGTCTGCCTGGGACTTCTGGCTCAATGGTCTCTGATGGACACATCCCTTATGGCTCTGTCTAATATAAAGCATTGGTATATGGTAAAGTAATCCTTACTTTTTTACTGCATTGGCTATGACTGGGAAAGTCCTCTATGAAAGAAGGGGATGTTCAACCAAAATGAGCAAAAGCATGGCCAGCCTTGGGATTTTAGCAGATATAACAAGCTATACCTGTGGTCAGAGCAAGGAAAATTAAATAGTCACTATGGCACCTTTCAAAATGTCACTCCTGCTTTCAATATCCTCCTCCTGGGCTCTTCTCCCTTTGCACCCTCAGGTCACTAAAGTTCAGTCATAGTCAGTGCCATTTCCCCAAGGACTTGCCACCTGAGCACTCTCCCTCTTCACTGAGGTTATGGACAAGGTTCTTCCTCCTGGAATCTCTTCTGAAGGTCCCAGTGTGTGTCCAGACCTCTCCAGCCAGTTCTCTCTTCCAAGAAACCAGTGGGCACAGATACCTCTAAGAACACATGAAAGTGGGGTAGTATATCCACAACCACCCCAGAAGAGAAGAGCATCCTTCTTAATTTATGCCACCTCCTCACAGCAGGCTCAGATCCCTCTGAGGGTCGGAGCCTGCCCAAAGCCCAAAGCCATGTGCATGGGCTGGGAATGACAGTACATGGAGCACAAATCCATATCGCCACAGTCCTTGCCCCTGACCAAAAAAAACACCAGGCTATTCTGGGGTCTGGGGTTATTTCTCTGGCTTACTGCTGGCTCATGGACATCCCAGTTTTCTCCTCCTGCACATGCACTCTCCCAGCACCCACTGGCCATGCTTGGGCTCTCCCTTGTCACTGCTGGGATGGTGACAGATGCAGACCAGGGAGGGAAGAGTGAACCCTGCCAGGGACAGGGGACTGCCCTCCCATGGATGCTATTCTCAATCCCTGGTGACCTATGACAAGTGGGGAGTGTGGGTGTGCAGGGAACAAGGGACAGACAGGGCTTGGGAAGGTGCTCTGGTATCTGCACTCACCTTAGGGGACTGGATCTTCCCCATCCCCAGCTCAGCGAGCCAGAGATTAATTACTAGGGACAGCTGAGACAGGAGGCAAATGGCATCACACTGAAGCCGAACAAGGCCTGTGACTGTGCGCTGTGGGATCCTAAATATTTGGAGAGCAAAGGTCGGGAGAACAGGACACTCCTCAGAGATGATTTTCTTCCCACCCTGCGGCAGGGAGATAGGGCTATGCCTGGAATGACCCTGGGCATTAGCCAGAGCCAGCGCCCTTGCGGGTCAGCCCGAGGGTCAGTGGTACCCACAGGCAGGTCCTTGGCCTCCAGGTTTCAGCTGCCACCAGCATGATGTCCTCCCTGTGCCTGGTGGGTATTTATGAGAGCCCCAATGTGGTGCAGCCTGAAGCCAGGAGAAAAGTGCCTGCTGGCCACACCACATCCTTGGTGGGGCGTGGTAGGAGCTGCCACCGGGCGGCTGATCGTCCTTGCCATGTCCCCTGTGCCCGCTGGCCAGGCCCCTGGCTGTTGCCAAAATAAACACTTGGGCATGACAACGCTGACATTTGCTTTCCACAATCAGGCACTGGGAGAAGGACACACAGCCACGTTATTTTTTGCAGGCTGGTCACGAGGCAGGAGACAACCTGCTCAGAGCAGGGAGGTTGGGATCATGTCCCACACACAGCCCATCCCTCCTGCCAAAAGAGTATCCCTCCACTGAGGGGGCACAGCTCTTCCTGACGCCAGTGACAGCAGCAGTCCCACACTCAGCTGGTGGCTATTGCTGGGGTGTAGGCAGGGATGGTGGGCTGAGGTTTCACCTGCTGGCTCTTTTCATGCTGGGAGAGGTTAAAAACACACCTGGAGGGAGGTTAGAGAGGTGAAGAACTTGAGCCAAGGGTCCTGCTGTAGATGTGCACAGAGAGGATCCCAAGGCTCACCACACCCCAGCCCACCCATAGGAATGAGCATCTGTCAGACCTCTGATGGAGAAGGGACCACTGAGACACTTCACAGGTGACAGGGAGGACACCCACCACCAGGTGCCTGCTGATGCTTCAACCTTTCTCATCTGTCCCAATTCCCTATTCCTATCCCATCTCAGGATTTGGGAATCAGGTGAGATCTGCTGACAGAGTGCTGGCATTCCTGGGATTTCCCCTGGAGAGGGGGCTGGAGACAGAGGGAAGTCCCTGTGAATGTGGTGCCAGTCAGTTTTGTTCTGGGAGAGATGCCAAAGCTGAGCACAGCTGCTGAAGCAGGGGCTTTCCTCACGAGCAGGCTGCTGTCCTGCTGCCCCTGACCTCAGCTGAGCACTGTGGGGAAAGTGGGGAGAGATTCCACATCCCTCTCTTGCACCCCAACCCCCCCTGCATGGGGAACAGTCATCACCCCCTCCACACTGTAATCACAAATTCTCACACTGGA
Organism: Platyrinchus mystaceus; assembly: GCA_035041135.1. Lineage (NCBI taxonomy): Eukaryota > Metazoa > Chordata > Aves > Passeriformes > Tyrannidae > Platyrinchus > Platyrinchus mystaceus. Next base: position 8,473,448 of record JAWWLV010000005.1, read on the forward strand.
GATGTGTGAGCATTGCTGTCATGTTCACTAATTACCCAGATAATTCAGCTCACTGGGAAACGAAGGGATTTATTTTTCTGGTTATTGCTCCAGCCAGGTTAAGGCATCTGGAAACAACTCCCACATTTTCAAGATGAAATGAATATTGAAGGACAAGTTGCAGCAGCAGAAAGGTCAGGCAGTTAAACTGCACATCTATAAGTAACACTCCTCGTGCATTATGAAAATCACAAGACTGATCAGGGAAACTGAGGCACGGAGCAGCAAAACAGCATCCCTCAAGAGCAGACCACAGCTCTGCAGCCTCATCCCCAGCACCACCCTGATCTCCCCTTTGGTGGAAAGGCTGGGCAAAATCCTTGCTGAGCCAGCCCCAGGTCCTGTGCCTTGGAGAGCAGCAGGCAAAGAAGTTCCAGAGGGTATTAAGGGAACACAACCCTCGGGGCCTGTGCTAGCGGAGTGAGTGAATTCCTTAAAGCCGCTGGATGCTTCTCGCAGCTGCAGAACAAATTCAATAACAATACTATGAGCAATGCCTTTTTAATAGGCACGAGGTGAAAAGAACCCAGCGAGTCAATATTTGCAGATGAAAACAAAATAAGCCGAGCTGTTAGCACAGAGGAATGCAAGGGAGGCCGGAGGCGGCTGGGGTAATTATTATTTCATCTGCCAGACAGCCGTGGTCCTGCCCGCTGCCTCCTTCCCCCACTGCCCACGCTGGCTGTGCCGGAGGGAGGGCAGGGGGAGGCGGCGATGGGGCAGAACAGAGCGAATGGTTTGGCTGTGGCAGCACCGGCGTGTGGCTGGGGCTGGCTCAGCGCTGCGGCCGCCGGAGGGTGAGCGCTGCCCTGGCCCAAGTATTTAATGTCAGCGGCTGGAATGTGCTTAACACAACATTTTACAAGGGAACATTAGTCAAGCATCTGCACTGACAGAGCGGGTCAGCGATAAGGAGCCGGTGCATGGGAGCTGCGGGGAGGCGACTCTTGTTTCAGGCTAAGGAGGGCAAGTCTTGCAGACACAGTGCCAGGGCAGGCTGGGGGGGTCAAAATTGGCCAGGCAGCCCTGCTTTTGCTCTAACTGTCCTGACAGGCATCACACCGGGGTGAGAGTGCCACACTGATGAGCAGGGTCCCGCTTCCCACGCTCCCCCAGCTATTGCATGTGCTGTCTGAGAGCCCTCCTCCAAACCTCCTGCAAGGTGGGATTTGGTGAAAGCTGTCCAAAAGTCATTGCCTGCCACATGCCCTTGTTTGCAGCAGTACCAGTGTTTGGCTGTCTGTGGGTGTGAGCTTTTTCATAACTCAGGCTTTGCTCCCTTGCAGCAGGGTCCCTCGAGACAACTACTTCCATCTGAGCCAGCACGGTCAGGCCATGGCAAGGAGCATCCATCCCTAATCAGCAGGAGGGAGATGTGTCACAGCCCAGAAATCCCCCAGAAATCAGGTCAGTGAAACATAGTCAGCTTTGCCTGTGACCTGAAAACAGCACTTACCTCCATCTATTCCTGGAGCTATCCCTGTTCATTAGCCTTCTTGGCCCCCAGGCTTAAAAAAATCGCCCAGTGTCATGACTCCTTAATAAGATGTCATCTTCAGCCATGACAAACACGAGCACTCAGTAAATAATAGCCCTGCCGTGTAATGTCATGCCTCTGCCATCTGTTGTAGCAATGACTGTGCCTCGCTCACCTGCCACCCTCTCCCGGCTGCTCTGTGTGAACAGCAAGAGCCAGGGCAGGGCTCGGCCGTCCCGCCCCTCCAACAGCTGCTGGGCTTGGTTCTGGGGTGGGCAGGACAGCCAGCCCTTCTGCAGGGCAGGCAATGTGCTGGGACACAGGTGGAGGTGTGCAAGCCAGAGCGGGAGAAAGGGAACATGGCCCCCAGCACCCGTCCGCCCTGGGAGATGCAAAGGGGCTTCCTCGCTTTCTTCCCTCTTTCCTTATTCTCACCTTTTTTTCTCATTGTATCTTTCTCTGTTTTCCTACTATGTTTCTCCTTCTCCCTTCCCTTCCCTTTAGCCATTTCCTCACTTCTCTTTCCTCTCTGCCATAGTCCCACCTCCCTGTGCATGCTTCCCACTGGCCTGTTTGAACACAGTCTCTCTGCTTTTGTTGCAAACCCACTTCCACAAAGCTCTCCAAGAATTGCCTAAGGGACAGAGCAAAGCTGAAGGCTTTGAAAAGCTCAACTGAGCAGTTTGGAACAGAATTCCCCTTCTTTTCCCCATCCTCTCCCACTAGAGAGCATTAACCCCTTTGTGCTTCAGTTTATCCATCTGCACATCCAGATTATCGACCCAGAGCAAACCTGTTGCCATGGGGTGGGTTTTTCACCGTGGTTGGCTGTGGACACTTAACTCTGCTCCCCCAAAAAAACACCTCCTTTCTGAGCCATGAAGAGGAGACAGAACTACAGAGCAGCTGTTGCTCCTCACTGCTCAAGCAGCTCCCATTTCCCTTCTCCACATCCCATACCCATTACTCCCCCTCCTCGGTACAGCCCCTTTCTGGGGCTGGAGGGGCACAGGCATCAGGTGGGAGTTGCAGAGCAGGAGGTAATTGTTGGTAGCAATTAAAAATACAAGTAATTAAAAATTGTATGGATTCATGAAAGCTGTTTCTAGCAGGGGGATTTCAAGAATGTAATGCCCTCAGTCTGCAGTGAAGGAGATAAACACTGCCTTTTCAAGATGCCTTTTTTGCCCCCATCTCTTTCCTGTGAAATTTGGGTTACACTGAGTGTGTAAAGGATAGTGGGACGTGGCAGCGCTGTTTGCCATGAAAACTAATAGGGCCATGCCTGCTTTCATCAGGAGTGTAACCAGAGCCACGGATAATGTTTTAAAAGGCACAGCAGCTTCAAGTGCAAGCAGGGATTTATTAATGAAATCGAAACCACGCTCGAGGCTTTGCGAGTCTTATTTTAAGAGTCTGAAGGAGAAAGGAGCGGGCTGCCTGGCTGCGAGGCAAGGTGGCCAGAGCTCTGACACTGAGCAGAGGTGACAAGGGCTCACAACACTGCTGGGCTGCTGTTCTCACCCTGCCACAGGTAATCTGCACAACCCTCGTGATGTCACTCACTTTCACTGCACTTCAGCCTGCACGGGGGAAGAAGAACCACTCCCACACAACCTCTCTATGGAGAGTATGCTTCTGTATAAATTAGGATCATGCTCCAAGAACACTTCCAGTCTTTGCAGTTCCTTTGGGGCCCCAAAAGGACCCAAGGCAGTAGTCAAGGGTTCCCACTGGAGCCTACAGGTTCAGACAGCAGCTCTGGGACCTTCTCCCACCCTGGCACTGACACAAGACAGGAGAGCCATGCATGGCAGGTGGGGACAGGATGAGAAATGGAAAAAATGTCCCAGACGGTGGTCAGAGGAAGCAAATGGGTGCTCAGACTCCAGGGGTCTTTGGTTCTGCTACAGAATCAAAGTTCCTTCATATTTGAGGTCCCTGCTGCCTTGAAAAAGCAGTGGCAAAGCAGTGGGCACTGCTGGAAGACTGAATTCCCTGTTTTGGCCAGTTCTCAGTGCTCCTGATGCTTTTCAATAGAGTCAACTCCTCTGTGCTGATGGATGTCTCATCAGTCCTCAATTAGGTTGCAGGAGGAAGCAAATACAGTCATCTCCTTCCAATTCAGGAGACAGCTGAGCATGACCTAAAAGTGCATTTGAAGGCTGAATTTGGTGCTAGGAAGAAAGGAGACTGTGCTCCTGAAAGCATATCTTGGTTTAACCCCAGCCAACAACTAAGAACCCTGAAGATGCTTGCTCAGTCCCCCTCACCTCAGTGGGGTAGGGAGGAGAATTAGAAAATGGTAAAGCCCATGGGCTAAGAACAGTTTAATAATTTAAATGAGATAAAATATAAGAGTAATAATAATAATAATAATAATAACAATGAGAGAGATAACAAAAAGAGAGAGAATACTAAATCCCAAGAAAAACAAGTGGTGCACAATACAACTGCTCATCCCCCACTGACGATGCCCATCCCACCCCTGAGCAGTGATCAGTGGCTCCAGGCCAACACCCCCCCCCTCAGTTTATACACTGAGCATGATGATCTGTGGTGTGGAATATCCCTTTGGCCACTTCGGGTCAGCTGTCCTGGCCATGCTCCTTCACAGCTTGTCGTGCATCTCCTCACTGGCAGAGCACAGGAAACCACGAAGTCCTGGACTTGGGGTAAGCACAACTTAGCAACAACTAAAACATCAGTGTGTTATCACCATGATTCTCATACTAAATCCAAACTACATCACTGTACCAGCTACTAGGAAGAAAATTAATTCTATCCCAGCTGAAACCAGGACAGAACATGACATGTGTTTAGGGTCTGTTTCTCCATCCCAAGGGCAGTGTGGCTGGTCAGAAGGTGTGAGTTGTGCAGAAAAGATACTCCTGCATCCATTTATCTCTTTTAAAAGAGGGTAAAACCTGTAAAGCAAGCAGTTCTGTTTGGAACAAGCCTGTTGGAGAGGCTTCCTTAGCCTCAGATGCCCTTGCCATCTGCACTCATAAGAAACCCTTCATAAGGTTCTCATTTCCTCTTTACCTTTTTTATATAGCCCATAATAAGATCCCTAACTTTAATGGACTGTATGGATCTCACTAGCAGGGAATGGCTCCAGCAGAGAGGCTTTAACCCTCTGTTTCAACAGGATCAGCAGTGGAGCTTTTGGTCCCTTGCATGGCTCCACTGCAAGTGCTGGTAGGATCTCTACAGCCATCTCCACCAAAGCCCTCCCCACTTGCTGCGAGATGCTCAGATGACCCATGTAGTGTGTGGGAATCTCATAATCTGCTGAGTTAGAAGGGACCCAGAAGGATCATCGAGTCCAGCTCTTAGCCCTGCGCAGGACTATCCCCAAGAATCACACCATGTGCCTGATAGCATTGTCCAAATGCTTCTTGAACATTGGGTAGGAGGCAGGGCAGAGTATAACCCAGCCTGAAAGATGCTACAGTGTCCCCTTGCTTGGAGCACAGCTCCCATTGGATATCAGCAGCCTGGCTGGGATCTCATCTGGGAAAAGCAGCACATGGGAACTGATGGAGCTGTTGCAGCAGATGGGGGAAGACAGAGACAGGCAGCAAGGATTCACAGAGCACGTGTCAGAAGATCTGGGCTGGTTCCTGGGTTCCTGACAGTTCTTTACTCACAGAGCTCCTGGACAGGAGACAAAACGTGATTTCTTGCTCTTCAACTCAAAGACGGCTGTGAAAGTCTGATTTATGCTGAACACTCTGGAAAAGAAAAAAGCTTGGCTGTGGAACCAAGTTCAGCTCCCAGCCAGGAGAACCTTGTATGGGATCAGCAAGTTTTAACCATGCAAATCAAATTTGAGTCCAAACAGAGCCCTGTTTCATGACTTCTGCCTCTCCCTTCCTTACTCCACAGGACTAGGCTACCTCTTCCCTGAACAATCCCTCACATCCGTTCCCAGTGGCAGAGACAGGCTGTGAGATTGTAGACAACTTTTTCCCTTTTTCTCTTTTCTTTTCTTCTTTTATTTTTTCTTCTCTTCTGCAAGGCACAGCCAAACACGTCACAGCTCTGTCTTTCACTGAGATGATCCCCAGCTGCCAAAATGTACTGGAAGAGGTCCACCTGTCTGTGAGCCTGTCACCCAAGGCTGTCTCTGAGCATGGCCTCACGCTGTGTGACCCCAGGCAGGCAGTCTGTAGGAGTGCTCAGGGCACGAGGGAGAAGGAATTGTTTGGCTCAGTTGTCAGCAAGGAAGGTGAGCAGGTGACCTTTATTGTCCATGTCCTTTTTTCCCCGGGTAGATGCAGCAGACCAAAAGACATGTCCTTTTCCCCCAGACTACCATCTCCTGGATGGCCCTGAAAATGGGTTGTGGGAGCATTTGCTGGGGGGTCTCCAGGCACAGCAGCAGCAAATCCTCACCCTGTCATACAGGTGAGAGAGATTCAACAGCAGTGCTGATGCACCACAGAGAGGTGAGACCCCCCCCATCCAGGCCTACTCACACTGGGAGAGTCCAAGGTGTTCAGGAGACCCAGAACCCACTGTCTAAGATGGGAACATCTCTGAAGTTTGTGCCCAACAGTCTGGTTTACAAGGGAGGTACTACAGGACCTGAATAAGTCCTGATGCACCTGGACATACCCCCAATGTACACACAGACATAGAATGAAAGGCAAGAAATATGAGTTTTAGAAGAGAAAGCTTTGATTAGATATTGGGGGAAAATTCACCCAGAGTATGGTTGTACACAGGGGACCAGAGCTGTGGGGAATCTCCATCCTTGGGGACATTCAAAATTTCCCTGGACAAAGCCGTGGGCAATCTAATCCGAGCTGACTCTGCTTTAGGGCTGTTGGACCAGAGACCTTCAGAGGTTCCCAAGAACCTGAATTATCCTATGACCTACATCCACAGCACTAGCCAAGATTCTCTTGCATCATCTAGACTTCAATGAGCCCATCTGGGTTTCTGCTTCTAAATTAGCATGATCCTAATTCTCCCTTATGATTTAATCTCTTAATTCATTTGCCATAATCCTGCAGTGTGTGGCTGGAGGAAGAGGAAACAGTGCAGCAAAGCAAACAGAGAAATGCAACAAGTGCCCCCGAGAATAGTACATTACTCCTCTTCTTTCCTGTTTCCCTTCCTGCCATTCTGCTTCCATGAAAAATCTGTGGGATTTCATCCAAAGCTCTAGAATCTCCTCTCCAGCAGTGTCTGGGGACGAATGCTTAGAAAGAAAATAAAAGAAACAGTGAGCACAGAATGATCCTCTCCCTGCTGCACCCTGCCAATCTCTGGCAACTAAAGCTTCAAGGACATCTGAAACTAAAGGCCACATCCAAACTTGAGCACTTGTAGTTACTGTTTGAGAACCTGCCAGCCAAGTGAGAGCCACAACAGAGTGAGCTTTACAGGGTGTCCCAGGGACACCTCCCTGTGCTCTCTCACCTCATTGACGCTGCCTTGGCAAAGGTCATCTGAAACATGGTTACCTGAGGAGCTGAATGTTGTGTCCATAACTCCTGTTTCTTCGGAAGTGTGAGTGAGCTGAAGCACAGCTTTATGGAGGAAAATAAACTGCATGGATACTCACCACTATTGCCCACTAGCAAAGCACATGGTGGTGGTGGGAATCCCCCTCCATGGCATGGAGGGTACTCGAAGGTCATACAGCAGGCATCAGCTGCAAGAGGAGAGCGAGAGGATGCCTCGCCTGCCCCCACGCTGACACACAGGGCTGGCTTAGAAAAGATGTCAGTGGAGGTTGGAAAAGAAGCAGAAATATGTATTTCCCTAATAAGCTGAAAACTTCAATAAATGTTTTCCCTCAGTAGGATGTAGCTGAGGAATCTGGGGACCATCGCTGGAGCCAGCCTCTCTGAGAGGAGAAAGTGAAAAGCCAGTCCAAGTGCAACAAATGCCTGGACAATAAAGGGATCTGAAGGGGTTCAAGGGTAGGAGGGATTTTTTGTCTCTTTGGTGTTGTTTCTTGATTAATATTTACATGTCAGAACCAGCAAAGCACACCTCCAGATCACACACGGGATCTTTTTCTCCTTACTTGGGCAACAGAGTGTATGGGCAGGACAATTGTGCAAACAAAGATGTGTGCCAAGCCCACCGCACTGAAGGGAAGAAATAAAAATACCAGTTATTTAAAACACGTGTATTAACAGAGGGGTTGACCTCTCCCCTGCCTTCGTGCTCTGCTGACATCGAGGAGGCAGATGAAAAACCTGGCTGGAGCATCAGACTGGCCCCAACCCCTGAGGGATGGAGGGGCTTTGCTTCACTGGCCCACAGTCTCTCTAGGTCGCCCATTGGCACCAGCACCATCACCCACAATGTCACACACACCTCTCTGCCCCAGCAAGATCCTGGGGAGCAGAACACAGCTTCAGGAGAAGCTGGTAGAAATTCCCACCCTTTCCTTGGCAGGGAGAAGTACAGCTTTGATTTAAATTGGGCAGCAAGGTTATGATACCTGTGGGAATGGTTCTCGCATGGCTGAGCCTCGTCTGTGCGTGGTTCGCAGCATCTCCTGGGTATAGTGACAGAAAACAGCCACAAAGGGACAAATCAGCTTCATGCCAGCAAGGCTGTAGCTTTTGCTTCTTCCCATGTGCCTCTCAGCACCCTCCTTCCCTGCCTTCCCTTTTCAAATGCATTCAAAAGATTTCAGCCTGAATGTTCCAAATGTAGGGGTGAGCAGTGTTCCCAGCATTTTTACTTTGTAAGAAGGATGGAGGGATGGAGAATAGCAAAGGGCTCGTGCCACCCATCCCCTTCCTACTGCCTGGCTTTGCACCAGGCTGCCCAGCCCTGAAGAGAGGTGGTAGGTCCTGAGGGGGGGCTCCATTCCCCAAGCAATCACAGCAACCTGATCTGGTTGCTCCAGCACACGGTGAGGAGGGTGATGCACGGCCTTCAGAGATAATGGGAGCTCGAAGGTCTTATCAACTTCTTGGAGGGCAAAGTCAAGCCCTTCAAATGAAAGCCCTTGAGGAAGAGGAGAGGATTTTTCCTCAAGTGTCAGGCACATTTCAGCAGTTTATAAATACTGTTGTTCTCTCTCTGCCACACTCAGCCCCACAGCACTGACTGTGACATCAGCCCTGGACCCAAACCCCATGGAGCTGAGCATGTGTGCTCGACTTGGCCAGGGTAAGGCAGGGTCAGGACTCTGTTGTGTGTGTTTCCAGAGGCACTTTCAGCTGCTATTACCAGGTTCAGCCTTCTCAGGTTTTAGCTCCGTGTTTTTCCCTATGCAGACCAAAGAAGGGGTTAAGCCGAGCTTACCTTTCCAGGAGCAGGACAAGGCAGTCACTTGGATGAAAAGGGAGCAGGGATTCAGCCCTTTTTCTCCCCTTTCCATTCCAGTCCTCTCCCCACCCTGTTCTCTCCTGCCCTTCGCTCTGTAGAGCTGCCCCGGGTGCCCCGATGATGAGCTGTGAACCCTAATGACGGGAGAGGGGACAACATCCTGTTGTCCTACTCATCCCTCCCAGATCCTGACACCTGTCAAAGGCAGGAGGGCGATGTGGGAAGAACTGAGCACAGCTGAGTTCTCCCCACCCTAGGGTTGTTTTCCAGTGAGATCCCAGGACTGGGTTTCCCCTGGATCCACCTCCTGTTTAAAGTAGCGGGGGCACTGCCCCAAAAGGTGTGCAAGGTTTTGGGGGCTGGAGGTTTTATTCCTCCATTCCTGGGAACAAAAGGAGCATCCCGAGACAGAAACTCGAATCTCTGCTACGGTAGTCAAATCCCACCTCGCGATCGTGTTTTATCCCCGGGATGAATTTTGGGGTGGGCTCAGCAGAGACCCCAAAAACTACACAAGGACTGGCGTTGTGGCTGCACTGCCGGGAGAGCGGCTGGAGGGCGTGAGAGGGGGGAATGGATTTGCCAGCGATGCCTCCTCGCAGGACACCGGCCAGCCCGCCCCGTGCCGGTTCCTGTATCTGCCCCCGGGTTCCTCCTAACGAGGTTTCCAGCTCGGCTGAACCCCCTCATTGCTTTCAGGTCCGCAGCCGTCCGGGGCTGAACGGGGCTGGGGAGGGAGCTGAGGGCCGCCGTTCCCATCCCCCGATCCCTTCTCCCCGGTGTTGACGAGTGTTCGGGTTACATCACACAAACGCGAAAGCGGGGCAAAACTGGGCAGTCGATGCAGAAAATAGCGTCACCGATTCATGTAAAGACGGGGCGGGGGGGGGGGATATAAACCCTGTGCCAACGATCCCTTTGAAAGGGGCTGCTTGGGGTTGCTTTCGGCGGTGGTCCCCGCGCCCTGTGCAGGAGTTTGTGATGGAAAGTCTGCAAAAGCCATTAGGACTTTTGTGCTGGGGCACTAGAAAAGCAACGCAGACACCACTCACTTTTCTAAATAAACATTAGTCTTAAAAAGTTTGCACTGCTGACCCCCGCAGCTCTGATTACTTGCAATTCTCTGAACCATATTTTAAGTCTTCTAACTATTTTTATTTTTTTTCCGGGGAGGGGGCGGGTTTCATTCGTTCCTCCCTGCAGCCGTGCCACAGATGTGCCGTACTGTGTGCTCCGGGGGCGGGGGGTCTCTGCCCACCCCATAGGCAGGTCCTCATTCCGCAGCCCTGCAGCCACAGCCCCACCACAAATTCAACTCCATCCACGTTCCCCCGAAGAATATTTTTCCTTTTTTTTTTTTTTTTTTTTTTTTTTTTTTTGGAGTGGTTGGACCACATTCGCGGGCCCGGTGAAGAGATGCTGCTCCTCTCTCTCAGTGCTCCCCGGGAAGGCAGAGGAGGTGCGGGCTACAGCCCCATCCCCACTGAGCTGTGCCCTGAAACAGCCCCGGGACCCCTCCCCAACCCCCCCAAACAGACACATCTTGGCAGCGCGGCGGAGGCAGCTGCACCGAGGTATCATCAGTATAATTGGAAGGGTCACATGTTAAACCCTCTCTGTTGTTCGCGGTAATGTAGCTGCGTCCCCCGGTTGCACATTTACCGATTTCTCGCAAACCAGCCATTGTCACAAGGTTCATTCCAGGAGGAGTGATCCAATGGGTTGCCACGGCAACTATAATGACATTAAAATAGAGGCGGCAGCCGCCGCCGCCCCCCGCGTCCCCCCCCCCATCTCCCCCACTCCCCTTTTCTCCCTGCTTAAAAACCGGCAGCAGCCCGGCAAAATCCTGCACCTTCCCCGTCGGGGCAGCCCGAGAAATAACACGAGTACCCAGAGGAGAACAAAGTGTGTTGGGCGGGAGGTTGGTTTATTTAAACCTTCCCAGGGAAAGTGGCCGAGGAAAACCCTCGAAAGGCGGCGGGAGCCGCGCGGAGCCCCCGCGCCTGCAGAAGGGAAAATTGACCAAACCGGTCAAATTCCAGGCGGGAGCGGCGCGCGGACGGCTGGGGCTGGGAAACGGGACGGAGCCGGGATCCACCCCTGTCCCAAGCACTCGCCGGGGGCGGGGAAAAGGGTACAAACCTGAGGGTTCTAAAGCTCCCACCCAGGCACCTGCGGGTTGGGCTGTGAGACCCTCTCCCTTGGCCCGGCCCCGCGCTGGAAATCCGCTTTTCGCCGCTTGGTTTTCCGGGAAACGTTCGTTTCCGATTGATTTGCCTTAATTATTTCTCATCGGAGCTGCTACGGTGCTTTCACGCATTTTTATTTTTCCCCACGATATTTGGGCCGAGAAAAGGTGTTTTAATAAAAGGACCTCTGTTTCCGATTTTCACAAGACACCTTCCTCCCTCGATGAATATTTCTTTTCTGTCTCTATCTCCTATATATGTCTCGCACATATATAAGCGCGGTCAAGGAATACTGTGCAAAAGGTAAATTCTGGAAATACTGACTATAATATCAACTGGATCTGGTGGGAGGTTCCAATATGTTTATTTTCCTTACGGGAAAATGTACTGCCCGTCTTCCGTCGCCGACAGCCGATAGCAGTGTCTGAAAATGGGCTCTGAAGGATTTCAGTGACGCTTTCCGGAATCGTTTTCTCGATCTCTGATTGAGGCAGGGAAACGAATCGTTTCTATCAATTTCTCGCCGTATTTTTTTTTTCCCCACATGAGCCCGTGGACGAGAGTTTACCGGGCAAGGACGCCGGGGAAAGACCCGACAGCTTCACTCAGAGCCGTAGTTTCATTACCTCCACCAAAACGTGACCGACACCTGCCCGCAGTTGGGATAAATCCCCACCGCGGGAAGAACGGGGAACGTGCCAATGACTGGCAGCGACGAAAAAAAATAAAAATTATTTTTAAAAGGGAATTGGGGGAATTCTGAGCAACCCAAACCGGCGCCGCCCGCAGCCGCCTCACACGCGGTTTGCGGCGGCCGAGTGGCTTCCTCCGGCCGTCATCGACGGCAGAGCCGGCGGCAGCGACACCCGCACCGGGTCGTCCGTGCTGAATATCCACCCAGAGCCCAGAGCCAGACCGGGGGGCGGCTCCGGACTCCCCCTTCGGAGCTCCCGTCGAGGGTGGGGAAGGGGCCGGGACGCCCGGGGATGCGAGGTCTGAGGGCATCGGTCGGCCTCAGCCTCCTGCGGGGCTGCACGACCCTCCGGAGCTGCCCACCTCGCACATAACCTCTGTAATTGCCGTGGTACCCCCGGCAGTGGGGGCATCCTATTCCTAATGCCACCCACATCTCAGCAGAGATGGTGAGGGGGGGATGCGGGGACCACCCCGCAGCCTGGACGCAGGTTTCCCACCTCCGGTTGCAGCTGGAAAACGCACTTGATCTGGGGTCTGTGTGACCCAGGCTGGGCGGTTGTGCCAGTCGCCGTTCCCGGGGGAACCCGAGGGTGCGGTCTCCCCACAGGAGTTGTGTGGGAAGAGCAGCCGAGGTGATGAGAGGGACCGGCCGGAGCCGCGGGACAGACGGAGAGGTGGCCGCGGGTGGCTGTCCCCTACCGCAGGGTTAAGGGGGGGTCCCTGTCCCTAGACATATATCCAGCTCCTTGGGTGTGGGACCCTCCGCGGTGAGGCGGGAGGGGAGGGTAGATTGCCGGGGATGCAGCCTGGGCTCAGCTCGGCGCAGCTCCGGGGAGGCCAGAAATGTTCTTTTGGGTGATTTCCTGAGCTCAAGAGCCGTCAAAACCATCCCCCTGAAGTACCCTCTTGGCAGGGGCTTATTGAAAGACATACACGGAGCAGAAGCATGCCCGAGAGGAGATGGGAGCATCGTGGGGCAGGCGAGAAAATGAAATTAAAACCAAATAAAAAAGAAGGAGGAAAGAGAGAGAAAGGTGGGAAACAGAAATTATCCTCCTTGTGAAACGTGTCGGGCTTCTCTGGAGCAACTGCAGAACGGAGGCCTTTCCACAAGGGTGGATAAATTTACTCGCGTCCCACATGACTGAGGGTGGGGGACCCGAAGCGGGGGGTTGGGGGGGAAGAGAAAGGTCATGGGACTGGGATTTGGGTTGTAAGTCAAAGAGAAGACGTGGATTTCAGTGCCGCGTTAGGTGGCAGAGGCCTCGGGTTTTGCAAGAGAAGTAATTAAATAGGAAAAAAAAAAAAGGGGGGGGTAAGAA
>JAWWLV010000005.1:8495760-8533501 GCA_035041135.1 Platyrinchus mystaceus
GGGGAGGGGGGAGGGAGGGGCAGGGGAAGAGGGAGGGGGGAGGGCAGAAGTGGGGAAGGCGGCTCCCCCCTCCCCACCCCTCCCGAGCTGGGACCCGGTGGAAACGCTCCCACACTGCGCCTGCTGCCAGCGCTCCCCAGGCCTTTATACGGCCTCCCCGGCATCACGTGGCGCCCGCTGCAGCCCCCGCGGGGCACGGAGAGGGGCTGCCCGGCCCGGCCTGGTCCCCGGGGAGCGTGTTCCCCGCCCGGGATGCTTTCGAGGAAAGGCATTGCCCATTCCCCTGGCGCTCGGTTGCCCCCGGCTTCGTCTGGAGTCGATTGCTGCAGGAGAGGGGGTCGGCGCTGGGTAAAGCCCCTCCCCGCTCCGAGCGCCCCGCGGTGCTGGAGGCTTGCAGAGCCCATTCCTGCGGGATGCGACAGCCGGGAGTCCGCGGAGGGTCCCTTTCTCCCCTCGAGGGCTGCCCATCGCGGAGTCTGGGCCCTGAGCTGCAGACCTCCAGCGGTCTCACCGACAGGGACCCTCACTTCGCCAGGACCGAACCCTCGGCCCCTTTGAGGGGTCGTGTGAATTTGGGGATCCCCGCTCCCCTTCTCCACGCGCTCACGTCACCGACGCGTCACCGAGCCCGGGACACCCTGCCTGGAAACCCCCCTCGCCCGAGGGCTCCCACCGCCCGCACCCGCGGAAGGGATGCTGCCGCCCGGCAGGTGCGGGGCGGAGGACGAGGGGTAGCGCTCAGTCAAGCCTCTCCCCACGCGAGAAATAATCAAAGCAAAGGCTGTGTGTGTCCTCGAGGTGCTGGGACGGCACCCGAGTCCCGCACCTCAGCCCGGCGGGGCTGGCTCGGCCGGGTACCACTTTCCGAGGCCGCCCACCCGCGGTTCGTCCAGGCCCCAGGAACCCTTGGGAAAGGGGAGTATCCTGAGGCCTCGAGATCTCCTCTCTGCCGCCCTCCTGCCTCCGCTCCCCAGCGGCTGGCAGGCAGGAGGTAGCGGGCAGCGTACCTTGCCGCGGGCTGCAGGCGAAGCGGGAGGATTTCCCTGTGAACAGTATCCCCCAAGGCTCTTCAGAGTCACAGAAGTGCCCCCGCGTGTGGCAGAGCCCCACTGCCCTGCTTGCAGCCGCCCTGGTGCAGTTCGGGAGACACGTCCACTGCTGAAACCGCCCACCCCATGTCCCGTGGGTGGCAGTGGCAGCAGGTTGTTCCCGTCTCTGCCGCGGACACGCCGAACCACGCTCGCAATGTTAGTTTTGGTTTGGTTTGTCGGTTTGTTGTTTTGTTGTTGGTTTTTTTTTTCCCCGTGGAGGCTCTGGAAACGCGTAACCGCTTTCCCGAGGGAGGATGCTTGGGGAGGCAGGAAGGGGATAGGTTCCTCCAAGGGGGTACCATGAGGAGATGTACCCCCGGGCAGGGCCGCGTTCGGCAGTGTGAGAATCCGCGGTGATGAATTGCCAGTCTCTGCCGTTAACAGGTGCGAGCATTTGGCGATAAAATCTCCAGCACTAATACCGGGGAGCCGGGCCAAACAGCTGCGCGGCCCCACTTCCAAATGCCGGTCACAATTACTCAAGCCCTAACGACTCGGTGCACAGGCTCGGCGAATTCTGGGGGACCCCGAGGAGAGGGCAGAAGCGGACGGCTTCGCCCGCGCATCTCCACTGGAAGCAGCGATTACAGAGCCGAAGCCTCTGCGTGGAGCCGGTCAGCGTGGCCATCGAGGAGAATTTCTCGACCGGAGAGGGGAAAATAGATGAATAAGTGTGCTGAGAGTTTCTCGGGATGGTGGGAAGTCTGTCTCGAGGGCGCGTGTCAGTTCTGGGGGAGCTTTCCTGAGCTTTCGCTTTTACACTTCTTCAATGCTGTTAACCTGCGTTTGCAACACATTCGCATACATCTCCCCTTCATGTGTGTATGTATATATTCAACTAGACATATATTTATTTTATTTCTTATATATATTTTTTCCTACATATATATAATTAGCCAAACGCTTCGGAGATGCCGCATCTTTCCTACCGACATTGTTTAAACTCCTCATTCATCAGCCCGGTGAAAAGACGATGGGAAGAACAAATGGAAGAGAGCGGAGAGGGAAAAGACCCGAGCCGCTTTCCATTTTTATTAAGTAAAATAATAGTTATGCCTTCCCTACATAAACGAAAGTGTCATAAAAAATTCCGAAGCAGCTGCCAGAGATTTCGACCACACACACAACGGGGCGATTGAATTTCTACTTGGTGCATTTCATGGCAGCGAGGAACCGCCGGGAGCTGCGCCTTGTGCCTCTGCAGGGCGGTGAAGGGGAGGGCAGGGAGGGGACAGCAAAGTGACGCGCTGCGAGCGAACGAGGGCAGAGGACACCGCCCGGGGGATGCTCCGGGGGGGAAGATGCTCCGCCGCCCCCGCGGCGCCCGGTCGCAGGGCGGCTGCCTCCCGATCGCTCTGTCTAGAGGCTGTTCTTGCACGGCTCGAAGTGAAACAGATGTGGGTGTCTGCTGCCTGTCCCCCCGGTCCCCCCCACCCCCGCCCTGCCCCGGCTGCCGGCTCCCCCCTTGTCTGGAAGGGTGGGCAGACCGCGGGGGGAGCCCCCAGCAACGGGGGGCTCGGGTGGAGCCGTTTGCTGCTATACTCATGGTCATGGGGACCGCGATGAGGCCGAAAATGTAGAGGGGAGACGAGAAGGGTTGATCCGATGTGGCTGTTGATGGGATGCGGCCGGTGGCTTGCCCTGCTCCCGCCTGGACCTGGCTTTCCCCCTCAGCATCGCGCTTCCAGAGCGCCGCAGCTCGAGAAATAGCAAGTCCCGATCAGCCACCATCGACACGATTCCTGCCTATTTCCAGTCACAATATTGTTCCCGTTGAAGTCGTAAACGACCCAAAATGAAAAGACAGTGAATGAGTCCTGCTCTCTCCATCTCCGAGCGGCTCCTGTTCGCCGAGGCAATCTAAGCCTCGGCTTTGCCACTCAAGATTAGCTGCAGAAACGAATCAAAACGAGAAAAAGTACCTAAACTACACCCGTCCCGAAATGATTTAGAAAAGGGAAACCCTGGACAGAAACAAACCAGATGGTCGGATCCCAGACACGGTACACTCGCACACACACTCCCGCCTGTGCATCCACACACGGAGCGAGGGGTGTGTTTTAATCTGCGCCGTGGTCTTCCGAAAGAGAAACCCTATCGATCTACCCGAAAAGATTGCCCTGTCATCGCCCCGCCGATCCCGGGCGTGCAGGGCTGTGAGGGAAGCACTTTTCCTTGGGCAGATTTTTAATTTTTCTGCTCTCGTCTCTGCAGTATTTCCTTACAGACAGCCTCGCTTCCCGTTTGAACCCGACTCTGCTTTACATTTCACGTTAAATTGCGGAATCAAACGTGAATGGGGCTATGCGCTGGTGGAGTGGAGAGAGTCTCCAAAAAGTCTCAATAGTAGAGAAGAAAAATAATAAAGGCCGTCAGCCGATCATGATCATATTTTTTTTCTCCTTTAATTTGATTTTCCCTGTCTTTCCTGCCTGTCTTAAAGAAGCGTTTGATGCAGGAGTGTTGGGTGGGTGTTTGATGCCCTTCTGGCGGCTTTAGCAGGTGATCCCCACGGCCGAACTTTGTCTCCCCCTCCCCGGGTCTCCCGGTGCCTCCGCCCGAGTCGGAGCCCCCTGCAAACTGCAAAACTGGCCGCAACGACCAGGCACCTTTTTTTTCCCCCACAGGGAAAAACTCGTTCCCTGCCCATTCTCCGAGACCGTTATTTGCCTAGGGGTGTAGCAGAGGGCAGGGAGACCAAACCCCAGAGCACCGCCGGGTGCGATCGCTGCTTCTGCCGTGGCACTGGTCATGTCCACGCCTAAGGGAGCTGCTCCTGCCGGAGCATCTCCCAGCGCGGGGCTTTAGCTGGGGGCAAAGCCCGGAGAAGCAAAGCCCTTGGGCAGTGCAGAGGGTTCAGCTTCAGTCCAGCCGACGTTGATCCCAGACCCTTCCAGGTGATCTGTTGGTTTTGCGATACATAATCGTTCTTGTTGCTTCTGTCGAGCAGCATCTAAATTCGTTTATTCTGATGAGAACCGTATCTACAAGTCCCCCAAGGCTCAGTGATGGATTTCTCTGTATTACCTCGTTATCAAGCTTGGCTGACCTCTAACTTCTCCGAAAACATGAACAAGACAGACCTGCTGCTGCCTGGGCTGCCCCAGGGGGCTCTTTTTCCACTTATGTGATTTCCTTTGATATTATTTCTCTTCTTTCCATATCCAAGGCTCAGACCTTCAGTGCTCCCTACAGTTCAACCTTTTTTCCAGCCCTGTATTGCCAGCTCCCAGCTTGCAAAGATCAGTTTGCAGTCTGCACACCAAGAGTTCCCAGTGCAGGGGGGTCGGTGGGAATTATGGTGACAAATAGAGATATATGAAATTCCCAGTTTGGAAACCACTGGAGCCAAGTGCCAATATCCATCCCTGCAGTGTTCAGATGGTGGACAGCTCGGGTTTGTTGACTTGGCTTTTCAAATGCAGGTGTCTCAAAGTCCACACCAAAAAAGGCCTGTATTCCAATAAAGGCTTTTCCCAGGCACCCCATGTGCAGAGCTGAGCCCCCATGAAACTTTGCAGAACGAGTCTCCCTGTCTTTTCTGCTCCTCAGATGAGTGGGAAACATCTTAAACACACATTTATTTAGGTGCTGTGTTATCTGACTTTAGCACCTGAGTTTTGGGCTTGCAGTTCCAAAACTTTGTCTCCTGCTCTCTATTCATAATTGATCCCACCCCACGTGGGTTTGAAGCCCACTAGTCAAGGTCATACACAGCTTAACACTCAACTGATTAACTCTGGCTTGCTATAAGCTCTTTTTTCAGTACTGTTCTTCAGCAATCTGACATGAAAAGAGATACATACACTTACATGACTCAGAGGAACACAACGATTTCAAGCCATAAACCACCAGGTGCACTTTTGAAACTCACCAAAGCCAGCTCTCCTGGTTGCCATAAAAAACACATTAGCCAAAGGCCGATGCATGTGGAAGGCAATTATGCTCTGGCACATGGCAGTGTGTATAGAACAGCTTGGTAACTGTGCCTACCACACAAGGAAAAATATTCCTGTGAAAACAAGCCTGCTAAATCACTTCATTCTTCACCAAATCCCCTGAAAATAGAAGGAAGGATTTTTACATTTGTTTTTTTGGGTTTTTTTTGGGGGGGAGGGGAGAGAGAGATGTGGGAGGGAATAATGTTTTCCAAAAGCAGGTGCACCAGTGCAAGAACCTAAATAAATGGCCAGATCCATAATGCTTTAGAAACTCATGATGAGGTTACTGAGCCCAGGTTTTCCATGGGCTGATCATGCCAAATATGTCCAGGAAATCCCTGCTGCTGAGTTTTCTGCATTCAGCAGTTGAGCAGCCCGTGCCCACCTCATCCACCAAGTTCACAAAAACCTACTTCTGCCAGAAATGCCAGCTGAGGACCTTCAGCTTGGGGGCCAGAAGCAATACAAGGAGGGCCTTCAAAGGAGGAAATGAGAGAGAAGGCAGAAAAATACTGGAATATACTCTGATTGATATAAAAATATTTCCCCTTTTTTTTTTTTCATATAGAAAAAGATTGGTGATAAGAGTCTTTGCATTTGGAAGTATCCAGCAATCTCCAGCTAGGGATCAGGTTAGGGTGAATCTGCTGTATCCTTGTGAAAAATCAGCCCTGCATGCACATGCTGATATCTACAGATCTTGCAAAGAGGTTCATAAACATATTTTGCCTCTCGGCTCGACCTCAAAGGAGATTCCACAGGGCTCTTTTTCCCTCATCGTGTCTTGGGAAGGAGTTGAATAAATAGAGAGAAAAATTTGCAACCTAAAGTATGGGAAGGGAGGAGAAGTATCTCACACATGTAGAGAAGCAAAGGGAGAGCCAAACCCCTTAAACCTCTCCCTTTACCTGGTGAAAGACTGCCAGGTAGAAAAATTATCAAACTAGGCACCACTTTAACAGTCTGGGGCTAAATCTTCACAGGAGGGTGAACCTCAGTTCTGTTTCCCCAACAGTGTATGGCTGTGCATGTTGATTCCTCCACTGCATCTATACCAGGTCACAGCTTCACCCCTCAGCCCAAATTTCGCATTTCTACACCCCAGCAGATTCTTCCTTCAAGTCCAAGGCTCACAGTTAATCCCTGCTTTGCACATTGGGACATGCAGCCTTGGCACATCCCAGCCTGACTTTGTGGCAGCATCAGTGTGGCTGCAAGGGACAG
Source organism: Platyrinchus mystaceus (assembly GCA_035041135.1). Taxonomy (NCBI): domain Eukaryota; kingdom Metazoa; phylum Chordata; class Aves; order Passeriformes; family Tyrannidae; genus Platyrinchus; species Platyrinchus mystaceus. The sequence continues at coordinate 8,502,017 of JAWWLV010000005.1, forward strand.
TTTTCCATCTCTATGTAACAGGTGCTCTGCCATACACAGTAGGTAAAAGAGTCACACCAGAAACACACCCCCAGCTTCTCCATACTGGTGTGAACTTCTGTCCCTTTCTTCAAACCACTGGAAAAAAATTGCTACCCCGAGCTGCAAAGGGCCAAGAGAGGGAAAGCCTGTCAACACACAGATTAAAATTAATCCAGCCACTCTGGGGGGGTTGAGGCTTCACATATACTCACATCCCCCTTTCTTTCACTTACTGCAGGTAAGCCTTTCCTTATTCTTGCTGGGAAGAGGAAACTGGATCACTCAGATTGAAGAAGCAACACTGAGGGCTGCTGAAGGAAACGCTGATGTTTCAAATCTGTCTTTATGTTGCTTGAAAAGACCTGATTTCTTCAAGATGGATATTCAGCATCACCCAGCTAACCAGATCCCAACAACACTCAATATAAAATGCCTTTTCCTTATTATCATTTCCCAGGCTTTTTTGTAGTCTAGATACTGAACATTAAAATTATTATATAAGAGGACATAAGTTATCTGTTCCCTGAAAATACATCGCTGGGGTCCTGTGGGGGAAGCAGGCTGGTGGGCTTCCCTCCCAGCGCAGAGATAAGCGTGCCATCTAGAGGAAATCCTCTTTATTGCCAGGACTGGCAGCTGAAAATTATCCAATAAAGCATAATTAACCTCTGGCTCCAGAGAAAATCCTCCACCCGTGCTCTGCTGCTCTGAGCTGTGGCACAGGCGTGCTGCAGCGGACTGGCGACGAGCCGAGGCATCGGGGCGGCTTGGGAAGGTCCTGAGTGCTTGAGGGACATCCCAGCCCACAGTGGCACATGCTGGCCTGACCCTTCCCTGTGGGTGTTGTCAGCTGCCCAGCCCCCCAGTGTGGGTGTTTGGGTGTAAAGGAGAAGGCTGCAATGTGGGTGTTTCCAGAGCACGTGTCGGCACCAGAGGACGGTGAGGAGACTGCACGTATGGTCAGATGAGAAGGATGTATGTATCACATAATGCCCTCCAGTGGCTGCTAGCAGCAGTCCTGGACCATGGGTGCTGACACCCGAGGCATAGGTGAGGTCTCAGGTGCACTAAAGGAGGCAGTGGTAGGGCCACCTCCTCTACCAGCAGCTCCGTCCCTGTGGAGCACAGCCCTGGAGAGCCCTTGTGGGAGTGATAAGGGTGTGCACAGTACAGCCAGCAGTGGGGAGGGGGTGTCAGGCCTCCTGTGGGACAGATCCACGTGTCCACTCATTTTTCCTAAGGAAAAAGCTTACTTCCCAGGCTGGACTGCTCTCTTATGCTGCTGCATAACATGGGCACCCTCATCCAAACCTTCACGCATGGGTGCAGGTCTGGGACACCCAACATGGGAGCACGTGGGATGGCAGATGCCATAGGTCTCATACCCTCTTGGGGTCAGTCAGCCCACTGAAGCATCCATATCTCACACCTTCCACTTCCCTACCACCACCACTACCAGTGAATAGCACATCTGCAATCACCAGCACATGGCTGTTTGTCCCACTAACAAAACCAAATCCATCCAGTCCTAAAGAGAATTGAAAAACAGTGGTCTCGGTTCAAGCAGAGGGACAAGTGCTCCTGCCCAGCAGGTAGCTGTCTTGTGAAAATGGGAAGCCTTGCAAAGAAACCCTTCAGAGATGGAGAAAGAGCAGGGAAGATCTCACATGAGAGGAACCTTATTCTGCACAAAAAGCAGGTTCACGCTTAAGCAGAGAATATTTGGATAGGAGCTGCTATTGCTTTGATGTGCTCATATTCTGCAGGATTCTTATTTCATACATTGTCATCACTTTTCTTTTATTGAAAATTATTCCCACTTTCCCCACCGTCTCCCCAACGTGTTGCTCTCTGGTGGTCCCAAGCAAGGCTGAACTCCACCAACACCCACAGCACTTTTTTTTCCGCTTTTAACAGCTATCCTGTCTCCATTTTGCAACCTCCTCACCTTCTTCTCGCCCACACCTGTGTATTCTCAGGCTCAACTCCTAACCCATGGCTTGGACATGCTGCTCCCACCACCTGCACAGTTGCTGTTTGCTCCCCCAGCTCCATGGCAGGCAGGGAAGGCACGGATGTTGCCACAACTCACACAGGTCCTTGTCACTCACATGGAGCAAAGGGCTTCATGGCACTGCCCTGGAAGCTTGTGTGGTTTATACATCTCTTATTTCCTGTCATTACTGAGAAGAGCCCAGTTGTAATAAAAATCTGGGCTCCAATCCTACAAACACTTATGCCTGAGCTTAACTCTAAGCACGTGAGCCGTCAAAGGGGACTATTCATCTGCTTAAAATGTAAGCATGTTCTTAAGCGGCTGTAGGCCTGGAGTCTGTTAGTGTGGGGATTTGTGCCTTAAACCCATATTCTGGGTCATTATCCTTTTCATGTCTTCTCTGCCATCTCAGAAGATGCTTCAGCAGGGAATTTTCAAGTTCTTCAATAAACTTTGTCTTCCCTAGCAGCCTGGATTCTTGCCTATTCTATGGGGCAATTCTCCTCTGTTGCCTCCCCTCCCCCTGTGAGCGATAATCCTGTGCTATTTCATGCTTGGCCAGACAATTAAGCCCTCTTGCTGCTTGGCTCTGTCTTTGTTATGTATAATTGTTCCAAATAATTAGCCACTATTGCACGCTATTCTGAAACTACTTTGTATTGCAATTATACTTAGAGGGTGAGCATCAGCTCGGGGAGAATCCAAGCAGCAGACAGCCTGGAAAGAAAGGGCTTCAAGCCGGGGGAAGATGGATACGTGCTTAAACCAACACTATGGAAAACCCAACAATAATAACCAGGGAGGAGTAAATGTTGCTTGGAGAGGGTCTGCAGCTGGTGGGGTCTGGGCTGCAGGGCCTGGCCAGGGTGTCATCTGGCTGCCACCTCGTGGGTGCTGGCTACAGTGCAGGAGGCAAAACCATACCCCACTTCCATCACTTCCGTGGTGACCTGAAAGGGCATCTTGACCAAGTGGCCAGTTTTGCCATTTCCATACAATGCAGGGAATGCGCAGCTCTGCTGGGATGCATCTGGGGTCTGGCAGGAAAACGTTCCCTCATGGTGTCTTTGGGATGGCAAAACTTGTGGTTTCCTGAGGGTAAAGATGAGATTGGTTCAGCAGCCTCATGGTTTTCCTGTGGGTAAACACATCTCTGTTATGGAAGTGCTGGATAGGAGATGCTCTTGGGAGGGAGTTACAGCTCCATAAAAGCAACTTTCTAGAACTGAAAAGAAGACCCCTTAGATTTACTCACTCTCCTGTCTTTCAAGCAGGGATCATCTGAAAAGGATATAACCAAGATCTGGGTTGGCTTGGCCTGAACTGGTGAACTAATTCCTCTGCTGAAACCCATGGCCTGCTCTGAGCAAAGAGCCAGGGTGGCCAGTGAGCTTGGACAATATTTGTGCTTTTTGAGATCCATTTGCTCCAGCCAGGTTAGGTCATTGCAGAGATTATACACTGCTGCCTTTGACTTGGCAGTGCTGATGCAAATGGAAAAGGAACTTTTCCCAGGCACATATGTAACTGGCCCAGATACATCCTTTCTCCTTGCAGCACACTGAGCTGCCACGAGCCAGGGCTGCTTGTTGATGTTGGGATGACACAGTTGATTCAATACATGCACAAAACCAACTGCTGCAGTGTAACCACTTCAGCGAAGTACAAAGACTGTGAAATGACTGGACCCCAGATGCTCTCCCAGGAGATTGTAGATGTTACTCTGTCAATGCTCAGGCTCTGCTGCTTTGCTGCCTGACTGCAGCCTTGCAGCTCAGGAACTGTTAGAGTCAGGCTAGTCCCCAGCTCTGCCATGCACACACCGTGTAGCACATTTCAAACACAAAGTCAGGCTGCCAACGAGGCTGGCTGCTGCTGGCTGCTGCAGCGAAGTGATCTGTCATCACCAACCCCTCACCTTCCATGAAGGGCACAGATTCTCACTGTGCTTCCATTTATTTCCCTATTTTCACTCTATGGAGAAGAGCTGCAGAGGACAGCCAGCACAACCCAACCCTGCCCCCTGTCCCCAGTGATGGCTTAGGAAAAGGGTAAAAGAAGGTACAGCCAGAGAAACCCTTCCTCTCTGAAATCTTCCCAGAGTCAACAACTAGTGTTTTAGGTATTTCCCAGCCTGGAGGTTGTATCCAACCCACTGCGTTTAATAACGACTGCCCCTGAACAGCCTCACCCTGTCTCATCCTGACCGTACCCCAAGCTTCCCTGATGTCCTGTTCCCCCCCAGCCATGAACAGGACCGACCTCAAAGGTCGGGATGCTGCCGGTACATGCTGAGCACCCCCGCCGGGAGCCGGGAGCGGCTTCCCAGGGCTTTCCACTGGAGGTCAGTGTTGGCCTGAGCACGCCGGCTGTCACTCCGGGCCACCTCGCCCCTGCCACCCCCCACCCCATGCCGGGGCGTTACACCCGTGGGGTAAAGCGGGGGAGGGCAGAGCAGCGTTGCTCTTGCTCTGTACAAACACAGCAGCGGCATCACCTGCTCCTGCCCGAATATGAACGACCCAAATATAAAGGACCAAAATATAATGTAGCAGAGGTGGTGACCGACCGCAAATACCCCGAGATGTAGCTCAGAGCTTAGGCAGTGCTGACTCCCAGATGATAATTTGTTAAAAACTCCTTATTACCTGGCAAAGCCAATCTCAGCCCGTCCCACTGCACCCACTGCCCATATCCCCATCATTATCATCTTGCTTTACTGACTCAATCTTGACCTCCAAGAAACACCACTGACTGTCTTCAATCCATGTATTTGCAAAGGGCAAAGTATTGCATAGAACAAAAGCTAGTTATGGTGCAACATTTCCAGCACTGGGACTGCCAGTGGACAGCTGGCAGCATCCAGACAAAATCCAACTCTACCAGAGTTGGACTAATAAGCTCTTCAGGAAATGTGTTTCAACTAAAATTTCAGCTAATGCTGTGTTTGTTTGTAACAGGATGGAAAACACTATTTATAGCATGGGAATATAATCTGGAAAGAGCATTTCTCACTGCTTGTTTGAACCTGTTGGAAGCAGCAGGAAGGTGGTATGAGCATGAAACATGCAGAATGCTGCCGTACGCAGAGAGATGCAGCAGCTCGGTTGGTTCTCCCTGGGCAGCCGGTGTTTCCCAGAGCAAAACAAGCATCCTTTCAAAGTGGCAGCTCATTTTGGCTGTGTGTTTCTGAATGTGCAGCCCGAGTTATCTGAAATCAGCCTGATTTGCAAAGAGTTACTCCCCGAGAAGTCAGACAAGATAGTCCAGATCACCACCTAAATAAATCTCTTTGGTGTTTGGGATCAACTCCACCTCCCCTGTCGGCAGCTCACGGGCTCGAGACAGGGCTCTCCCCACCATGGGAAGTTCAGAGGACCTCTTACCATCACCCTGAAGGATGACATTCATTCCACAATCTTAGAGAGCATAAAAAGTTTTGCCTCTGTCTTTTGTGTGAGCTCGAGACAGTTACAACTGTCATTACTTAATATTCCCTAAAGTCCCTTAATAAAGAGGGGAGGATTTCAAAGGAGACTTGGTTTCACAACTGAAATCTGGGTGATAATTACTCCTGCTTCATTCAAATCCTTCTTATTCACTACAGAGGGACATCGAAAAAACACTAAAACAGATGAAGGGCTCAGGTATAAACTTTACAAAGCTTAAAACTACTCTGTCCCAGCAAAGCTCATGCTTTACATGACACCTTAATCCTACTCATTTGCTAGATTCACCCTAACTGTAAACAAAGCTTTGAAATGAAAGCTTAAAAGCCTGGTTGGGATACATTAACTTAACCAAGAAGACACTCTTAAGGCATTAGTTTAATGACAATCACAATCACAATATGAGTTGGCAGCATTTTGTATATGTGAGGATTAATGTCTACAGGAAAAAGAAGAAAAGGGGGTTGTTCCTCCTGTTTTTCAGCTGTTTGGCAGTGTAAGACCCATGGTGAGGGTGGTTTATTGATACTTGCAGAGGGCTCTGGGCTGGGGCTGTCTGGCAGACAGGGATATACTGGGTCCTGGGAAGATGTGCAACCCAACACTTCACACCAGGGTTTGTCCTAACACATGCAATAGAGTCACCTGCTCTCTCTGAGCCAGGTTTTCAGGGATTCAGTCCACTGTGGTGACTTGCTTCACACCAGAGCCACTTCTTGCACAAGCACAGGGGTGGGATGGGTCTCTTGCAGACACATCCTTAGATCCTGAACTGGGTGCTACTCTCCAGAGAGCTCTGTGGCAGGAGGGCACAGGCAGCTGGGGGACAGGAACAAGCCACAGTCCAGCCCTTCAGGGACCCTGAGCCCCCATGGCTTCACCAGTACTTAACACCCAGAGATGCCAGGAAGTTGGAAAGCTCCCTGACACCAGCTCTCTGCTCCTGCAAGTCTTCAGGGTGACTGGGGAGGAGCCAGCACAGCCCAGTTTGAGATGTCACAGCTTGGCTGACTCTTCCCTGTACATCCCACCTGGGCAGAACCACGGCATTTCCTGCCCACCCCCTCCACTCAACATTGTTTTTCTTTTATGCCAGTACCTGGTTCTTCCCTACCTCAGCAACCCTCCTGTTCATGGTGCAAACCCAGCAGTCACTGCCCCATCACTCAGCAGCCCCAGTGCTTTGGGCACGTCTGGCCCTGACACCCTGAATACTTAGGCAAGACTTCAGAAGTTCTTCTGTTAGCAAAACACTGCGGGATCGGGCTCTGGGAATGAATGTGAGCTATGACAAACGTTCTTTCTGCTGACTGTCCTTGCAAGTGATTATTTCAGCATCCCCCTAAGTCATCTCTACAGACAGAATGTCACAGACAGGAACAGCATATTGCAACTTTCCATTAGGTGGAGGATGTCTGCCTATAGAGATCTTCTGCAGGGAGCCAAAGTATTCCAAGGGATAAGTTTTTTCACAACACCCTTTCTGAGCAGGGTTATCACTAAGGGAAAAGCACAGAAGCTGCTGCTGGGACCACAGTGAAAGCTGCAAGGGTCAAGCTGGAATGACCAGAGAGGAGACTCAGCACCCAGCACTCAGCTGAAGGTAGCAGAACAGATCTAGGCCAGTTTTTAGAGACAGATGGAGTCCAAATTTTAAGAAAGCCAAGAAGAAAAAATAATTTTCTTCCCTTCCTTCTCATACTAATCCCCCTCTCTGTTTCTGTGAAGCACATAGAATGAAAGAATGAAAAGCCACAAGCTCCCAAGCTGTGGACAAAAGCCGACTCTTCGGGTACTCTTTTGGTCGTGCCCAGACGCTGGGGAATAAGATGCTGTTTTACACCAAAGCTCAACTGACATCCAACTCCTCCTTAGAGAGAAAGGTGCAAAAAGGACTATAGAAACTGCCCTGCTTCAGAGGGCATGCTTGACAAACAGGAAAGAAATCCTAGCTTGGCACCAAAGGTTATTTAAATTAAAAAAAAATCTAAATCCAGGGATGGGGAATTCTGCCTTCAAACCCAGTGAGACAGTCTGGCTGGCAGTCCTGTAAATAAATAGCAGCAGCCTGGCCAGTGAACAGGTTAGAATTTTAATTGATTTTGTTGCTAGAAAGAAAAAATATGATCTCCTAATTCAATGTGCTAAATCAGAATTTCACCTGCAAGGGGTTCCTCAGAGGGAAGACACATTCCATGTACACAAATGGAAATCATCAAGTCCAGTAAGAGCTGCATTGGCAAACCTTACAGGAGTTACCACTCAGTTTTAAGAAAATCATAATAAAATAGAGAGCTTTGGAAAGTGTCACTAAAAACATAAGACGTGGCAGTGTCACAACAGCAGCACAAGTCCATTTCCCACCAGTTACAAGACTATAATTTCCTCTTGCCAAAATCCATCCAGAGCCAGAGGAACAGCAGCATTTGTCATATTGGAAGAAAAAGCTTTATTTTAAAAAAGTCTTTTCTAACAATAGAGGTAATTTTTAAAAATAGTAAAAAGAAGTAGTCAAGTTGGGATTTCTTTTCCTATGGGGAAAGGAAATGATAAACACCTTAAATAACCATTTAAAATCCAGTGAACTTGTTTAGTGGGATTTTTGGGTAACTTTCATTCCAGTTACACAGAAGGCACCCAGGGAAGAGAGGAGAAAGCCCATTTGTGAGAGTTCCTGCACCTTACACTGTGCATCCACCTCCCGGCTGTGCTCCTCCTCACCCTAGGGGTGCACTGCTGCAGACGGCATCCCCGGGGCCAGGCTGTGCAGAAGGGCAAGTGTGGGGAGCCCTGCCTGGCAGATGCAGCCAGAGATGGGGCAGAAAAATAGATCACCTTGCCTCCACTTCAAAATAAGCTGAGAAGGAGAGGAGTTGAGTCCTCTCACACCTGTGTCCGCACACAGCCAGACGTTGGGGACCCCGACTCTCCCCCAGCTGGTCCCCACAGCAGGGAGAAGTCCACTTGTCCAGAGATGCTCCTGGGAGCCTGGGGATGTCCAGCCAAGCCCCCTCAACCCCATCACATGTACCGCTCCAGGCCAGCAGGGAAGTTGGGCTGCCTCATGTAGGTGTTGCTGGAGCCGAACTGGCCGAGGGGCGAGGCGGAGAGCCCCAGGAGCTGCTCGCCGTGCTCGGCGCAGGCCGGAGGCCGCATGGCCGGCAGGGCCAGTCTGTTGGGGGCCCCGTAGAGCTGTGGGCTGCTGGGCGAGTAGCTGCCCTGTGCCACGGGCAGGTGAGGGGGCGAGGCGGCATAAGGGTAAGCCAGGGTGTTGGGGCCAGCCCGGCCTAACAAGCCGGGGCTGACGGGCTGTGCCTGGAAGCAGGGAGGCTCGGAGCTGCTGGCGGAGCAGGCGGGAGCCAACTCGGCTCCAGGCAAACCCAGCGATGGGTGGCCCAGCTCGGAGGGCGGTGAGGGCTGCAGGGCCTGCTGCCCGCTGATGAGACTGTCGATGCTGAACATCCTGGGATGCTGTGCCGGCGGTGCTGTCCCGGCTGCATAGGGGTGGAAGACAGTGCTGGAGAGCTGCGGGCCGTAGCCAGGCGAACAGAGGGCATTGGGGTAGGGTGCTGCCGGTGCTGCGGGGCGGCCGGCGGGCGGGGGCGTGAAGGCGCTGGAGTTCTGCATGTAGCCGGGGTAGGTGGTGATGTCGGTGCGCTTGAAGCGCTTCCTCCGGCGCAGGAAGCTCCCGTTGTCAAACATGTCCTCTGCAGCCGGGTCCAGTGTCCAGTAGTTGCCCTTGCCGGGATGTCCGGGCTCCCGGGGGATCTTGACGAAGCAGTCGTTGAGGGTGAGGTTGTGGCGGATGCTGTTCTGCCACTTCTTTGGGTTCTCCCGGTAGAAGGGGAAGCGCTCGGTGATGAACTTGTAGATGCCCCCCAAGGTGAGCTTCCTCTCGGCGGCGTTGGCGATGGCCATGGCGATGAGGGCGATGTAGGAGTACGGGGGTTTGCCCCGCTGCACCGGCCGCTTCCTCCGGCGACCCCCGGCGGGGGGCGGCGGCTCCTCGGGGGGCGGCGGCGGCGGGGCAGGGCTGCCCCCTCCACCCCGCGGCTCCGGCTTCACCGGCGGCGCCTGCGGAGACCCCCGGGGCGGCCCGGGGGAGCCGGGGCTGGCCGCGGCGGCGGGGCTGGGCGCCGGCAGCGTGCACATGCCTCGCAGGCAGGGGAAGCCGGCCGCGTTCATATACGGCCCTCGCCTTCCTCCTCCTCCTCGTCGGAGGATGGGGGGGAGCGGCGGGAGAAAGAGTCCCCCCCGAGGGGAGGGGAAGGGGGAGAGGGAGGGGAAGGGGAAAGGGGGCTGGCGCCGCGGCAGCTCCCTGCGATGGGGAGGTCGGTCCCGAGCCGCTTGGCAATATATAGGGCGTTCGCCCCCCCGGAGGGGCGTGCGGTGCCGGCCCGCCCGGCCCCTCTCCCCCGACGGGAGGAGGAGGTCCCCGGGGAGGGGTCCCGACTCCCATGACTAAATCCCCCAGCCTCTCCTGGGGTTCGTTCCGCAGCCGTGCCCCCGAGAGGTCCCTCCCCCGGGGGTCCCGGAGCCAGCGCTGGGCCGGCCCTGCTTCGGGGCACTTCGCTTTCCTCGGAAGAGGTGTTTCCTCCCAGCAGAAAAACCAAACAAAATCAGTCCCGACGGCCAGCCCGGGGCGAGTTTGGTGCCGCCGCCAGCCCTCAGCAGTAGAGCAGGTAACCTCCCGCCGGGACCCCTCCTGCGCTTGGATTTCGTTGTCTTTTTTCCCTATGGAAAGCGCTTAGAGTTGGCCCCAAGTCAGTGCCGGCAACAGCCAGGTTTAGTTACTTTGCAGCCTGGTGAGACCTCCTGGGTAAGGAAATCCTGGGAAAAGTTTTTTTCTTTTTCCCGGGAGAAAGAGAAATGGTCCGCAGAGCTCAAGGGCCGCCCGCAGGTACCTCCCGCAGTGCAGGCAAGGGATGCAGGAGAGGGATGGCACTTTGGGGCTGGACAGGGGAAGTGGGAGTCACTATATCACTGCAGACAATCTGAAGCTGAAGGAAGACACCGGTCTCAGAATGCTCTACTGATTTCTGGAGAAAACCTCTTCAGTTCTGAGCCTGCGCTCCAGAGCGAGCTGGCTGGGCAGAACCGCGGCCCCTCATCCATATGCCGATACCAGACCTGGGGGCTGCTGGCTGCTTTAGCGGCACTAAAAAAGCTGGGAGCTTTTGCACCGCCCTCACCCAGTGCTGCCGACCATCACCTCTAAGCCAAATGCCCAAGGAGACCCCAGCCCACAGCAGGTACGGGAGCTGCTGCGTAAGGGTGGGCTGGACAAGCCAGGGGGAATTTCTGTAGCCAGAGCACAGCTTTATACATAGCTACATGTCCATGTCCTGAGAAGGCAGATGGAAATGTGTAATGTCTACACCGTTAATGCAGTGGCAGATCCCTTCATATGTGCGGGGAGTAAAAATTGAAACCTTCAACTTTGTAACTTGGTTGAAAGTATTTCCAGTAGCAAAGAATGATGAAAGCCTTTTTCCACACAGGCAAGCAGGTGATCTTGATTGGGTCATATCATCCTTCTTCCTTCCTCTTTAAACTAAAAAACCACCCAGTCTTTTGGAAAAGAGTCTTCAGCTCTTTCCTTTAAGCATTTCCTAGTGGTTTTAAGTTCACCATCCAGGTTATCTCCGACCATCACTCATTCCCTTTCTTGTGCCTGTATGTGGTTTTGTCCTTGCTTTATTTTTCCTGCAGATATTTGTGGCTCTTCTTCCACTCTCCAGGGCTCAGTCAGGGAACCGTGGTCTAACAGGGCCATGGCGAGTCCAGTCCTGTTCTGACACAGAGCAGTGCTGTTGCAGTAAACTGCCTCAGTTTTCGTTCTGCCAAATTAGGGTAACAACAGGAGGGTAGGTGCTGGCTGGGGGACAGAGAGCAGGAGAAAAAGGGCAAAACACAGCCTTAGGGAAAGATGCCTTTTGCCACAGAAGACACAGACCCTCAGGGAGGAAAGCAAGTGAAAGGCACGGCTGGGACTATTCATTCACCTTGGGAGAGACAAGGGAAAAAGAATGGAAGATTTGTATTTCTCCTGGAGCGTGCATTTCAATCAAGCAAGTATCAGAATGCAGCTACTTCATTTCAGTCAGAGGATCTGACTTCTCCACTCACTGGAGAGGATGGCAGGACAGATGACCAAGAAGGGACTCCCTAAAGAGCATTCCAAAATGCACAAGGAAAATTAACCCCCTGGGGGGAGAAGGAAACCTTCCTCTTTGCAAACATTAGCTGGTGAGATTTTTGTGTCAATGTGAGGATTGTAACATATTCTGATCTGGCAAGAATAGCTTTGGGAGGGAAAAGGGTTATGGAGGGGAAAAGAGGAATAGCTTTTCTCAGTCATATCAAATAGCCCTTACTTATCACTCCTTTTTTTCTTTTTTTTTTCTTTTTTTTTTTTTTTTTAAGTCTAAACAACAGAAAAGAGTTGGAAAAGAAAACCCAACATTATAGCTGGATCTGGAGCAGCCTGCACCTGAGATCAGATCTAGCAAAGGAGGAGACATCTCATCTGGACGATGGGCTCTGAACACCCAACGGCTTTAAGTGTTTATAGTCTGAGGCCTGATCTCATGTCATTTTACACACAGTGGGAGAAGCCCCGGTCCCATCTCGGGCTGGGGCCTGGCTGAGACTCCAGCTGGTGAGTAGTTACTTTAAAGCTGATGAGACCATTCAAATTACTCTCAACTTCAGTGGGTTAAGATCCAGATGTCAAAGTAGCTTTGACAGATGGATAAAGCAGCGGGATGGAGGTGGTCAGGAGCACAGAGACAGAAAACAAACTGCATTTTAGCATGGAAATAAGGAAGGCCAAAACACACAGACTCTGATTCCTACATATGCTTTCTCACTCAGGGTGCTCTTTGGCCCAGATCTATTATTAAAAATTGGAAGACAATAGTAAAGATGGCTACCAAACAAACACAATCTGGATGTCTCTTTAAAGTGAGGTGATGAGAAGGGAATAAATCACATTTACTAAGCAAGTGTAAGTTTTGCCAGCAACTGCTGCCTTCTGCATCAGTTCATCCTAACTGAGTACGCAGAGCCATTTCAACTGCTCTTTTACCTCCAGCTCCTGAACTGTTTTGCACTAGAACTGCAGCCTCCTCTAGAAATGTTGCACACACAAATCACTTTACAGCACAGGTAAAGTTGTTTCACTGCAGAGGAACGGGGGTGTGCACCCTCAGTGAGCTGCTGTTTTAAGCCCTGCATGCACCCAGGTAGGTATTGCACCCATGGTACCCAGGCCACATTTCCAAGCTACTCTTTGCAATCACGTGGGTTAGAAAAATATGCATTTTCTTGCCCCAAAACAAAACAGTCTTTTGCTAAACCACATGAAATATGGGGGTAACTGGGTAGAAGGTTCATGATCTTTAATGCAGCCATGCTGAGAGACCAGTGGGTTTCTCCTATCCTGAGTAAAACAGTAGCCTAGACATCTGCACCAGGCACAGTTGCATTTGGAGCATCCCTGTATCCAGAGCCCTCCCCTTAGCCATGAAGCAAGTCATCTGTTACTCAGTCCCCCCTGGGATGTGCAAGGAAAAAGAGGGGGTGGGAGCCCTGAGAGCAAGGAGTTCTCTGGTTCCTCTCCCAGGAACTTCAACAGTGAGCAGCCCAAAGCATCCTCCAGTCTCAGAGCCAGCTGTGGCCTCTGGAAGATGCTTCAATGACACAACACCTGCTGATGGTGCTCTTAACATGGTCCTGAATTACCCCATTACTTACTAACAACCAAACATTCAGGGATTTCCTTGGCTGAAAGCTGTACAAACCCATTCCCACCCTCCATGCATCACTATCTGAATCCATCCGTGCTCTAAACCCCCAGACAGAGACCTTCAGAAGAATCTTGAGAGATCCTCCCACCACAGCTGCTCTGTGCAATGGGAAGGCTTTGCCACCAGAAGGAGAATCACATTGCCCACAGAATAACAGAATGGGTCAGGTTGGAAGGGACCACAGTGGGTCATCTGGTCCCACCTTCTTGCTCAAGGAGGGTCATCCCAGAGCACATGGCACAGGATTGCATCCAGATGGTTCCTGAACGTCTCCAGTGAGGGAGACTCCACACCCCCTCTGAGTAACCTGTTCCAGTGCACAGTTACCTCTCAGGAAAGAAGTTCTTTCTCACATTCAGGTGGAACTTCCTGGGCATCATTTTCTGCCCATTGCCTCTTGTCCTATTGCTTGGCACCCCCAAGAAGAGCCATATAAGAGGTCAACACATTTGCACGAGGTTACTTCAGCTGGGGTGTGTGTATGGGAAATCCTTTCCTCCTGGGACATTTCCCTCATGGGATGCCACCTCTCAGAGGAGGAACATCTGATGGAGGAAGCAACGAAAGCAAAACAGTAGACCTGGAGGATCGACTCTGTGGCTTGTAACCCCAACTAGCACATGTGCAGGAGTGGTGGGGCCACAACACTGCTCAGCTACGGGATCAGCAGCCATGCAAAAAGCAGCCCAGGACACCAGGCAATGACTGCCTGGGGTCAAAGGAGCCACAGTTAAACACCCTTCCTGAGCTGTTCCATTTCTTCAAGATGCAGGAAACTGATAACCAAAGAAAATAAATTCTTCCTGAGAACTAACTCTTTGAGTCACTTATGTATTTATAGGCAAGTGTGCAGTAAGGTCCAGACAAAATCATTTCTTCTCAAAAAGGATAGGTAAAGCATTTACCAAAACTGGGGAACATCAGGGAAAAAATCCTAAAATAAGAAACTTGTAACCTATTCTTTACCTTTCCGAGGCAAGTTCTGGTTTTTTTCCAACTAAAACCAGTCCAGAGTCTTTTGTGCATTGCCACACTATTTCTCTCCCCCTGACCCCACACATTATCCCAAGTCTTCCCCATGCCGGGAAGCTCTGCCTCCACCCAGTCCTTCCTACCTGCCACGCAGGAGATTTTTCTGCTGCCCAGATCCTGTCTCCACCACAGCTCCAGCGAGCCCCTCAAGCCTGCTGAGGCTTGGGTTTGTCAAAGAAATCAAGGGAATGATGCCCAACTGCCCTAGATGCTGCACACCAGGGCTCCCAGGCAAGGACTTCACTGCAAAACTTTCCCTTTTCCCTGTCGATTTGCTGGTCTCTTACAAGTTGCAAGACCAGGCAGATGGTTAAAATCCCACATTGCTGGCTCACTACCCACTCTCTTTTTCCTCTGTTTAATGCTCCTGCCAGCACTGATTTCATTCACTCTGACTGTAATAGCCTTTTCCCTCCCCTCAGGCCAGGAGCACACCTCTGTCATGAAAAATTTCCCTCCTGTCTTGTACCTTCAGCCTGATCTGCCTGCAGCCCAACTGGCAGGTAGTTTTTCTTCTCACCACTTAAAATACTTTTGAAACAAAGACTCTTTAATGCCCCCCAGCCTAGGCAGGCACCTCTGGGAATCCCCTCCTGGTAGTGCAGGGGGAGCACTAACCTCAGCAGGGTGTACAGAGCATCCCATCCCGTGAGCTAGTGGGACCAGGTAAATGGAGTCTGTGTAGGACACAGAGTCTCCTGAGATGGTGAGGATGGAGTGGGACACAGAGTTGAAAGGATGAGATGGTGATCTGGGGGAAAGAAGAACATAGATCCTCACACCTAGCCCACATGCTTGCTTACTAGCCTACAGAGGTATCTCCAAGACTAAGATTTTGTGCAATGACTTCAAAGTGCAGGAAAAGGGTCTCCAGCCATGACAAGCCAGTGTTCATCCCATCATTTCCTCATGAGAAGGCGAGAGAGATGATTCAGACTCAAATCAGACTGGACAAGTATGAATCACAGCATTTGTCTCACATTCCTCCTGGCCAAAACCATCCCTGGCTGATGCTACTTCGGGGCTGGGAGAGTCAGCCTGGGCATTTCTTTATTTTGGAGGTCCACAGACATTCCGTTGATTCATTTCCATCTGCCACTTCTGACGTGGTGTGGACACTGGAATCCCCCAGCTGAGGTGGGAATCTCCATATAACAGCAGTGTTTGATGAAGGTAGGCAGCAGCATCCAGGTCCTGGGCAGTTTCTGTTAGAACTGAGTGCCTGGGGAGAGCGTTTGTGGTTCATCTGTCACCACTTGCCCTGGAGTAGCTGTTCAGAAGGACCTCGCCACAACACTGGCCTTTGGTGAAGTGCTTCAGTTTGGATGAGAAGCAGTTGATGCCAGTCTGCAACGTACCTGAGTCAACTCTATCACCTTGGGAGGCCAGTTAGCCCCAAAACCAGCACTCATACTTCCCCAAGCCCTCCAAGCAGTGTGAGCTATGGGGAATGTGGCCTCTCTCTGACGGAATTTCAAGCCCCTCTCACACCTCTTTCTGTTGGCCTTTTGTTGTTGTGTCTGCGTCTCCCAAGGGTGTCCTGCAGCTCATTCTCCCTGTTCACAGCCCTCACTCAGGTGCTATGACACAAGTCCACACAGGGGTGGACTTGAGAGAGGTCCCCAGCAGCCCCAGCCCTGACTTTTCTCTTTTCATGTTGCCAGCTCAAAGCCCCATTGTAGCCTGGACCAGAAGGGTCCATATGATGCTTGAAAGAAACCAAAGCTTTTGATAAGCTAACAGGCTGAACAGGTCTTGGCCTTATTGCTAACCTTCTAGATGAACCCCAACTCCATCTCGTTGTGCCACCTTGAGTATAAATGATGAGGGAGATGATTTTTGACTTGAAACCTGGCTTGGATCGTGTTTATCCAAGAGGACAGGTGCAAAACCTGACACTGAACTCCCTTAGCAGCTGAGCATAGAAGAGAGCTCTGCCTGCACTACATCTCAGCCTCAAGGATTGGACACCACATGATGTCAACTGGAAGCACCCTTCTTTAAAGATGTCCAATAGAGTATGTCCTTGGGGAAAGGTTAGAAATTGTTTTGCCCATTTCTAAATGGGGATAGCAAGTAGAGCATAAATGACTGACTCTGCTGGAGCAAAGCAGCAAGCCAGTGACATCATTGGGACCACCATCCAAATACTCTCTGACTTTGCAGAGGCATCTAATTGACATCTCTGGAAGCTTTTCCCATATACATCATGTTGTTTTAGTTACACAGAATATATATCACATGCATTTAGTTTTTGTATGCATAAAAAACATTTTCACCATGATTCTGTAGGACAAAGCTCATGGCTTAACTGTACCGGTTAAGTTTCCACTGAACCTTCATAATTTAGTTTGTCAATAGGAATGAGTGAATAACAGACTCTGGTGGAGTTTTCTGAATGAAAAACCTGTGGTGGCGTCCCTTAGTGCTATGGGAAGAAATCCTCTTCAAAATGATGTGAAATCATCTAGGAAACAACAGCTGAAGGTCTCCAGGAGGTAACCAGGGCAGATACAGATGCTAATAAAAATTTACACAGGCCCAAGACAAGTCAGGAGACAAAACTTAGCATCAACTGCTCCCCTTTCTCAATCAGTTTGCTGCACTACACAATCTTCTTTGAAAGATGACCAGATGATTCAATATTATCCATTTTCTTTACACCAAATTTGGAGTGTACAAACTTTGCACAAGTTTTCCTGCCTTGTCACTCTCTCAGCAGTTGTGGCATATCTTCACAAACCTAAAAGATCCAAAGTGGGCAGCTTGTCCCCCACCATGCAGGGAGGGAAACTGAGGCAAAGGGAGACACAGGAAACCTGGCCTAAGCCTGAGAGTGGATGAAAAAAAGAAAGAAAAAACCCAAACCAAAACAAAACAACTCCAGGATCGGGTCATAATTTTTCCAGCATAAACAGTCTGGCAGATGTTTGTAAGAGAAACTTAGGAACCCATCTTCCATTCAAACCAGCAAGAACGGGGAACTTACATCCTGCCATAAAGTTCCTTAAGAAAAAAATCATCAGCACCAAAAAGAAGTTGTAAGAGGCACAAAACATTCAGGCAGAGTGGAAGCCAAAAGAACTGTCTCAAGTCCCAGATGAACAGCACGTGGACACCGAGGCATTTGAGGTATGTACCTGACTGCAGGGAGGAAGGGGTAAAGAGGTGCCAGGGTGGGCGACCAGCAGCATGCCAGGCCCCACCAGGGGGTTCAGCAGCTTCCACTGCAGAATTAGCTGCTTTCAAACAAGTCCTAATGGCTTTGCCTTGTAGACCCACAAAATCCAGAGGCTGGTGTCTGCCATGGGCTTGTTCTTCCACTGCTTAGTGTGTCCCTGAGTAAAAGGGGCCCAGATGCAGCCACCAGCCTTCAACACAATCCCAGAGGATAAAAGACGAGCAAAGGAGAATGGAAGGCCATTTCAACAGTGAGGTGTCTGTGCTATAAGCATCCTGGGGGACCAAGGTTGGCCTCCTTCCCAGAGCTGCCAATCCTTGTGTTTTCGTCACAGATTTGTCAGAGTGGGAAGGATTTATTCCCATTTAATTATTTTGATTTCTTTACTCCTTACACCACAACTGAGGAGTCCAGACTGCAAAGGACAACAAGAAAACTGATCTTTCATGCTAACACTCAGAGGTCAAAGGAAGATCCTGTGTTGCTGATGATGGTGAGAGCATGCAGATGGGGAAAAATGCTCTTTTTAATCCAGTCTCAAGAATTTGGCTGGCCTAAGAACTGAGCCCGAGGTGCTCAGGTACCCCATCATCAGCTGCATCCCAGTACTGAGCAGACCCCATAGAAGGGATGTCAGCACCAGCTGGGCTGGTCCTTGGCCTCTGGAGGTAAGAAGTCACTTTTCCTCCAAAGCCAAGACCAATCAAGAACCTTCCCGGGGAGCAAATCACAGCACACGCCCTCTGTCAGCAGGAGCCATTGCCAACTGCTGTCATGGGGCCACCAGCCAAGAGCTGGGCTTGGGATAACTGTATCAAAATTCATTAACCTAATTATTGTGTTCCCACGTGGGTGGAGAGGGACTTCATCAGGCAGAACAAGCAAGCCACAACAGCAGGCGGTACCTCCTCACTGCCAGAGCCGGGACTCGCAAGGAGGCTCTGCCTCTTTGCTGCTTCCCCTGCATACACTCAAATTACCAACCTGCCAACCTCCTGCTCAGCCAACCCCCTCACTCTGCAAACAGAAACTCGGTGCCCCAGAGGGTCTCACAGGCCTTATTCAGGTTGATGATTGTGAAAAAAATCCCCCATTCCTACCAATTCTGGGGGAAAACCTTGGCAACGGTGGCCCCAGGTTAAGCCTGCCATGGGATGCTCTACGCAGGACCCGGATCAGAGCCCTGCACAGCATGTATTCCATGGGGGCAGGAACAGAGCAGCCTCGTGTCCTTGATCACCATCAGAGCACTGCTGCACAAATATCCCTGCAAAGGAGTATATGACAGCAATTTCTCCCCTCATATGATGGCCTTTGCTGGATGTCCCCACAGCAGGTATTGTGGTCATCACAGCCAGGGTGATTCCCACGAGCTTGATGAGAGCTGACTATGTCCCACCTCTATTCTGACACAGACCAAATGTCCTCCAGATCCTCCACAGAGCAACCAAAATCCCAAACAGAAAGGCAGGACATCCTAGGAAAGGCCAAGACAATCAATTTACCCATACGTGGCAGTGGTGGAACAGGGTAGTTTCAAGTTCCTTGTTGAGGTGGGGGAGATTTCAGGTGGATTTTACAGCTCTCAGCAGTGCTTTGATCTGTTAACTTGGACAGGAGAAGAACCAGACGAGTGCTCAGCATGTCCAACACCTTTCCTCCCAGGGTAAGACCCAACATGGACACAAAGTCATAATTCCCCTTACGTATCTGGGGAGCTCCCCTCTAGACCATTGAAGCAGCAGGGCAGAAAAGATTCTTGGGATGCAGGAAACCAATGGAAAGTAATTTCTCATGTGAGACATCTTTGCATAATTACACATAAAACACATCTGCTCAGTAGAGTTACCTCAAGATGAAGGGTCAGAAACACAAAAGAAAAGGTTGGATTTACACCCCAACGTGCTGGTGCTGTGGAACGATGTGTCTGCTCTCACCAGCCTATTGTAGTCTGCCCATATTGAAAACAGAGATAAATGCTCATCACCTGCCCCAGAGGTGCATTGCAAGGGTTAACTCATTAACCTGCTCACCTAAAACAGTACATGAAGAGCATCGGTGCCTGATCTCAGCACCATTTAGTGAATCACACCCGAACTCCTGGACCAGGACTCTGGGAAGCAACAGAAAAACACGGCAAGGTACCACTGCCAGCTACACCAACGGCGGCAGGGCAGAGAGCATCGGTCACATCACCACCGGCCCTGGGCTTCACGTGTCACTGATTGACTCAAGTTTTAATTATGCCCCAATATCTCCATGTCTCCCAAAACACAAAGCTTTCAGCCGGGCAGTTCCTGCCAGCTGAAATTTCATAAAGAGCAGCGAGTGACTAAGACAGCCCAACCTTCAAGTCAGATGTTAACAGCTTTGGACAAGTGTGGGATTTTTACACCCCTATCTGCAGGAAAATCTGATGTTTAGTGCCCTGACTGTGAGCAGGTCACTCTTAAACCCCTGAACATCCCAGGCAAAAAAAAAAAAAAAAAAAAAAAAGTCACAAAAAAAAAAAAAAAAGCGCCGGAGGGGAATTGTACTGGCTCTAATCCCTTCTGCCATTCTGCATATTCATGGAACATTGTCATAACACATCAGCAGGACAAAAGGTCTGTCGGCACCTCCTCCTCATTCCTTTGATAAACCACGAGACAAATGCTGAGTAAACACTTGGAATCCATTCACTGCACTATTCTCATCGGGATGAGAAAGGGCTCCTCTTTCTTGCAGGCCCAGAGCTGCTCAGCCTAATAAAGTACGGCCCACGGCCCGTGAAAAGAGAGGCCTATGGATGATGAAAACATGGATTATCTCATTTCACCCTCCTTGTATCAGACCCTGCTCACATTCTGAGTGCACTTGGTCTGACACGCAATTACACACACAAAAAAAAATAATAATAAAATTAAAAAAAAAAAGCCGGGTGAAGGGGGTGTTTAGCAAGTGGGGGGACTGTCCATGAAATTTCACACATGACCTTTCCCTAGTGGGAAAGTAATTTGTTTCTGTTCCAGCCGTCACCAGGAGTTTTCCCATTGATACCATCATTCCCTTAAATATTGTGGTTGGTTGGAGAAGAGATAATACTTAGGACAAAGCTTTGCAGGTCACTAATGGCCTGATTCAAACTGGCACTGAGCACCCCACAAATGGCTGGGATGTTACTGAGCACCCCACAAATGGCTCCCTGGTTGTGCTGCTGCCTTGGCTCTCTGTTGCCTGCCTGGCAGTGGGAGCAGGCAAAGCCCCATTCTCCTCACAGGACTGCAAAATCAAGGGTCCTGGGGTCAAAAAAGCCCCTGGAGAAGGAGGAGTGACTTCTGTGCCCAAGGAGCCTTGGTGGTTTGGGATCTCCAGGTGAACACCCCAATGCAAACAAAGCAGGTTGGGGCATGAGATCTCCTGTGATGGAGGTCACTGAGCTCCAGTGTGGAGTCCCTTTGGTCAGGCTGGGACCTCACCAGAGTCAAGAGCAGGCTGGTGAGGCTGGGAGCAGCACAGCTCCTTCAGCCTTTCTTCACACCCCACAGTCAGGCAGAGACACACTGCCAGATAACTAAAAATCTCCCCAAATCAGCATAAAAAGCCTCCTTACCATTAGGCGTTCGGTGACTTGACCCAGGTTACACAGGACGTCGATCACCAAAGTCGACCCCAAGCGCTTTCCAACACTTAGTGCAGCCTCCGCCGTTGCCCAGGTTTCTGGAGGCTGAGCTAAAAAAAACCTGCAATAAAACAAACAATTTAATAACCCAAAACAGGACAAAGAATTGGTTCTTTTGAAAGCAATCGTCTGAAAGAAATATCTTCCATTTAAATAAGCTCCTTTACTTGGAAGAACATGAGCAGTTTTCAATGTGAAAATAAATTTCAGAGATGGTACATGGGGAACAAGCACACTTAAAACAATTGTGCCCTTAATGAAAAACAAGACATAGTTATGAATGGCTGCCAAATGATGAAGAAACAGTAAATAGACTGCTGATTAACTGGGGTCTCTTTGTTAAATAAATGGATCATAATCCTGTCCACTAACTGAGGGATGAGTATATAAATAGTGTGTTCAATGCTTTTGTTTCTGAAGAATCCTTAGGTTCACCCTTGAATTTCAAAAAACACGAGCAGTTGCTCCTCGACGTGGTACATCAGTGCTGAACGTCGCTATTCAAATATTTGCGTTTTACAAGGTGTTCGTTACAAAACCTCCCCGAGGACTCGGTGCAGTCTCACGGCAGCTCCAGTCGCTCGCTGGGCTCGAGTAAAACCCGCGCCATCCCCCGGCCAGGCAGGCGATGCCGGCTGTTTGTTTTCCCTGAGCGGGTGACTCCTCTCCCTCAGCAACCAAGAGGCAAAAGCAAGTGTGAAACTTGCACGGCTTCCAGGAGGCTGTTTGTTCTGCTGCCCGAAAGCAATTCCTGGGCTAAACCGTATTTGCACGTGTGATGTCTGCACTTCTCTGCCCCGGGATGGGTGATGAGCAGGCTGCTACCCCCCCACCTACAAACACCTACATCTGACCTGCAGAGCAACACAGCACAGCACTTCATTAAAATGTTAGAATAATGCAGTGATTTCCTTCCTTAGATCACACTTTTATTTCCCCAGTTACTGCATTATTTAATAAATAAATAAATAAATAAATAAATAAATGAAATTCAGCAGTGCTGTTAAGCCCAGATCCTCTGAGACTGCTTAGGCACATAACTCCCATCCACATCCAAATGATCTCAGGCGTCTTTGGGATACGAGCCTCTGAGAACTCATCGCTTGGTGTTTCTTGCAGACGCAAGTCTCCAAGCAGTTTCTCTCCCTGCCCAGCAGTGGCTCCAGCCTGCAGGGCTTTGGGGCTCTGAACTCAATCCCGTGGGATAAACATTGGTTCCAAGCACTCAAAGATGCTGAGCAATCTCCCTCCACTCATGCAGCCACCGGTACCAGATGCCCTCAGCTCCCTTCTCCACAAGCCAGCACCCGGCTAGGGGACAGACCAGTTATGAGGGGGAGCAGAAACAACCCTCATCCTGTTTTCAGCAGTTTTCCAGGGACTCTGCTATGCTTTGCACCAGGTTCCATGGCTCCTGCACCATTCCCCAGGGCTGGGATGCAGGCAGCTGTGCTACAAACAAGTTACCTGGACTTAAAACCCAACCCAGGGTTGCTCCTGGAATGCTCGGTGCTTAGAAGAGTAGGAAGCTTCATACATCTTATTCCAACCTGTTGCTCTCCTAGGATGACTCTGACACCCCTGAGAACTTCTGGGCCCTGGGGAAGGGTCAGAATTTGGCCCTGAAGATTGACAGGGAGTTTTCCCATGGACTCCTGCAGAAGCAGCTTTGGTACCTATTGCACCCTGTCAGCAGCATTCAGGTTAGAGCCTCCAGCTTTAAATCGACAATGTTCCTCTCCAAACCCAATAAGTAATTGTGGGATTCGCTAATAGGGCTTGTCAAAATCAATTGGGGTTAAACACCTTTAGCTACAATAACAGTCATCTGACCCCGGGCTCCAGAAACCGCCGGGCTCAGAGGAACCCCGAGGGGTTATTCCTGGCTTCCCATTGCTTTGAGACAGATAAAAGAGCAGACGATGCAGAGCTGGGTAATCCGTTCAGCCCATCCCAGCCATGCACTGAAGTGACAGCTCCCAGAGTTTCTGCAGAGCTGGCTCCTCCTGGGAATTGTGTGTGGAGGGGCCAATTTGCTCAACAAAACCTGGGCAACCAGAGTTTTCTTAAATTCAATTGCCTGAAGGAGAAGGTAAATAGCATTTAAGCGGAGGAAAGTGCATTAAAACTACATCTTTGATACAATGGCTGATACACCCCATGCTGCCAACGCCTGAAATGATAATATTTTTTTTCTTAAATAAATAGCTCAGCAGCAGGATCCCAGCTTCCCCCAGCACAGGGAGGCTTCATGCTGCAGCAGGCACATTTCCAGCCCTCCAGGCCAAACTGCTTCAGTGCTTCCCCTCTTTGCTGGGCTCATTCCTGCTGGTGGACCAGGTCAGGAGGGACCAACAACGGTGCCCATGATGTGCTGAGGATCCACACATCCAGAGGGCACTTTCAGCTTTATGTTTTCCCAGGAGGAATGTGTAGGAACACCAGTTAGCACGGACATCCTTCCCAGGTTAGTACAAAGGGCTTTTCCTGCCCATGGGAACTTGTTGGTTTTAGAGACCTGCCAGACCTCGACACAGAGGAAGGCAAAGCAAGGTGGGTCAGGAAGAGAAACAAATATTCAGGATTTGGAGCACTTGCATAACCCAGTGAGCTTCTTTCTCCTTCTCCAGCTGTGGGATGCACCACCACCTTCTACTCTTCCCTGGGAGCTTTTCATCTGTGCCTTCCTCGTTTTTCTCTCTGGGCAGTGTCTGTGACCATGGGGGTATTGGGGACCTCAGGAGAGGGTCTCCAGGTATCCCAGGGGAGGCTCCTTGGGGACCTGAGACTCTGAGCTAGACAGAAACAGTGCAGAGGAAAGGAACAAAGCTCTCGTGCTGTGCACAGACAGGCTGCTCCATGGCTGGCTGTTGCTTGTCCCTTTGCAGAGCAGCAGCTAACTTTATACTTGAGCACATGTGATATTTGAATGAAGTCAAGCCTACAATGAGGGATCTAAAATTGTCACACCTGGTCTCAAAATTCTTGAGAAACTACGAGAATGTCAAAGAAAAGCATCCTTTGCCATCCCTCTACAAACTGCAGAGAAAGCTGCTTTCAGGCCTTCCTCCCTGGGGATTTCAGCTTCTACTGCCTCTGTGAGAATCCTGACAAGGTTGCTTCTCACACCAGACAGGCATTTTAACTTCTCACCTTGGCTGGGGCCCAAAAATCCAGTGCCAAGGTGAAAGCAAGCGGTACAGCAAGTGAACAATTACCCCAACATTCCCAAACAGGCATCTTGAGGGGAGAGGGAGGGCAGAGGTGAAACCTGAGCAGAAGAAATGCAGGGAGGGATACCAGGCAATACCAGAAGGGAAAATGGGAGGGGAAATAACTTAAAAAAAAAAAAAAAAGCTTTCCTACAACACCAGGGAAGAGTTCCATCTGCAAGGGATGTCACACTATGGACATGTGTGCTTTCACCAGGAATCAGCTTCAGCTTTCCCCTAAACCACTCTCTGCCTCTCTGCCATAATCCCAACCCCATCCATCAAAGACCAGACCCCCCCCATGTAGGATGCTGACACGTGAAACCTTCACTTCTGAGAAGTTATTATGGTCCCAGTGGAGGGAGAAGAAGCTTTCCAGAGGAATCTGAAATGGGGGGATTGGTAGTGATTCAACATGAAAAGCAGATGAGGAAAACCTGGGGAATCCCAGCAGTGAAGGTGCCTGCCTGACCCCAGGGAACAGCAACACTTGGTCCTACCCAGGGATGGGATGCAGCCAGGACCACCCATGCAGTCGTTCTCGCATTGAGGGCTGTTTGTTGCCTGCAAGCCCAAAGAAATAATTTAAAAAAAAAAAAAGAAATCCCAAGATCTCACTGAATCTAGAATCACCTCCCCCTGCACCAGGGCTGTACCACCTGCCCAGAGCCTGTGTGTGCTGGTATTAATCAGAGGCTGCAACCAATTGCACTGCAGATGAAATTCTGCTGGGATGATTTAGCTCCCCGGGTGACATCAGCATGGACAGGGCTTGAGGCAGCATCCCTTGAATGCTACCAAATGTGTAGGTAAGGGCAGGCAGGGCAGAGCACCAGCTGTTGGGTACACCTTTTTGCCCATCCTCAGAGGGCAGGAGGAGGGCAGCTCCAGGGTTTGGTCCTCAAGTGGAAGAGGAAGCACTGCTAGTCCTTAGCCTTCTCCTGCAGCAGTGGAAGTACATCCCTCTGAATGGAATACTTGGTGAGTATGAGATAAAGGGGATACCAACCACACAGCTACTTGGGACAGATGCCAGCTCTCATGCTATTGTATTTTATAAAACAAAAGCGAGTCCACCCAATCCAACACATTTCTGGCGCCAGCAGCAAGATCCCCTTTGCAGGAAGATTGACCTGCGCCTTCACCTGAGCTCTATTTTACCAAAACCCCAAAAACATTAAATATGAAGGGAAATTCAGAGGGAGGTGAAGGACTCTGCATTGCTCCACTTGAAGGAGACTCCAAATTCTAAAGAAAGTCTAAACCAACTGTCATCGGCCGAGGGGCACAGTGTCCCTCGGAGCAGTGGCTGGTGCCACAGTGGAGGTATTCAGTCTAAATTAACTCTCCCCCTGATACCTGAGCAAACATTTTCAGCTTGAGACTTAATATCCCTGGACATGTCTGCTGTCTCCCAGGTGAATCCCCAGATAAACAAGGTCAGCTCAGCCCTAATGCGACCATAAAAAGCTGTCAGTCAGCCCAGGAGATCTGGTTGCAAGGTCAAACCAGTTCTGAAGGGTGCTGGGGCCAAACCTGGCCTGTCACTCATTTTAAGTGCAGGAAGGTTTGTTTTCTTATTACCATGTCAGGTGTCCCAAATTTAGGATTAGCTGTTGGCCGCCACAACATTGTTCTTTCAAAAAAAAAAAATTAAAATAAACACATGCACACACACATCCCTGGCCCCAAATAAATCTGTGTGCTGAGCCTGCCTGCAGCTGGGAGGTGAAAAGAAACCTGTCCTTCAGGAAAAGGGAAAGGGGATGTTCCCACACATTGTGTGACAATTTCTGGCACAAAAGAACCCCCAAAGCACAGAGCAACATCCTTCAGCTAAAATACACGGCTGAATTATGGTATCTCCACTGCTGAAAAGCCTCTTTGTGCAGCAGATGAGAAGTGAGGCAAGGGCACCCTCCATCTCAAAGGGGATATGTGGAAGCTGTCCCAGGCCACCTGCAAGCAAAACAGCTTTGCATGGGATGAATCCTTGGTGCCATGTGTGAAATGAACACATCATCTTCTCCAAATATTACCAGCTATTTAAGAGTGGGAAGCAGTTTCCATCTCTGCGTTGTTTCTCCCGGCTACAAATCACTTGTGACCAGATGATGCTCTGGGAACAAGGGCCAAACCAAACAACCTGCCAGAGTCCAATCCAACGTTGGCTTGGTCCTCTCACTGCCCTTGTGGCACCAGCAGCACAGCACAGGGACAGCACTCACAGTCTGGGGGATGAAAGGGAATGTACAGACCTGGTAATCGGGGAAAAATCCTCCCTGGTGCTCCTCTAACCACAACACTGTTTAAGGGGGTAAGCAGTTGGTCTGGGGTGGGTGATAGGGAAATAAGTCCACAGGGAAAGGTATATTAGAGGCTCTTAAGGCAACTTGTCCCTTTCAGAAGAGGGCCAACCTCCACTGTGAAACTCCCTTGACCTTTTGCCTCTCACCACCCGCTACATTAACTGGCTTTAGCCCTTCACCTTCTGCTGCTTAAAGTAGAGTAAATTGGTCCGTGGCAGTTTTTCCCTTTCTGGGGGAACCAACTCCTGCTGGTGATTGAATATGGTTTTTCTACTGGGAGCTGGCTGGGCAGAACAGTCCAAGGTATGTGCCAAGGACCCGGCCTGCAGCTGAAGAGCAGGGTAATTTTTCAGCCTGTGTCTCAGGAAGGTAGGATGGGGAGCAGGGAGCTGCCCCAGCCCCTTAGAACTAAAGGCAAATGAAAGACAAATAAACTCCTCAGAGGAGGAATTATCAGACTGTTCACAAAGAGGCAAACCTGAACAGACTTGTACCAGGAATGCCTGGAGTGAGACAGGCTGATGACTGACAGCAACACTCTCCCTCCACAGCAGGCATTGTGGCAAGCTGGTGGCAAAGAGCAGGAGAGGTGTGTTCATCTCAGCCCCTGGCGTCTCCACACATCAGTGGAGGCTTGATGACCCAGTCCTCAGCTTGTGTTCTCATGTTCCAGCCATCCATGAAGACTCTTGGATCAGGTGGAGCTGGATGTGATACCTCAAAGAGAGATATATCAAGCCTCACCTCCCCACTAATCAGATTCAGCAGAGATGCCCTAAACCCCACTGAGAACCCAACCATTGTCCCCAGGGCAGTAGAAAGGGCAGGTAACCACTGCCTCTTTGGGGCACACGTCTTTGCCCTCCAAGGTTGTCAAAAGACCCTCTTTACCTGCAGTGCATCTCTAGTTTTGCTAATCAGTGGCTATGTCGGCACGTACATGATAAGCAGTCAGCCATTGGAGAGAGATCATCTGAATGGCTGAATATTCATGTACAACTATATAAAGCCTTGGCTCCCAAAGCAAAGCCAGACTGAGAAGTTACCATCCTCAGTGCCTGCAGCTCCAGGCTATGGTTCACTGCCACACCTCCAAAAGGGATTAGTTTTTAACCCAGACCATTTGGTTATCCAGCTAACAGCTCGGCCTTACAAAACAGTTACAACCACACAGCATAAGGGATGGGGAACTGGGGCATAGCTGGAAGAGCAACTGGGCCAGGAAAAGCTCATTTTCAGCCAAAGTGAGTGAATCATCTATGACTTAAAACTGAGTTGACACCATCTGCTGCCCATCCTGGAGCAAACATCCAAAATGATATCTCATGGTGAAGGAAACCTCCAGAAAGCAAACAGACAACAAAAGCCTGTGGAATGCCAAGGGTGATCATCTATCACCTGCAGGGCTATGGCACTTCCCCAAGAAGCTTCTCCTCCATGCTGCCCATTACAGGGATGTCCCACAGCCAGTTAATCATATCCTAAATTGTCTTTTTTTTGTTCTTTCCGTTTTCAAGGCACGTTAATTTCAAAACAAAGAAACAAGACACTGTCCTTAAACATCCCCAATATTTCAAGCTCAACTTTGTTTCAACATCCCTAAAACTGCGTTTTTTCAACAATTAAACCATTCATCTTTTCCAGATCCACTCAGAACCTCATCTAGATACACATTAATCTTCCTGATCTCAAAGCCAAGTAGAAAATAGGCATTTCTTTCCTCTGCTCCTACAAGACAATACTGCCACAGTACTTGCTGCTGCTTCCAACCCAGGCTATCAGTGCATTCAGACATTAGGCTTCCCTCATGTTGCAACTCAACCTAAAATATCTGATTCTCAGTTTCATCCCATTACATCAACATACTAAAAAACACACCCCAAACTCAGCAACCTAATAAAAAAAATCTACTTCTTGCTGAGGGCTCCTGCAGAACACTGCTCTTGACTGACCCAGAGAGGTCTCAGGAGCTGCTGTCTCTGCTGGAGATGGATGCATCCTGAAGAAGGATGATGATCCTGAAGAAGGGGAATGATCCATCCACCCACCCCCTCCTTAACCTAACTCATGACCATTTGACCTTACTCATTGCTACAGCAGCTTGCATGTAGGTGCTGCTCCTTCCTCTTCTCACCTTTCCACTGTTCAAGAGCTTCAGCTGAATCAAGATCCATTCTCCACCAAAGTCACTGGAGCTACTCCTGGTATGCCGCAGTGGTAGAGAAGCTTTGGCCAAACACCAGTTCTCTTCCCTGTCCCAAAAGATGTCATTCCCTGTTCTGGAGCATAGCACGATGAATTTTCACCACTATCAATACACACAACACAAATACTCTCAGGGTTTTCAAAGCATGTTCCTCCCCTCCCGTCTTGCCTGCTTGAATTCAGAGATGGCCAACACATCAATGTAAACGTTGGTAGATTGCTTCTAATAGGAAACAAAAATGTTTTGAGCAAAGCTAATTGCCGGGAAATAAGGTCGTTCCAATATTTCAGCAGGGGGTTATAAATCTCTTGGTTCCTGCCTCCTTCCAGCATTAAGGTTTTACAGATGTTGCTGTCAGAAGGAGAAGAATGATTTCAGATGCTTGTTTCCACTGTACATTTAAAAAAGGGCATAAATGCGTGCATTAAATTGCTGGGCAAGTTTGCTTTCTACAAGAAAAAACACACAGAAATCTCAACAAACAAAATACAGTAAAATCTGCATTGGGACTCCTAAAAATCTTATAATGATGCAAAATGCTCAACACACTGATAAGTGGCAAACTTTAACATGTAATTCAAGCCAGCCAGTTGCATTGACTGCCAAAACACTTCTTCCACTCCTCTGCTTCTTTCTACCCTTCACCACCACCAAATGATCACTGCACATGGAGGGACCCTCTAGCACAAGGAGACCAGGAAACAGCCCTGTTCTTCCTGAGCTGGAAGAGGAGAAGGGGCTGAGCAGTCACAGAGAAAAGAGCTGTTCTCTTCAAAAGCTAGACCTAAACCCAAATCCAAATGTTAAGAGGGCAGGGAGAGGGGAGAAAGCCTCTATTAAGTACAAGAAGATGGTTAGGAAAAAGAATGAGACCTGGTATCTGTCTCCAAGTTGGTTTGCCAGGGTAGTTAACCATTTGCATGGGAAATATCCATCAGCAAAGGGCGTGGGCTCAGCTCTTTCCCCCTTGCACAGAATGGCTGATGAGCTCTTGGGAGCCCCCAGACACCCCCAGGACTGGGGTGAAGCTCCTCACCCCAACCCCGTGCTAACACCCCATGGTATACATTGTGCTGTCTTTGGAAACCATTCTTCAAGCAGAAAAATCTTGATAAGGAAAAAGAACACAAGACCTGCCAAAACAAAGCACTCTGCTGCACAAACCATTTGCTTCATGAAAAAACAAAGGAGCATAGAGAAGACCATCACAGACCAGAGGTCAGTCCCTGCAGGAAGGTGCCTATCAAGTTCCTCACCATTGTTTTAACTGGGATAATGTAGGCATTACAGAGGAGGACAGTGCTTATGGTTCCTTCTTAGCACCACCACAAGACCTTGGTCACCTCCCCAGTCCAGCAGGTGTCCAGTGCTGTCAGCAGAGTCTGCACCCACCATCTGAGCCAGGCACCAGTCAGACGAGGACTTGAGTGGGTTCTGGATTTCCATGCCCAAAACTGCCACCATAAAAGCCACGGTAGCTCAAATCCTGATGGGGACATGTACACCAAAGCACACAGATTTGCTCAGCTGTAACTCAATGAGCTGATTTAACTTTCATGAGTGTCCCCATCACACATTGCAGTGCGTTAACCTGACCTTTTTTTCCAGCAAAGAATAATCCATTCATTCTCCTTCACTTACCTTTAACTCCTCGATGCCATCCAAAGGAGGGGAGGGTTCTGCTTCCCCCATCCCCACTGACGTCCCTGGGGCTCAGTGGCATCCCTCCCAAGGTATGAGGTTTGCTCCAAACACGCCTGAATCAAGCCAAGGGGCCAGGACCTCTCACGAGAGGCATTCAGGCTGCTTTATTTTTCCAATTCAGCAGAAACTGTGACTCTCCTGCTGAGAAGCCTGGAGCCTGCTCTGAAGACAGTGGGCCTGTTCCAGATTTACACTGTTTTTCCTTAAGCTCAGAGGTCGCCACTGAGTTGTTCTCTCATCCTGCTTTTGGCACTTTCTTTCATTTTAAACTGCAATCGTACTCCCTCCACCCCCAAAAAAACCCAACAAAAACAACATATCCAGACAAGAGACCATCCAGTTCAGCTCCTTTTACGTTCCCAGGACATCAGTACAACTTCAACTGTGGGGGGGAAGGGTGTTACCTTTTTAGATCTGATTTCCACAAGACACAAGTGGCACCCCTAAAAAAATATTTCAAGCCACTGGGACAGAAGAGCTGAAGTCCAACATCTCTCTTTTTTGAGTAGAGGGATTCATGTCTCTCTCAGAAACCAGACAACCACCACATATGAAGAAGCAGGTATGTGTCCATCCCAAATCTCCCAGCATTCACCCATGGCTGGTCCCCAGGAAGGAGGGGGCTGTATTCATGCTTTTCATTTCCCACCACGTGGGCTACTCTGCAGGACCCAAGAGTGGGGTTATACTTGGTGGACCTGGGACTGACACCTGCTGGGATTTCAGGACCAGCCTGTTAAATCTCAGAGCCTGCTGTGGCGTCCCCAGGCACCCCTGTGTGGCAGGTCAGCACCCCCTGGGCTGTTGGCTCAGGGAACCCACCACAAAGGAGAAGCCCCCACCACCTCCACGCAGGAGATCGCGCCAGCTCCTGGCAGGAGGGGTGGCACAGCTGCCAGGTGT
>JAWWLV010000005.1:8533601-8556167 GCA_035041135.1 Platyrinchus mystaceus
AAGGAGAAGCCCCCACCACCTCCACGCAGGAGATCGCGCCAGCTCCTGGCAGGAGGGGTGGCACAGCTGCCAGGTGTGCACCCCAGGGTGCCCGTTTGGGGAAGGCTCCTCCACCCTGGCTATAAATACCAGCCCTGACCACGATCCCCGGCGGCTCCCTGCGTTCTTCCAGCAGATGTGCCAAGACAAGCTGATGTGAGGCTCCGTAATCGGCAGTTTGTTGGTCTCCCGGGGCCAGTGAAAGCCCAGACTGGGGACTAAACACAGCTGACTCGAACACACAAGCAACCAAGCTCTGTTAGAGCCAGAAGCAACTGGGGAATGATTTAGGAGATGAGTCCTTGATTTTGCCAATTATTTATCTAGTTGATGACTCAGACAAGCAGTTTTACAGTCCAAACCTTAGGGGAAAACATGTGGAACTAATCAGGGTACACCAAAGGAAAAAAAAAAGACAAAATTAATATAAAATAAATTGAACAATGCACACAATAACCAAACCTGATTTTTCCTTCCAAATAGGCACTCTATCTGAGATGCTTGTTCTTGTTGTTTCTCATTTATTATTCTTTTGCTTTTAAAGGGCAACATATAGCAGCAGAAGTCATTTTTGCAAGCACAACAAAACATAATCTCTCCACAAAGGAAGGCAATAGCTGTTTATTCAGCAGGTCCCTCCTATTCATGACATTGCCATCTAAAAATAAGAATGTAATTGAAAATAATAATAAACCAAGACATTTTTGTGACTAACCTAGAAATACACCAATTTCAGGGTTAAAGCAACCAATATGAGCAAGGTTTTACTCTAATGGGTACTGTGGTTTTCTTGTCTGTTACTGTAGTCTAAAGGAGGAGACAAGGTGCTTTGGTGCTTTAACACAGGCTGGGAGATTTAGAGCCCTCTATCTTTCACAACCCAGAACCTTTGGGAAAGTCACTTCAACTCAGCTCATCAGCAGTTAGCTGCCTAGTTCCCACAGAGATGCACAGTTTGGGATCTTGTGGGATTTGGGACCACCTGACTGCACAGTGATGTCCAGAGCCTCACCCTTGCCCAGCCAGGGTCCATGGTATGTTAATCTAAGTTTCAAAGGTGTGTATCCCAAATTAAAAATTGAAACTTTTGTTAAAAAGTACAGATTTTGATGAAATTTATTTGGGGGGGTGGGGGGGAGGAGATTCAAGTACCAACCCCATCTGAAATTGCACCCAGCTCAGAGAGGACATAAAGTTGAGCCAGCCTAAAGCAGACTCAGCCCAGCCAGTGCTCAGCCTCATGTCAGCTCTCCTCCCATGCCTTACATCCCTCTTCAGCCCAGGTGAATCACATCCCCTCTCCCACAAAAATCACCCCTCCTTGGGACCCCAAGGCTTGACTCTGAGCCAGAGGCTCCTGCTTGCCTGCCCATTTCACTGCCTCCTGTCTCACAGCCTCCCAGATAACATCAGGCCAAGGTGATTATGTCCTTCCCGGGCCAGCAAACCAGATTTTCTGAATGACCTGCCCAGATCACTTCTCATCAGCCTCATGCATTGGTCAGTGCCAGGGTTCTTCCTCTACACAAGTCACCAGGTATTGTGCTGGAGCCAGACAGTTTGCCCTCCTTGTGTTCACTGAAAGACTGAGCACTTCATTGCTGGAGCCACTCACTTCACGCACGCTCCAACAGTTTGCATCCCCACCCCGTTACCAGGTCACTCTGAAACTTGCCTTTCCACTGTGCCCTTCCTGTTTGCCTTCTTTTCTCCACTGCACTTTGATTGACATGGTTAAAGATGCCCCTGTCAAGTAGGCTGTGGTCTGGGGCCAAAAAGGGAAAAGACCACAGTCAGCAGAGAAAGGTACCTGCTGGGAGAGTTTATTTCTTCCCTGGCAGAGGGATTATGTTTCACCTGAGTGTCGTGGTTTAACCCCAGACAGCAAATGGCTTCGACTGGGAGAGAGTCAATTTTCTCCCTAGTAGCTTTTACAGTTCTTTGGTTTGGATTTAGTATGAGAATAATGTTGATAACATGCTGATGTTTTAGCTGTTGCTAAGTGTAGCTTACTACAAGTCAAAAACTTTTCCATTTCCCATTCTCTGCCAGTGAGGAGAAGCAAGGGAAGCTGAGAGGGAACGTGGCCAGGACAGCTGGCCTAAACTGACCAAATGGATATTCCATACCATTGAGCATCATGTTTGCCTTCTCTTCTCTACCACCCTTTGACTGACTTGTTTAAAGACCTCCCTGTCAAGTAGGCTTTGGTCTGGGGCCAAAAAGTGAAAAGACCACAGTCAGCAGGGAAAGGTACCTGCTGTGAGAGCTTATTTCATTCCTGTCAGAGGGATTATGTTTCACCTGAGATATATTGTCTCCCTATTGAAGCAGCCTGAGACTCTCAAGACAGGGCTCAGCAGAGAACACTCCACTGCTGGCCCATCCCCAAAAGCTTCCCGGCAGCTGCTGGTGGGATTTTTACTTATGGTGGGTATTTCAAGCAGTTTCACAGTTGTGTTTTCTATCAGAGAGCAGCAAGAGCCCAATTTCTGCCTGCCTCCCCCTCATCCACGCTCTCACCCATGAGGCAGGGGACAACCCCAGGGGCTCCTCTCAGCTGCAGAGTGAGGGGGACCTGCAGCCACCCCAGGTGCTTATCGTTCTTTCCCTCCCTACTGACAAGTGCCCACTTTAAGAGACTACAGTGGCCTCAGCAACAGTTCTACTCACATATCTGCAGGCCCTGCCATCAGCCCCACTTTCACTAAAACAAACCTTTCACCAGGAATGCACCTTCACTGGAGTCACAGGGCAGAGAAGACCAGGCAAATACCAAAGAGCAAGTGAGGGCACACCTTAAAACAGAGCCACAGTTTCATACAGCATCCCAGAGACTTTTTATTTAGGAGAGACAATCGGCATTCAGGCTGACTTAAAAGATTGAGCAGTATGATGACAGCTCCCATTTCAGGGGAGAAAGGCAGAGGGAGAGGGGATTTGGTTTCAGACTAAACCCTTGTGGCAGACTCCCATCAACACACACCCCAAGGTCACACGTGGGAGGCAGCTTGTTTAAAATAATAGGACAGCTTGGGGCTTTATTTACCTCCAGAAAGGCTTTTTAACTCTGCTGGCAGTGACTTCACCCCCACAGGGACCTCATGGGAAGCTGGTAGTGTCAACTCTAAAGAAGCAGGTTTTGGGGACCAGTGTCTGTGTGTGTAGGGATGGGGCAAGCAGAGCCCAGACAAGGGTCCCATGTCCCCAGGGATGCACACCTGGTGAACCCCTTCCCCAGACAGGGTCTCACCCCTGGAATACACAGCCTAGTGCTGCCACTCCACTGGTGTCCTGTCCCCACCTTGGATGTTCCTACACAAGGCAGGGTCAGGCTGATGCAGCCTCTCTGCTTGTAGTTGCCAGCAGCAGCACAACACCTCCTTTCCACCTCCACAGACCCACCAGACACAGGCTGGATGGACACTCAGTTTTAGGCACACAAAGAAACCATTCTCTCTGCTCACACCATCACAGACTTAAAAGCACAAAGGATCAAGCCTGGGATTTTGAGTTTGCTGGGGAACAGAGTGTCTGTCTCTGCAGCACAGCAGCATCTCAGCACCATGCCAAACAGTTCTCATTTCTTTCATGTGTCTCAGGTGTTAAAAATACCTCTTTGCAGCAGAAAAGAGAAAATGGCAACACCTGTGCATGAAACAGAGAATGGGGCTGGTAGGATCGTGGTCTTTCTGTCTTACTTCTGTCACTTGCAGAGGAGGGGTCAGGGTTTACTCATGCAGCTCACTTGCCCATTATTTAGAGCTTGCTCTAACTTAAAAGTGAGCCAAGAAAAGACCAACTCCTCAGCATCACACATGCTGATCTGTGGGCAGGGCTGAGCCCTGGCAGGCAGATCTTGCCACCAGTCTGATAAACCAGGGCAGCTTCTCCAGCAAGGGAGGTTCACTGACTTGCTGCAGGTGTGTGGCAACTCATTTAATCTTCAGCATTTCTTTCACCTCTTGTCCTTTCCTCGTGTTCTCAATTTAAAGTCTGAAGCACAGGGACAGCAGAAGTTTTCTACTAAATAGAGCTAGCAGTGCTTTCTTAAAGCTTTCAATACTGGAGTTAGATGGAGTTGAATAGGATTTTTTTTCCTTTAAATACAGCTCCAAGAGATGATACAGTAATCTGTGTCCATATAAAAAACATCCATCTTTCCTACTCCTTGTGGTTATTGGACAGAAACAAACCAACAAAAAAACCCAAACCAAACCAAAAAACCAAACCAGAAAGCAAAGGAAAAAAACCCC
Organism: Platyrinchus mystaceus; assembly: GCA_035041135.1. Classification (NCBI taxonomy): domain Eukaryota; kingdom Metazoa; phylum Chordata; class Aves; order Passeriformes; family Tyrannidae; genus Platyrinchus; species Platyrinchus mystaceus. The sequence goes on from JAWWLV010000005.1 coordinate 8,537,897, forward strand.
AAACAAAAAAACAAAGCAACCCAAAAAAACCCCAAGCTTAGATGATTTCTAACCTAATTTCATGCTCTCTGAGTGACTGGCAGGCTTTCCAGTCACGCAGTCTCTGAAGCACCCAAGTCCCCTTAAGTAACATCAAACTCCTCAGCAACCTGGGAGATTTGGGGCATTTACCTGTGAGGAAGGGGACCCAGGAGCATGGGAAAGATTTGAGCTTGATGGAGACCTCTGCCCAAGAGATCCCAAGGTCTTGGGCTCAGGTCTCTACCTCTAGCAATGCCCTATGAAACAGAAGGAAGCTACAGAGCTAAACATCCTTGGCACTGCTCAAAAGCATCCCAGCACCTTCCCCTCATACCGCAAAGCCCCTCTCAGACAGCCCAAAGGAGCCAGCAACTTTGTCCCTGAGCAAACCAATGCAGGAATAACTAAACCCAGAGCTCTCACCTCTGCTCCTTCCCTGGATCCCAAAGCTGGGGCTGCAGGACCAGTGCTTCCCTCCCCGGGTACGACGTCCTGGGCTCCAGTCTAACACTAACTTCTGGGGGCCAGCAGGAGCCCAGTTAGTAACTGCCTGTCCTCACCCGTCTGGGCTGGGTTCCCTGCTGGAACCAATTAGAACGATTAGTAGCTCATTAGGGTTACTCTGTGCCAAGGACTCTCACATGTGGGTACTTGCCAAAGACCTTACCCATTTCTGCACCCTTCAGCATCTCCTTGGCTGTTTGTGGGGGTTCTCATCTCCCCATTTTTATTCCTTTCCCCAGGAGCTCATATTGTTAAGGGACTGTGCAGTTCAGGGAGGAAACAGCAGGGTAGATAAGGCAGGAGTTGATGAATTGCTCATGATGGAAGAATAACAGCCAAGCTAATTAGGAGTCTTCATATGCCTCATGCAACCTTCATTAGCTGCTGTGGTGACCCTGTGCCTACTTAGACAGCAGAAACCTACCTGCTCTCCAAAAGAGACTCAAAATCTCCCCTCTCCAGAGCAATCCCTATCAAAGTGTTTGTTAATGAATGCATCATTTTTTTAGTAATTTTCAAAATTAAGGTTATGACTTATTATCGATGATAATGTCACTTGTGCCTTACCATTTTATTTAACTGATGTTCTTCTTAACTTTTAAAAACACATGTTATCTGAAACATAATTATCTAGTCTTTTATTCTGCAGCACAGATGGACATTAGCAGGTTGGACATGACTGCTGACAGATGTCACATCCTTCAAGGAGGACGGGACTTCCAAGACAGTTTTGGTTCTCAGGCTCTGCCCTCTGACTCAAAAATAACTCGCTCTTGAGGCATTGCCCTACCTGCATCAGCAAGTGCCCTAAATAACTGCATTTATGAATTTCCCTGAAAAAAACCCCTCCCCTCAATACTTCGGATAAGCAGCAGAATTTGTTTAACATCCTGACCTAAACACCTGGACTAACTTTGGGGGAAAATGACTCCTGACTCCTTAAACAGATGCAGTGAATTCTGCTAAACCCCAGTAAGCCTGGCCTTCCTGAGACCTTGTCCTGTTAACTGCAGTGAGTTAAGAGACAGTTTGGTCAAACTTGAGCAGTTGCTCTTTGCAAAGGCTATTTCTCCTTTTGCCAGTCATGTAGGATGTGCTTCTGCCGAGTTTGAGGGTCCCTTTGTACATTCAGCTCCCTATCTGTAATACAGGTTGCTTTAGAAAGTGGGAACACATCTAAGCACAGAGGAATAGATCTGCTGCAAGGGGACTGCAAAGTCATTAGTGCTCAGCCCCCAACAGTGCTGCTCTGCTGTCTGTCTGGGGGTGTCACAAGACCCAGATGTCACTGGAATTGCAGGAGATGCTGAGCCTACACAGGGGGTGGCTGCTGGTACCAGTCCTGCTCATACCCCATATTCAGAATTACTGGCCATGCCCCAGCACGAAGTTCTGTCGGTGTAACCCTACTGGCACCTTGAGAGTTCTCTTCTTTGACCTCCACCAGCCAAGATGCCAACCCCATTCTGTCTCTTCCCGTTCCCCTACCCTGAGGTCCTTTCTGGGAAGCATGGGGCTGGTTTTGCTGAAGGATACTCAGGTAGGATCTGCACAGCTGTGCCTGAAGGAATAAACTACTCCATGCTTTTCCATCAGAGTCATTTGGAAAGAATAAGATGGAAAGGCAATTAGAAGATTTTGCCAAAAAACATCAATCAACAGACAAAGCAATTAAGGCTTCGACTGTGTAGCTACAGTGTTTTCCCCTCTTTAAAATTTCCCTGTGAAATGGAATTGGATACAATTCCCGCTACGAAAGGGAATTGGGTGCTTACCACTCAGCTTTCTCCAGCAGCTTCACTCCTAGTGCTCCCTCTGCCAGCCCAGGGCAGATCTCACTTCTGAGGCACTCTGGGGTGGAGGGACACCAGGAACACTTCTCTGCCGTGGCACCAGGTATCAAACGCCTTCATTAGTGAAAAGCTCTAAAGTCAAAAGTCAGTCTCGGAAATTGCCTCGGGTCACGCAGGGAATGGCAAAACTATCACGAAATGTAGTGGCACAGAACAGCCACGATAATTAAGTTGGCCCCATGCAGTTGTTCTCATTAGATACAATTAAATAAACTGATTAAAAAAAAAAAGAAAAAGAAAAAAGAAAAAAAGCATGGCATTTACTGTTGCCAAGTTACCGAACAGCAGATCTCAGTGCAAAAAAAAACCACCCCCCCAAAAAAGAACACAAACAAACAAAAAACAACACTCATCCAAAAATATCTATTTCTCTATGCGGATTTTAAAAAAGAAAAAAAAAAGTTACACCGTTAGAAACAATCAGGCTTTTTACTAAAAATCAGGTATTTCAAGACACGAGAAATACTGCACATCCCACGAACGCCACTTCCAAGCTGCATCCTGCTGTCCGCGAACCTTGCACCCCTCCTTGTGGCGGATCGAAGCAACTGTCGCGCGAGCAAAATGGTCCCTGCCGGTCTTTGGCTCCCAAAAAAGACCACAGGTAAACACCAGAGATATCCATCAGCTCTGGCACCGACCGTCTCCTTCTCCAGGTTGCGAACGTCTCCGAGCTAGAGATATAAACGACGTCTGCTTCACTCGAGAAGTCACCTCTAAGCATGCGTTTCAAAGTGTTAAACTGGAGGATGTAGACATGTGTGACACATTTGAACAGTTAAACTCCTCAATCTTAATGTTTGTTTAAAGGTTGCTTTTGGATGAAAGCTGGTTGGAGAATAAATAACAGATGCCAAAGGCATCCGTTATGTATTTTTGCAATTAGCAGAAAATCTTGGTGCTTTTCTTAAAGAACATACATAATTTTGTGGGATGTTTACTGCTGGAAGCAATCTGCTCTCGCTGGCAAGAGCAGCATCCAAGAGCCCAGGGAAGCTTCACAAGGAGTCACACATAGTAAGCCAAAAGCTGTGCTTGCTTCAGGAACAGCACTTACAACCCCGTGCTTGCTGTTGCAAGGAAGCAGTCAAATGCTCTTTATTTCCACAGAAATTTTTAAATTACAAGGAACATGGTGAAATTATCCCTGGTTCTGTTTTCCACAAACATTTTGGCTACCCAGCAAAAATGTGGCTCCTGATTATGCTTTCATTTGAAAAATGCATCCACAACATTTCATGTCATTGTTGGCTTGGATTCTATGCCCAAGGGCTTCTTCCATGGTCCAGCTATCACGTCCCCTTTTGGGGCATGGAGATACTACTATACCTTGGGAAATTTTGTGCATCCAGAATGCATGGCCTGGAAGGGAAAATGGAAGGAAGGAAGCCACTAAAACTCACAGAAAGCATCTCCCTCTCACAGAAGCTTGTGTGTGGAGTATGAGGTGGGGCAGCAGCTCAACTTCAAGTTGAGCCAGTCCTCCCCCTGAAATAAAGGCACTGACGATTTCCATCACATCCAAATGAAACTAGTAAGGGTATTCAGACAAAACAGAGAAATTTGAGTTAGAACATAAAAGATCTCAGGATACTTGGTGACCATAACTGGGAACTTCAGCTGGTTCTGGTTTAAGAAGACAACAGTAGTAATGCCCTGGACAGGAACCTGAAGAGATAGCCCTGTGCTTAGTCAGGAGAGAGGACCACCACATACTACATCCTCCATACACCCTGATAGATCCTGATAGTCCTTGAAGGCCTCCACAATAGATTAAGCTTCACTCCTCAGACTTGATCTAATTCTATCCCAAAAATCTCTCTTCATATCTCATGGCACTAAATAAAAGTGCATGCTGAGAACAGAAGTTGTCCAAGATGCCATTTCCATGTACCATCCCCATCCCATTACACTTTGGTAGTTGCACAGCAATCTTTCCCATTTCTTACCACACAGAAACAGCATTGTGCTAAAAAGCCCTCCAGAATAAAGCAGATAATATCTTTTGGGACAGCGCCTTGTATTTTCCAAGAGCTGTCTCGCTGCAGCAGCTATTACAAACTAAACCAAACCCTCCTATTTGTAAATTAGAAAGAAAAAGCACAAACTCAAACCGGTATTTGGTTTAGGACTGAATGGTTCACACAGTGCTTAAGAAGCATTTCAGACAAAAGCAAGCTTTCTGCCAAACATTTGAGGGGAAAGAGAAAATTTCTGGTTTTGCTGTCTGAATGCAGTTATAAGCCAGGATGACAAAATAGCCTGGCACTGCTGCCCACAGTGAAATACACTGTGCTTCTCATGCTTCACAAGCAAGGTTCAAGTTGCCTTCTTGCTGCCCCATTTAGTTTCTATGGCGTTGTCCTGAAGAAAAATTCCTGTCTTCACCCCTGGAATTTAGGGGGCAGAGTCGATGAGGGGAGACAGGGAACTTGTAGGCAGGGAGTGCATTTGCCTTAATTTCCATACAGCACAATCATGAAATGGCTGGACTCCACAAGCATCACTGCTGTGCACAACAGGTATGTACCTAAAGCTAAAGTCTGACTAGTGAATGCTTCTCTAAGCATCTTCCCTTCCCTCCTCAACCATCTCACTTGCCTCTCTTGAAGCATAACTGGTCACTGCTGGTTTAACACTAGTGATTGAAGAGGTTTCTTCCTGCAACTGCTGCTAAGCACTGTGCTGGAGCATGACAGACACTGCTGATCTGACTCATACAGGGGAAAAGAGCAGAGGTACTACACAGATTTTCTGTAGCTGTGAAGAAAAAAAAAATGTGCAATGTTGGTTTTGTAACAGCTTATGTGCCAAGTTCATGTCAGAAACAGGTTCAGGTTGCTCCAGCCGAAGGTTTAAAGGTTTTCCTTAATTTGGAAGGCACAGAGAGAAGCACACTCCCCTCCCTATCCCAAAGAACATCTGCAATTCACAAATATAAAGAAAAGGCATTAAAAGGCAGAAAGCAAAGAGGATAGAGCATACTTCAGCTGAGCAGATTAGAAGACTCAATAAAGACGCCTATTGTTACCAACAGAAATACTCTACAGACCACAGACTGAAAACCACCATCTTAAACTAAGCAATCCATGAAAAACAGCAGAGAGCTGCAAGATTAAATTCATCCATGCTCCCCTATCTCCACTGGAAGCTTTATAAACGTCTGCAGATCAAAAGAGTGTGTGTGCACTGCTGCTATATGAAACCAAGTATTAGTATTTTTGTTACTGTCTCCTTTGTTACCTGATCAGCCGAATCCTCTTCCCATTGTCTTGCAGCTTTCATTATCAGCCGTTAACCCTGGGATCTTTGGGCTGTGGCAGGGGCACAGCCCCAGGTCTCCAAAGCACAGCCCCGTCTCCAAGTCCTGCTGTACCACATCTTGAAGAAATAACCTGATTGTGCCCAGGAGCCAAGTGTTGGCCCCCACCTCCCCCAAGGCCAGCAGAGCCGTCACAGATCGCAGCCTTCAGAGACATCTGTGTCACAACAGGGACCGAACTGGTATTGAACCTCAAACTAAGCAGAAAAGTAATCCCCTAAGCTGCAACTTTCCTAAATGCTGGCAGCTAGAAACTGCCAACCGGTAACGACAGTTGGCAGCTCTGGTCTGAACTGAGGGTTTTTTCCATTTAACTCTCCCCTTCTCCCCAGTTCAGCCTGGGCAGCAGCACATAGATGTCCCCACTGTTGTAAGACACAGAATTTTCCACAAGACCTTGGAACACCCTCATGAGCCAGCTCTTCTTATTAAGGACAAATGTTGCTAGTGGGGAGTATCTTACACTGAGGCAATCCTCAACTGCATGCTTATGGTCTTCTCTGCCTGCCCCCATTCCCACAGTGGGACACTTAACAGAAAATGTCTGTCCAGAAGGTGCTAATTTGATGGGGAGCTTTGCCCCTCCCTGTCAGTCAGTCCCTGAGGACATGCTACAACCTCAGGGTGAGGTTTTACCAGCAGAAGGATACCTACCACTGTTGGAAAATCCCCTGCTTTACCCACCCCTTTCAGGCCAGCTCTGCGAATCTTCCCAGAGTAAGGTTCCGAGTTGGAAGGGTTGGATTCCATGACCTTAGAAGTCTTTCCCAACATAAATTATTCTAGGATTCCAAGTTCAACATGTTGTTCACTGGGAACCTACTTGTGACAAAACAACCCATTTTGTGACAAACCTCTACACAAAATGGGTTACTGTAAAACAAGCCTGGCACCCTCTCAGTTTCTTTTATAAAGAATATTATGCTGTGCCAATCTCCTTTAAGAACACAGGCTGGAGTACAGCACATAGGCACGTGATGCAGAGCAGCAGAATGGCATTCAGATCAGCTAGTGACTGGGCAAGGAAGCATGAGAAATCAAGACAAAAAGTGTCTCCAACAGAAGCTGCACAACAGGTTTGTGTTTCCTAGACCACTTCTAGCCCCCTTTCTTTCACAGATGTGCCAAATGAATTACCACTGCACAACTGTACAAATAGAGTCATTTGATAAACCTACATAACCAAGAAAAGGTACCAATTCCCCAGGCAATTGCCTGGTCTTATCCTGTGCCTAACAGGGTCTTCAGGACTTCAGTTTTGATGGTGAAAACTGAACTTTTATAACTTTTATACACCTACCTGTGTGTATGCAGCCATGTGAAGTATGTAAGGCTAATAAATACTCACTTTACACAGATATATATGAAAAATATCCCTTGTGACAGGTATCCAAGCACTCATTAAGCCACAGAAGAGAGTTTATTGGATCTCCTCAAATTCTTTATACAGTTTTGCTGCTAAATGGACACAACGCATTGACATATTGCCTTTAATCTTTATTTCAATCATAAGTCCAACTTGGAAGAAGTGGTAACACATTTAATGGCATCTTTAATAAATAAAATGACAAAAAATCTAGTCCTTGCACAGACACATTACAATCCACTCCAAATTCAATACTGCCAAAACATTGGGATTTATTTTTCTAAAACTTGCTCCAAAGGTTATTTTTGTTTCAGCACTTAACTACACAGAAAAGTGTAGGATGAGAGAAAATGGATACTCTATTCTGAACAGAACTTGTAAAAACCAATAACTTAGAAACAAAAGATAATTAAATCTAATTGGATTAAAGAATCCTGTTTGAAATATTTTTTGAAAAACCCTGATTCTAACCTTCATATCAAAACATGCAGCTTTGCTGGATCTATCCTATGTCAGCATACTTATATAGTAAGAACTAAATTCCATGTCTGGTTTTTTTTTTTAAGGGGAAACTCGAAGTGAAAAGCATCAGCCTTTCCACACTCACAAAAGTAGTCATGGTCCATATATTCTCCAGTAGTAAACAGCTATTTGTGCCCAGTCCATTGTCTGAACTCCTACCAGACTGGAAAAGCTACTGTAGTTTTACCCTTTGTTTCTGTATCCATCTCTTTCCCAGACAAGCAGTCTTAACAACCTCAGAGAGATGAGAATTCCTGCAAATACAAATCTGCCAGCACAGATCTGGCTGCAGGATGAGGACCAACACTTCTGATTCTAATTAGAAGCCAGGCATAATTTAAACCTTTTCCTAAATGGAGAAAGTCATCACTAAAGAAAAGCTGAACGTCAAGATTTCCAAATTGCAAATCCGTGTAATTAGCACATCACAAACCAATCATAGAGTCAGTTAATGTAGGAAGAACCTCTCTATCACTAAAATTAGTTAAAACTCTCATCCTTCAAGCCTTCAGTGGAAGCTCAGAGCATGCAAGGAATGCATGGGTGGGCCCCCACAGACACTATATAGGGGAGAGAAAAGGTTAAACAAAAGACAAAATTGCACCACATCTGTGCAAACATTTAAACCAGTTTGTCTCAATTAGTTCTCTGCTTATCCCAGCTATTGCTGCCGACTTTACTTGGCTACTCCAGAAGAGAACATGGTGAAGCAGCACTCAATCTGTGCAAGGGAGTGAAACATTTTCTGCAGTTATCTTCCCCTCAGCTGACCACATTGTAATAAAAGTGCAATAATTTACAAACTTCTCAAACAAACAGCTATTAAAATTATACATTTTTAGGGAAATTCACTAGTTTAACCATAAAAATATTTCCCCAGGTAACAAACCTTAAAGCATTTGGTAACACAGTATTTCAACAACAATAAAGAAAAATCCCTTCCACTTGTTACCTAAGACAGAACTGTTAGAATATTTTGCTTTTACTACACTATTTAAGAGCTTTGCCATCTTGTGAACACCATGCTGTAATTCAGAATATAACCATAATTTAAAATAAATGAGTATTGAAATATTAAAGTGAATTTCTTAATATTTTGCAAATGAAAACAAGGTAAATCCCAGGGCCAAGTCACCCAGGTACTCAAGAACTTACAAGACAGTTTACATCCAGAGTCATAAGAAAGCACCACTTTCCATGAAGTATATTTTGTATGTCTATTCCTGAAAAGCATATTTAATAGTTCTTTGAGAACTGCTAAAACAGACTCTCATACTAACTGTAGCTTGACTTCCAGAATTCATGTTTGGGGATATCAGTGACTTTGACAAAGTAATACTTTGGGAAAAAAAAAACCAAAACAAAACACCAAAAAACTTGCTAAATTTGGTCCAAGCATCCAAAAAACAAACAAGGGCATGTGGGTCCTTCAGTGCTTAGTGCTGCTGTTCAGTTAATCCTTAAAAAAAAAAAAATAAATAGGTGTATGGCAGTAATGAATAAAAAGGGCTGTCCATGACAGGCACAGAACTGTGACAGAATAAATAGTTTCTTCAGGGAGATGGATTAACTGTGATTCTGCCATGTGAGTAACTGAACTTGTACTAACAGAGAACCCTGAAATTTTGTATACTATAGCCACAAGAAATGATTTCCTATTTAAAAAACAGATCAATTTCTAATTAACTGCTTTTACAATCATCATTAGATATGTGAAAAAAATAAAAAAAAAATCTTTTAAAATAATTACAAAGAGTGGACTGCAGTAGCAGCTATTCAAGCAAGATTCAAGCACAAGTTTAAGGGAAGTTTCAAGCAGGGAATTAGCCTTCTTTGTCGAAAATTTGTACAACTTTTTCAAACACCTAAAAAGATAAAGAAGAATATTAATTTTACGAAGCGTTAAACGGTCACTTCAAGTCAAACCAACATAAAAAGTATTTGAGAGCATTTTAAAAAATATATAGTGTTTTTCAGAACATTCACATTAATTCTTTAACAGTGAAATTGGCATCAATTCTGGGAAGCAGACAGAAGAGCAACACTACTTCAGAAGAGCAAAAGCTCATGAAAATGAAAAAGGCAATGCACTTAAACACACAAACATTGAAAATATGTTTAGTTGAGCTCGTGTTCAAGCAGAACTAATCAATTTCCTCAAGTTATTCACATCTCATTCGGTTCTTCAAGAGTCAAAACGAGAGTTCCACAACCTCCCTCAGTAATAAACATCAGTGCTTAATTAGCACCCTAATCACACATAGACACATCTCAGAAGAGTGCCAAAAATATGTACCCTGCCACTGTCATCCCCGTAGTTTTCTGGCTTATACACTTACTTCATCAACAGATTTAGAGGCATCCACTTTTCTGACTTTTCCCATTCTCTCATATAAATCTATGATTGGCTTAGTGGACTGCAGGTATGTATGAATTCTAGGAGAGAAAGCACAGGGAAGGAAAAAAAAGAAACAAAAATACACATTACATAGTAAAATATAAACAGAAGGGAACTGAAAAGTTTTGAAGGCAGTACCTCTTTTCCAGACTCTCCCTGTTATCATCACTCCTACCACTGCTCTTGCCTCTTTCAAGACAGCGGCCAATACAGATCTACAAGAAAAAAAAAAATCAAAAGGATGATTAAAACCAAGAACACAAAGTGCCCTCTCTGAAAGCAGGAATAAAACAAAACCCCTGAAAATCTAAATAGGCCTGAGAAACAAAACACTGTCCAGATCTGGTGGAGGTAATCAGAACTCACAGGAAAGTTAGATTGTTCCAGAGAAAAAGGATGGTAGCTTTATACTTCATCAGTTTATTAAAATGAGTTTGGGGTCAGAGGAAGTAAAAGTAACATCAAGCTCTGTGGTTTGAATGGGTCTCTAACCTAAGGCATCTAAAGAAGAAAATTCCCTGATTTTCAAGGGCATGTTCAGGCTTTCTGAACAGCAGCCTGTCAAATGAGACTACTAATAGTATACTAATATATACCTGCCTGAAAGAAAGTCGTATTCTTTTGAAAGTATGTTCTTTTGTAAGGCAAACTGACAAAATTAAGTTATTGTCAGGTAAAACGTTCTTATTTGACATCACTATAACAAAGACTTCAAAATATAAGTAAAAAAATGAAGAAAGAACTAACCATAGTTAAAAGCTGCACAGTGGACTAAATTTTTAAACCTAAAGTTAAATAAGCAAAGACACCTCATGAAGACGTTTATCCTACTCATGCAAGAGGACAACACCAAGAAGATCATGTAGGCATTGTCTATTTTTAGATGTAGCAAAAAAAATCAGAACCCCAAAATTAACTCCTCACCAAGTGAAAAAATTAATCGTAAGATTTTTGAATAGAAAAAATAATCCCTTCTCTGTTCAGATTAAAAAGTAATTGCAAATAAGTAAAAAAAAAAAAAAAGGCAACAAAACCTTAGGAAGTTGGGGAAAAGGATAAAAGGAAAAAAAGTCAGCCTAAGGTGCTGGGATTCTCATATCAGTTTTTATGTTATGCCTCAAGGGCACTGACATATTAAAAAGACAGCATATCATGGCACTTGTTAAATGAATATAATGCATCACTGTCAAAATGCCCTTGTAATCTAATGACTTGCTGAATAGAACATTGATTACTGCTATCCTACAGCACAGCTAGTTACTGTGAAAATAAAGATTGCTGCTGCACTTCAGAATTAAAGCAGACATTGCATCAAGTTCATTTTGGACTAAACAACAAATTACTAAGAGTAAACAGAGCAATATTTTCTGAAAAGTAACCAAATAATTTTGTAAAATGCATTTAAAAGTTTTGATAAATTTTCTTTAAGAATGCAATTACCTGAAGTACTTCTTCAAAATAATTTATTCACATATGATTATACCCAGTGTCATCAGCTGCCTATTTCAATAAACATGCAGATTTTTATCTGCATAAACAAGTTGCCAAAAAATCCTTCCAAATCAGGAGCCAAGTTTTCCTTCTACTCTTAAACTAGCCCATTCTACCCGACAAGAGTTTTATTTTCTTCCTGAATGATTCTCACAATACTGCAAGAAAGGAAGTTACAGAATGACACACTTCTTTACCTCATTGTCACAATCAAAAAACAGAACAAAGGAAACATCCGCCTTTCCATCCATAGTCTTATTCCAGCCTTGAAGATTATCTTCATTCCTGGGAAACCCATCAATCAAAAACTTGTTCTTCTGGGAATTGGCAGCCATTGTTTGATCCATTGCCTGATAAAAGATAATTCAATTCACAGTCTCACACACACACACTGATTTATCTATTTATTAATTTACCCCCAAATGTTGACATGGTAAGTTGAGAAGCATTTATCTTGGGCTTATTGCAGATTTACAAAATGTATTTTTGTTTCACCTTCAATGCATGCTGATTAGTTCACTGATGCACCAACATAGCTATTGTTCAAACTCAATTAATTATTTCATAAAGCTCAAAATCTCCTGACACAATCCCAGCTTTAGAGTTGACTTTCCACAAGATACTGGAAAGTGTTGCTACACAATAAGACATAAAAACATTCCTGATCTAGAGTTAATTCTAACAGAAAAGCTCCAGATAAATTTAATGCCATGAAGAACAGAAGCCTTTTCTGTCTTAAAGGAGGTACTCTTACTGTTTTCATGGACATCTAATAAGGATAAAGGCTGGAGCTTATCCTTCCATGAGAACATCAGTAGATGCTCTTCTCCTTCACTTGACTATTTTGATAAAACTTAAAAATCTTAGTGCCTTTAAGGCCTCAACTCTCCAATCAAATATGACTGAGCTGACCAAGAGGGTCAACAGCTAGTGCTGGGGAAATAAAAAAATACAGTTTCACTGATTTCCCTAGAGCTCCTAAAAAAATAAAATAAAATAAAAATAATCCCTTCTCAAAGATCCCCAGGAATCAGAGGCCATCACCTCTCCAGCAGTCAGAAAGAAACACAAATGGTTGCTGAGAGAAGCACCTACGTGTCTGCCAACTCAGCCAACACAGCCACTGCTTTGTTGCTTGGTCTGCAGGAGTGACCCTGCAAGGAAATAACAGCCCTTTCCTTACCCTCTTCAGCAAGCTGATCGTTATTTCAACTGGCACAATTTCCCCCTCCTTAATGTAGTTCTCAATGAGTTCTCCATACTGTGAGCCCGGCCTTTTCCGCTCATCCCGCAGGAGGTCACCGGCAGAAAGGTGAGTGTAGCCGTATTTCTGGAACATGCAAAACAGACAGGCACAGGATCCCTTCAGTTCAGGCAGGTGTGCAAGGTTAACATCAGGCAACAGTGTCAACCCTATTTATCTTTGCATTGCAACAGAAAAGCAGCAGGAATGGCATCTTGCTGGCGATGGATCTATTGCCTCTTCAGCGAGCAGTCTGACAGTACAGCACACTGTGCATGCATGGAAAGCACAGCCATAGAATCATGGAATCATTAAGGCTGGAAAAGACCTCTGAGATCAGAGTCTGAACCATAGCACTAAGTGCCACATACAGTCATTTCTTGAACACTTCCATGGATGGTGACTCCACCACTTCCCTGGGCAGCCTGTTCCAATGCCTGACATCCATTTCAGTGGTGAAATTCTTCCTGATGTCCAACCTGAACCTCCCTTGGTGCAGCTTGAGGCCATTTCCTCTTGACCTGTCGCTAGTTGCTTGGGAGAAGAGGTCGATCCCCACATGGTACAACCTCCTTTCAGTTCATTGTACAGAGTGACAAGGTCTCCCCTGAGCCTCCTTTTCTCCAGGTTAAAGGCCCTGCCAGCTCTCTCAGCTGCTCCTCACAGGACTTACTCTCTAAACCCTTCACCAGCTCTGTTGCCCTTCTCTGGACATGCTCCAGCACCTCAATGTCTTTCTTGGAGTGAAGGGCCCAGAACTGAACACCCCTGAGTAAAATGCTCAAGAGGGCTTTGGTCAGGTATTTGTGTAGGGCTTTCAAAGGCAATCTTGTTATGTTTGGAAACATGACAATAATTTTGTCTAATTACCTACTTAAAGAAAAGCAGATGAGGTGATTCCAGGTCCTTTGGAGCTGGAGTAATATCCCAAGCATAAGTCAGAAAGCCTTATGTTCCTGTTGTGGCTCTGGTACCAACTTCCACCTCCACCTTGGTCAAATCACCTATAACGTGACAGCTGCACAAAAAGTCCTCGGGCACTCCTCCAAACCCACTCCTCCACGCCTGCCCCTGCTGCCTCCATGACATCTCCTTGGTTATTTCCCAAGCTAGCCGTATATCCAAGAGCACACATACATACTCTCATCTTCAAGTTTTTACACAGAACAAAAGCAATAGCAAAAAACTTCAGGTTGGCTGCAGAAACATCCAAAGCAAATTTCAAACAAGGTGTCTGAGAGGCATAATAATGTGACTACACACTTCGTGAGGCTGTGAACTTGGGATTTAAAAACTTGGCTACTGCACTAGGTACAACAGAAATATTACACAACCCACTAAGTGACTTTAAAACGTTTCAGTTGCTTTCCAATTTCACCCACAAAAGCATGGAAAGTTAGTTCTGCCACAGTCACAATTTAAGAAGGGCTATAATTACCTAAATCTCCAAAACTGTACACAGTTGGCAAAAAAAGAAGCAAGATTTTACTGTGAATAACTGTGAAGAAAAAGCTTCACTGTTCCAGACATTCTCTGTAAGCCCACTGTACTCCTGCTTTAATGTGCATTGCATTTGGATATGCCTTCTTAATTGCAAATCTAAATATTAACTATGAATTACAGAAGTCATAAACCAGAATAAATCTTTCCCTATAAGCAAGAAACATTACTCTGCTGAACAACTAAATTAACATCTAGTTCTTGCTAAAGTTAAAGAACGGTGATTTTTTTTTAACATCAAATTTCTACAAAGCAGAAAAAAAGAGGAAAATATAATCCCTGCAGTTTTAGAGGATTACCAAACCATTTAATTTTCCTTGGCATTTCCCTTTTCATGCATGAAAACAAAATTGAGTCAGACAATTTTTGGAATTCTCTGCCTTTTGCAAGAGCAAACTAAAGCAGTTTTTAACAGCCAAACTGGGAAGGAAAAGACAGAAGTGTTTTAAAGTGCTGTTGTACAAATAGACTTGTTTTAGATAATAATAAATTGTATTCAAGAGTAACCTTCAGAATGGCTTAACCAGGCAATAAGAAAAACAAACCTCTCCTTCAGGGGCAAAACATCTATTTGTTAACTGTACTGAGCCAAGGAAAACATGTAGGTTTAAACAATGTAAACAAGCAGGGAGAAGGGCTTGGCTGCTGCTCACACACAGAAGGCTTCAGAGATGTGGCACTCGAGCTACTCTTGCCAGTTTTCATCAAGGCATTCAAGGCACAAAGTTTTCTTTCATCTTAGGTGAGACAAACCCTCGGCAAGTGTCCTGAACTGGAGCAAATCATCACAACCCCGAGAGCTCGCAGAAGAGGCTGTGATATAACAGCAAGTGTCAAAACACAGAAATCTTGACACGGTTTGCCTTGTGCCAGCAGGATTTTCCCAGCAGTGCCAAGTCCATCTCGGTGCAATCCCCAGAACGTGACTTGCTGCCACTACTGCCTAATCCTTCTCCTCGGCAATCAAAAAGGGAGCAGGACTGTGGTTGCTAAACAATGAAAAAGCAGTTTCTCCAGTCCTTGCAGGATGCAAAATGTCAGACTGAAAGGAAGACTTGAACAGAAACTAGGTTTAAAAATTTCTTGGAAATTTAAAAATACTTGGAAGCCAAGCACCTAAAATCTGGACAGATTTTGAGATTACAGAGAAAAAAAAGAAAATGTGGAATTAACAATTCTAAAATGTTTCAGTGATAATTTTTTCTGCTATGCTAGCAGACTGGCATATTGCTCTAGAAGAAGAAAATAAAAGAGATTAAATCACTGAGTTGCTATTGCACTAGTTCTCATTATTTTTAAAACTGTTTTTATGTTAGGAGAACCATAATTCAAAACATACAAAAAACAACTGTGAATGAAAAAGTGCTGTCTTAAGCACCACTCTAGACATCTTCCTTCTTTGCTTTAAAAAAACAAAACCACAAAAAACATGACAAGTTAAAAAAAAAAACAAAAAAAAAAAAACCCAAAAAACCCCAAAATTCATCCCAGTGAAGTGGGAAGGAAAGCTCAAGTTTCCATCAATCCCACCACAGTGGTGTTCCTCAGAACAGCACTGGGTAGAGCAGAGCAGGGCACTGCTCACTCAGTCCCCAGGCAGCAGGACAATCTGGGACACACGGGCTGTGTGCTCCACAGCTCCAAATGACAACCCGAGGCCGCAGCCTCCCTGGGATGCCCTTCCCTCCCGTCCCACAGCCCTTCCAGCTTTCTCCTGTCAGCCAGGATTTGCAGCTTCCACTCCACAGACAGAACATGCTTTGTTTTCAGTAAATGCAATAAAGAGATGAATAGAAGTGAAAATACATGAGTCATATCTGTGTCACGCTGGAATCGGGCAGAGCCTGCCCCGGCAATTCAAGGCAGCGAGGAAGGATCGGTGGTGAGCAGGGACTCCTGACACAGACCCCTTGCAATATTCTGATTCAGCCCTGTGTGGTGCAGCAGCTCATCTCTCCACTGAACACACAGCTTGAGACTTCCTCAAGCGAGCAGAAGCCAAGAAAAAGCAAGAGAAACCCAAATTACTCCTCTGACCTTGACTCCTGTCTTAGCTTATCATTGTTAGTTTGAAAACGAAAGTCACAGGGCTTAAGATTTAAACAAATAAAATACAAACTTTTATTGCCCTGGTTCTGACCTGTGGTATCTTGGGCAACCTTAATAAACAACCAAAGTTTGCTACATACATCATTCAAGAACTAGTTAAAATGAAAACAAACTGTGTGAAGCCTGCAACCTTCATATTTTTTTTTTAACCTAGAAAGCTTTTGCTTGTCCTATTAGCACAGGGAATTAAATCTTTGGGGTACAGACTATAATGCAGTAGCAGACCTTCTGTCTGCTTATTCCAAATAAAAAAGAAAATTCAGATATTTTCTTAGTTTGAAATATCTTCTTGCCTCTGGGGGAAGAAAAATGAACAAAAAAAACCCCACATTAACAAAACCAAAATGTTCAAAGGAGATCCCACTGACAGTGCCCCCAGGGAAGAGGGGGGCAAACAGAGCACCCCAGTGCTTCAGGAGGATTGAGCTCAATAAAAGGCACCCAGTATGTTTGGCAAAGTCCAAAATTCAACACCCAGTGTTCTGCAAGATGGAAGCATACAGGGATAAATCATCGGGGGTAGATTTAAATGATCACTCACCATATTTAAAAAAAAAAAAAAGCTCCAAAGTTCAGAAATATATTCCAAAAAACAACTATGAGAACTTAAGGCTAAGTGTAATACTAATACTGGACACTCATGAAAGAGCTTTCAGAAGTTGAGTTTAAAGCAAACAACTAAAAAAATGTTTTTATTTCAAGGAAGTTAATGCTGTCTCTCAGCAGACTCCCAGAAGACAATTAACATGACAGCAAAACCTAAATCCTCTGCTACTTTCAAAGGAGTGTTTCTGATAAAATGAGTTATTCTTTGCATTGTTTCCTTCACCCTAGGAAATCTTCTTATCATATATCCAAAGCAACTTAACAGCTTTTTCTATTTGAATATTAATTTATGCTCTTATAAAAGGAGAAGGCTCATCATCCCACCTTGTGGAATTAATTTAGATTTAACCACAAATATACAGGATAGGGTTGTGCTGAAGGTGAGTTATATTTTAGGCACACATAAAGGGTTGTCTTGCATATAAGACATCTTGCATACAGATCACCTTGCTAAAACAAGACAAAAAATACAACTCAAATCTCGCTTGGAATAACAACAAATGATTTAGTTATTATTCTTTGCACCAACCAAAGAGCTTTGCATCTCAGGCAAAGGTTATAAGGACTTAAAATTGAAGTACAAGAAAGCATATTTTGTGCAGATTTGACAAATGCATTTTTCCCCCCTTTATTTTACCATAATGATTTCATAAGCAAAGTTCAGAAGTCAGTGATAATACTCATTAATTTGCCCTATGCACACATAATTATCTCACAGTCACAGAGGATACACTGTGGAAAGCACGAAGGTTATTGCAAGAACCTGCATTCAAATGACATCACTCAACTACATACTCAAATATTCTGCCTCACCTGACAGCTACGCAACAGATGATGCCAAGCTCCACCTAACAGAGCTGCAGAAGGTTTCAGGAGTTAATCTGCAGAGCTGGAAGGGAGAGGATAAGAACTTAAGAGGGAATTCTGCTTCATCCCTCTCTAAGCAGGAGGACTGCTCCAGAGGAGCAGCAGTTCTGCTGCATTTGCATTTCCCTGACAATTCTGTGAGTTCGTGGCACATACAGGAGTTGAGTCTTCCCTCTGTGTCGGGGAAAGCCAGCCTGGCTCAGCTGTCTCACCCAACCTTATCTGTGGAGATAAAGAATCCTAATCACTTACCCCCTGTTCCCTTCCCTACGCTGTGTCAATACCCATTTCCACCTGTTATTAGGTCTTCTTCCTTCAAATCATTTCTCCATTTGGGTCCAAGTTTGGCATGAATGCACGCCCTCTCCAGACTCAGGGATTTCAGCAGTCATGATTTAGGCCAGTACTTAACAATTACATATTTCACCTACAGCATGGGATGCCCATCTCCCTTTTCTGGGAGTGTAAA